>CAJVGC010000001.1:42244047-42283090 GCA_910822075.1 Senecio squalidus
TTTTTCATATAAAGATGTTTTACATCACTTGCAAATTGAAGCATTTTGCTTATTGCACTCCAACACCATTGTGGTCTACTGTCCCTTTACAAGTGCATGGTTGGCTTCATGGTTGTTACTTGTGGGGTCGTCGTTGAAGGAACAGTTTACATAATTACGAATTCGTTTGAAAATTATAGTTTTAAATACAATTCATAAATAGGGAAGTAACCTTTAATTGGAGAAGAAATTGGAGGAGAAAAGTGGAGGAGATAGGAGTGTGCAAAAACCGGTTTGAACCGGGTAAACCGGAACACCGAACCGGAACCGGTTAAAACCGGTGACATACGGTCCGGTTTGCGGTTCTTAGATTAGCGTTAAACCGGTTACCGGTCCGGTCCGGTTAACAACCGAAGAATATTTCAAAAAACCGGAACCGAACCGGAATTAAGAATATTTTTAGAATTTGTTAATTGTTTATATCTTTTCCTATTTTCTTGCAGATTTTGTTTCCCCACTGTTATGATTTCCCAAATCTCCAATAAAGTTAATCATAATGTTATGATTTTCCTATTTATTGTTTTGATACTTTGGTTTGCAACTGTGGTTGTTCTTTTTAGACAATTTGTTTTTTAATCATGTTTTTGACTAGCAATTTGTTAGTGTTTTAGTATACCCAAGAATTATTATTACTTTTTAGATCTTTAATTGTGTAGATATTATGTATTAAGCTTGAAAAATAACCATTATGCTTACCAAACACGAGTTTTATAAGGTTTATTACCGGTCCGGTTTTAACCGGAACCGACCGGTTTATAAACCGGTTAAGAACCGAACCGTTAGTGTGAATAACGGTCCGATTTTCGGTTTCATTTCTCTTCTATTCCGGTTACCGGTTCGGTCCGGTTTGTTAACCATGCACACTCCTAGGAGGAGATCTAGGGTAGGTGTTGAAATAGGGATTATTTATATTTGCCATACTTATTTCCATGTCATGGTATCCATGTAGACAAAAATCCACGTGAGCAAGTAAACATTCAACTGCAACCTGCTATCACCTGGCGAGTGATTTTTTAAAACATTTTTTGAAAGTAGAGTGATAACGACATATTTTTTTTAGTTCAATGATCCAATCGGATTATTTGGAGGAGTACAGTGACCCTTTAGTGCATTAACACATATAAGAAAATATAAAATATAAATTTTAACTAATATAAGGGATATATATACTACAACAATAATAGTTTCTAGTGACGATTTTTTTTAATGAAGACCATTATTGGGTAATTAATAACCTTCTTTAGTTAACAATAAAAAGAGTATCATTACATTTTGTCACAAAACAAAATTAGTTACTAATAACTAAACATATTCGATCTATAATAAAATTATAGAATATCGTGTAACTTCGGTCTATAATTATATACTCGACGTAAATAATTATATAAGAAATTAAATAAGTAATTTTTATTATTTGTACGTGTTGTCTTATTTTTTTCTATAGTTTTAAATATATTTTAATTATGCATATACTAATTAATTATATAAATATTCATTCTATAGTGTTATTTATATGTTCAGAAAAAACAAACAAACAATATACTCTCGTATGTAGTTATTGGTTTGTTTCGGTCAAATCAATATTATTGTTAATTAATAATAGTGATAATGATCGGTTAGTAATGAGGGTGTAGGAAAGTAAAATTGAGGGTATAAACTCTAAAATACAAACTTCAATACTTTTAATTCTTTAAAATAATAGTTTTAGTAATTATTGTTGGAAAATGTTAATGAAAATATGCGATTTTCATCAACTTTGGACCTCTATAAATAATACATATTTAATATTTACGATCAATATTTTATATGTATGCGTAGCCTTTAGAAAGAGCTTCGCAACGATATATGATACGTCCAAAACGGAGTTAAGGTGAATGAGATATCGACGCCTAAAGATAGGTGTTTGGTGCAAATTTGGTTTTGTTTGAGACTTGTCCCACATCGGTGGTGGACACAAAGTTTGTGTTGTTTATAAGCAAGAATTTTGAACACTTGTTCAATTAGCTTGTGACTTATACACACACAAGCTCACGGCCTCGCGCGCAGGGGGGGTGCAAATTTCTGGTCCGAAAGGGCATGGGTCAAAAACTCATGCGAGCCCGCGCGACCTGCGGACACGAATGCAGCTCCGAAATCTCGAGCATGCGCGGTCCAGTTTTTGCTACGCGTTTTCTCAGTTAATGCCTAACAGCTTTCCATTTTAATTTTGGCAAGTTCAAAGCTGTTACGATTTGTTTTAATGGCTCGTTAATGCCATTTAAAGTAGCATTAAACACAAAAAACGCTCCTCACAGTCTATAAGACTGAGGCTCATTTCAGTCTCGGTTTGACACCTTAATCCCTTCTTTCTTTCTCTGCTACTGCTGCTATTCCGAGATCAGATTTCAGGCAAGTGTGACAGCTCCGGCAGTTTAGAGCATAAACTGTTTTTGCCATTGTACCCTGGGAAACAAAACGTGTGAATACACGCGGAATTTGTTTTAAGGGAATCGTGTTATATCACGAGCCTTGGCCGATTACGATTCTTGTTTATCATTTCTGTTCAATATATTTTCTTGTAACTATTTGTAATTGTAAACGGTATCCTTTCCTATAGTCTTAAAACAAATCTTTTATAATACCGTTTATAATCAGAAAAGATTGGATTCAAACGAGTTTTGTTTCGATTACTTTTCAACAAAACAGATTATTCGTAACAAACGAGTTTTGTTTCGATTACTGTATCAGATCCTTTTGCTTATTTGGTTTCTCACGTGTTACAATATTCTGTTTATTTTGTTTCTCACAGATTGTCAGCTTTTTACATAAAGCGGTTATTGACTCTATTGTGTTACCTACTGTTTAGTAGTCCATCATAAACAGATTATTGGTTGTTTGAAAATATTTTTCTAAGTTTCCAAACAGATTACATATAAGCTGACTTTTGATAAACAGATTATCAATTTAAGTCATTTGTAAGCTGTTTTGGAAAACATATTGTATAAACAGATTTATAAATTTTTATAAGCTGTTTTGGAATAATCAGTTTTTATTTATTTATAATAAGCTGTTTTATCTATTCAGTTGGCACAAGATAAACATTAAGTTCCAAACAGATTTCAGTTATAAACAGATTATCACACTATTGTTGACGAATTGTTCATTATAATTATTATTTAAAGCGAGATGTCTAATTCTTTAAATTTGCGAATTTTCAGAATGTCGACTCAATCTCTTGTGACCTCAACCGTGCTCACACCGATCATGACATCCGCGACAACGGTGAGCTCAATAGTGGGAGTACCACTAGCGAATACCGTTGCTAATCACGCGGAAAGACCCGAAAAGTTCTCGGGTTTGCACTTTAAGCGTTGGCAGCAGAAGATGTTCTTCTACTTGACCACGTTGAACCTTGCTAGGTTTTTGACCGAATCCGCTCCCCAACTTAACGAAGGGGAGACCGATGCTCAAGCTGTGAGTGCGGTAGATGCTTGGAAGCATTCGGAATTCTTATGCCGCAACTATGTTTTGAATGGTTTGGTGGATGCGTTGTATAACGTGTATTGTAACTGTAAGACTGCCAAAGAATTATGGGAGTCATTGGATCACAAGTACAAAACGGAAGATGCCGGTGCAAAGAAATTTGTAGTGGCTCGCTTCTTGGACTATAAAATGGTTGATGCAAAAACCGTAATTAGTCAAGTACAAGATCTCCAAGTTCTCTTACACGAGCTCCACTCCGAAGGAATGACACTTAGTGAGACATTCCAAGTTGCGGCAATCATTGAGAAGTTACCTCCAAGTTGGGTGGAATTCAAGAACTACCTTAAGCATAAGCGAAAGGAGATTAGCGTTGAGGAACTTGTAGTTCGCCTTCGTATCGAAGAGGACAACAAGAAAGCTCTTAAGGGAAGCTACTTGCCAACTTCGGAAAAAGCCAATGTTGTTGAACATGGTCAATCCTCGAGGGGTAACAAAAGCAAGGATGGTGGGAAAGGCAAAGCTAAGGTCGGGAATCTCCGACCTAAAGCTGGGGATATGAAGAAAAGGTCTCAAAAGCCCCAAAAGCCTTACAAGTTTGATGGTGTGTGCTATAACTGTGATCAGCCGGGTCATAGAGCTGCTAGTTGCAAGATGCCAAAACGGGAGAATCCCCGTCAAGCTAATATGGTGATTGAAGACATGGATTTTGCAGCTATGGTGACCGATGTCACTAATATGATCTCCGAAGTCAATTTGGTTGGATCTAACACAAAGGAATGGTGGATTGACACGGGTGCTACCCGTCATGTTTGCTCTGACAAGAACATGTTTACCACCTTCAAGGATGTCGAGACTGGGGAAAAGTTGTTTATGGGAAACTCGGCTACGGCCGATATCAAAGGAGAAGGAAATGTGATACTGAAGATGACCTCGGAGAAGGAGCTCACTTTGAGAAATGTGCTATATGTTCCCGAGATTCGTAAGAATCTTGTGTCGGGTTGGCTTCTCAACAAGTTTTGTTTTCGTTTAGTGTTTGAATCTGATAAGGTCGTGTTGACCAAAAATGGTGTGTATGTTGGAAAGGGATATGCCCTTAATGGCATGTTCAAATTAAATGTAATGGTGATCAAGCATGATATTAATAAGAATGGTTCTACTTCCGCTTATTTGCTTGAGTCTTCTAATATTTGGCATGCACGTCTTGGTCATGTTAATTTTAATTCAATTCGTCGATTAATTAAATTTAAATGCATACCATCATTCCATATTGATTCAAACTATAAATGTCAAACATGTGTTGAGGCCAAACAAACAAGGTCATCATTTAAATCGGTTGAAAGAATAACCGAACCCCTTGATATGATTCACACCGACATATGTGACTTAAAATCGGTTCCCACAAGAGGTGGAAATAAATACTTCATCACCTTTATCGATGATAGCACGAAATATTGCTATGTATACTTACTTAAAAGTAAGGATGAAGCCATTGATAAGTTTATTCTTTACAAGAATGAAGTTGAGAATCAACTCAACAAGAAAATCAAGGTTGTTAGAAGTGATAGAGGAGGTGAATATGTGTCACCATTTGCTAACTTGTGTGAGCAACATGGTATTAGACATGAACTCACCGCCCCCTATTCACCTCAACAAAACGGTATCGCCGAAAGAAAGAACCGTACCTTGAAAGAAATGGTTAATGCCATGTTGATAAGTTCTGGACTAAGTCCAAACATGTGGGGGGAAGCTATCTTGTCAGCTTCTTATCTTTTAAATAAGCTTCCTCGAAAGAATAAGGAAGAAACTCCATATGAACTATGGATGGGAAGAAAACCATCATACAAATACCTACGAGTGTGGGGGTGCCTAGCTAAAGTATTAGTGCCGACACCTAAGGCTTTAAAGATAGGGCCCAAAACTGTGGATTGCATATTCATTGGATATGCTCACAATAGTAGTGCCTATCGATTTCTTGTGCATGATTCTAAGAATCCCGATATACACAAGAACACGATAATGGAATCAAGGAGTGCTACATTCTTCGAAAATATATTTCCTTGTCTAAACACGGAAATTGGAAGTTCCTCTAAACATGTTGGTGAGACTGTCCAAGATGAGGGACAAGAACAACATGTGGAAGAAGAGGTTGAGCCTAGAAGAAGTAAAAGGGCAAGGGTTGAGAAATCGTTTGGTTCCGATTTCCTGACATTCATGGTGGAACATGAACCTAGAACTTACCGCGAAGCGGTTACTTCTTCAGAAGCACTTCAATGGAAAGAAGCCATCAAAAGTGAAATAGAATCTATTTTACAAAACCATACGTGGGAAATACAGGACCTTCCTGAAGGTTGTATTGCACTAGACTATCTATGGCTCTTTAAGAAGAAGATGAGGGCGGATGGAAGTATTGAGAAATACAAAGCAAGATTGGTGATCAAAGGGTATAGACAACGAGAAGGTCTAGATTACTTTGATACGTATTCGCCTGTAACGCGAATTACCTCCATCAGGATGGTACTTGCTATTGCCGCCATAAGAAATTTGGAAGTTCACCAAATGGATGTAAAAACTGCTTTCCTAAATGGCGATTTAGAGGAAGAAATTTACATGAAACAACCTGAGGGATTTATTGCCCCTGGACAAGAGAACAAAGTGTGCAACCTCGTTAAGTCATTATATGGCCTAAAGCAAGCTCCCAAACAATGGCATCAAAAGTTTGATCACGTCATGTTAGAATGTGGTTTCAAAATAAATGAATGCGACAAGTGTGTTTACGTGAAAGATTCACCAAATGGATACGTTATCTTATGTCTCTATGTAGATGATATGCTTATCATGGGTAGTGACGATAAGATAATAAAATCAACAAAGGATATGTTGAAATCAAAATTTGACATGAAAGACATGGGTCTAGCGGATGTGATCCTTGGAATCAAGATCACACGAACCCAAAATGGTCTTGTGTTAAATCAAACACATTATGTCGACAAGATTCTAGAGCGATTCAATGTGGGGGATTCCGGCCTAGCTAGAACTCCAATTGACACCAGTCAACATCTATCTAAGAATAGAGGTGAAGGTGTTTCCCAACTAGAATACTCAAGAATCATTGGTAGTCTAATGTATCTAATGAGTTGTACCAGACCCGACTTAGCATACGCTGTTAGTAGGCTAAGTAGGTACACAAGCAATCCGAGTTCTGATCATTGGAAAAGTATGACAAGATTACTTCGGTATTTAAGATACACGCGAGAGTATGGACTACACTATAATAGACATCCAGCCGTTATCGAAGGATACACTGATGCAAACTGGATATCTGATATAAAAGATTCTCGATCAACAAGTGGATACGTGTTTACACTTGGAGGTGCTGCTGTAGCATGGAAATCTTGCAAACAGACGGTTATAGCAAGATCAACGATGGAATCTGAATTCATTGCCCTCGACAAATGTGGAGAAGAGGCAGAGTGGTTGCGTCAATTTGTAGAAGACATACCAAGATGGCCTAAGCCGGTAACGGCCGTATGTATACATTGTGATAGCCAATCGGCAATTGGCAGAGCTCATAGCATAATGTATAACGGTAAGTCAAGACATATTCGACGTAGACATAACACGATACGACAACTACTCTCAACAGGAGTTATCTCAATTGACTATGTGAAGTCAAAGGATAACATAGCGGATCCGCTTACGAAAGGCTTAAGCAGAGAGTTAGTTAGCAAGTCGTCAAAAGGAATGGGACTAAAGCCCTTGAATGAATAAATTTATGCAAAGGAAACCTAACCCAGTTGACTGGAGATCCCAAGATCTGGGTTCAATAGGACAACCTAGTTGTATGAATAAGGGGATGTCACTGTGGGGGTAGTTTACCTACATCCTAAACCATCTAAGGGAGTTCATAAATTCACGAACTTCCTAGTCCATTCCTAATATCAGTGACAAGGAGAAGGATAAGCATACGGCTTTTAATGATTCTAAGAAATAACCATATGTGGTATAATGATTTCTAAAGAATCACCTATGTTAGAGAGAAGTGGGGTCGCTTCGAAGGGAATTATAAGGGCGTAATTCCTAAAAGCTCTCGCAGAACCAGGAAAGTGTTCATGACCATAACGAACACGACTATGAGGAGTTGACATTGTCAGGAAGAGTCCTGTGTGAAATGTATTGTCGTCTACGGAAATAACAGCTCAGTTCAAAGACATCAAGTTCTACTGACAGTTAGGAGGCTAAGTGCATTTCATAAGGGAAGGTTCAAAGGGTAACACCTACCTATCCTATGCAGGATTTAACCGCCGAAGTTTCATCGGGAATAAGCGTTGTTAAGTTCGATCTCCATTCATGTGGGGGATTGTTGGAAAATGTTAATGAAAATATGCCATTTTCATCAACTTTGGACCTCTATAAATAATACATATTTAATATTTACGATCAATATTTTATATGTATGCGTAGCCTTTAGAAAGAGCTTCGCAACGATATATGATACGTCCAAAACGGAGTTAAGGTGAATGAGATATCGACGCCTAAAGATAGGTGTTTGGTGCAAATTTGGTTTTGTTTGAGACTTGTCCCACATCGGTGGTGGACACAAAGTTTGTGTTGTTTATAAGCAAGAATTTTGAATACTTGTTCAATTAGCTTGTGACTTATACACACACAAGCTCACGGCCTCGCGCGCAGGGGGGGTGCAAATTTCTGGTCCGAAAGGGCATGGGTCAAAAACTCATGCGAGCCCGCGCGACCTGCGGACACGAATGCAGCTCCGAAATCTCGAGCATGCGCGGTCCAGTTTTTGCTACGCGTTTTCTCAGTTAATGCCTAACAGCTTTCCATTTTAATTTTGGCAAGTTCAAAGCTGTTACGATTTGTTTTAATGGCTCGTTAATGCCATTTAAAGTAGCATTAAACACAAAAAACGCTCCTCACAGTCTATAAGACTGAGGCTCATTTCAGTCTCGGTTTGACACCTTAATCCCTTCTTTCTTTCTCTGCTACTGCTGCTATTCCGAGATCAGATTTCAGGCAAGTGTGACAGCTCCGGCAGTTTAGAGCATAAACTGTTTTTGCCATTGTACCCTGGGAAACAAAACGTGTGAATACACGCGGAATTTGTTTTAAGGGAATCGTGTTATATCACGAGCCTTGGCCGATTACGATTCTTGTTTATCATTTCTGTTCAATATATTTTCTTGTAACTATTTGTAATTGTAAACGGTATCCTTTCCTATAATTATTACTCCTTATATTAATTTGGGTGGATGCATTGCCTAATCGTGCCTTATATGTTTGTTTATTCGTTGTGGGCTGGGCTGGCTAGGTTCGGAATATTTGTTTTGGGCTTACTTTAGATACTGGGCTCTCACTCAGTTTTAGGTCGTTAGTCTGCTTTCTTTCTTGGTTTGCTTAACACGTGTCCTCCACCTCCATAACACTTGCTTAGCACGTGTCCTCCACCTCCACAACACTTTCGTAAATCAACCGATGGAAAAGCTCTAAGGAAGCAACTTGCCACCAAGGTACGTTTCAATTTATTCGATTTTGTTCACATTTCGTTTTAATTGAATAGATTATAACGTTTTTATGGTTTAATTTTGTTTGTAGGCTGCCAGGAAATCTGCGCTGACTACCGGAGGTGTCAAGAAGCCCCATCGTTACCGTCTCGGAACCGTCTTCCTCCGGTAACCAACCTTAATTTTATTTTCTTTTAACTTTTTTATTGTTTAATTTTATTTTCATGAAAAATTTAAATGAATACTTTTGTCGCTTACGGGATTTGGACCGTGAACCTGTTGGTTTGTGGGTACTCAAATACCGTTAGAGCAAAAGTCTTTTGACGTTCTTTTTAACGTTTTGATTCTGATATTTGACTTTGTGTTGTTTAATGTGGTGGTTGCAGATCGACATTTACATTAATAACAATATATTTTGGGGTATGTTTCATCTGATGTACTTACACACTATCTTTATCTTTCTTTATTAAAACTGTCATTTTTATTATTCTTTCTTTTTTAGGTGAATTTTTTTTAGTTTTCTTGCATTTATGTTGTTAATGTCTTTATGTTTATAGATTGGATCATTATTGTCAACTTATGGATGCTACCAATATCACAACAGAGTTGGTGGTGACAGAAGTGATGAGTTAGATGAAGAACAGGCGACACGAGACCATATTACTAATATGCCCAATGGAACGAAATACGTGGTCCATAAGCTGCTGTCTACACTTCATATGATAATACTTTTAATCAGGAGTTCATACCCATCGACCGTGAAGGTCTGTGTAATTGATTCTTTTCCGTTATTTTTTTCTCTACTTCAGCATGCTTTACATACGGATTCAAGTTATTGATGTAGAAAGTGTGAACTTCAAGCACTTGCTCAGAGGCAGAGGCGAGGTAAAGTTCATCACTTTATCTCAATTTATCTACAAAAGAAGAGACAAAACGCATACAAACGACTAATGAAGTTTTATTTCGTAGGAATTGTTTGTTTTACTGTTTAAACAGTAACTAAATAAAAGAGAAAGTTGTGATATGTGATAAGTATGAATTCCTTAGAAATAATGTTGATTAATTTAGTTATGTTAATTTGTTGATTAGTTTGAAATAATGTTGATTTATTTATAGTTTTTATTGATTGTTTTGTATGACACTTTAGATTGTAATAGCGTTTCCAGACGATGGAGCTTGGAAGCGATTTCACAAGCTATTGGATCACTTTCCCACGGTAAAATAAATTACCTACAAAAATTATAACTAATTTAACCTTTTATAAAGTTTTTGGGTACTAATATTGGCAATGGCAGGTGGTTTGTGCCAAAGTTCATGAGGGCGATAAAAGAATAGTACGGCTGAAAGAAGGTAACCCTAGCGGTTTCCATGTAGTTATAGTTGAGTCTGGTGGTACTTTAATTGAATGGCAGGTACTTTTCCAACACGTAGTAATTATCTTTCTCGTAATTGATAGTCGAGAAGAAGTTCGTTTAATAACATTTGTTATTGCTGGTAGTTATTTTTAATACGATATGGATTCGTGTAACCAGGATTTCTATTTTGGTTATTCGATAATCGTTCAAGGTAATATTTCAAAAGAATGTGCTTCACTTTTTAACGAGATGTGTGTCTGTATGAGTTCATAATGGTCTTAATCTGTTTGTGCAGTTTGCGGAGGGGGCCAGGTTATGTGGAGCTAAGAGGATCATTGGTGTTAATGTGAACGAGGACAAGTGTGAAATAGGTAATGAATAATTTAGATTATTATGGACGGCCCCACTCGAGGTGAAACCCGTTCTTTATTATGTCTTTTTGTGATTTTACTAACTTTTAGTAGGCATAGAGTAGAAGAAACTGATCGATCGAGATAATTTCCACCAGATGCGAGAAAGAGGAAGACAGAGGCAAGAGTCCCCCCAGGGGCGAAATGTGAGTTCATCGCCGGATTCGGAGATTTATAGATTAAAAGCTGTTGAAAACATGTTTTTATTATGTCATCAGCTAGATATCTTTAGAACGGAAAATAATTATTCGTTCTTTTGTTTTAGGTTGTAAAATCACAAAAAAGGAAAATAATTATTGGGATAGTGAAGATGATGCCCCTGGTCCTAGATGTGCTCACTTGAATCAACCCATTTGTCATCGATATTGGGAACATTTGATAAATAGGGTTCTCGATTTTGAAGGTCTCATCAAGTATTATTTCCCCTCCTATTAAATGAAGTGTTTTTTCTGTTGACTTGTATATGAATTTCTTATTCCAGATTCGTGAATCTATTTTATCATTATAGTTTGCGATTGACTTTTCAACTTTATCAACAAAGTTTCATGTCTGATCTCGACCTCCAAATTCCAAGTGCTTTTGGTAAGTACCTTCCCTCTGGTCTGATTTTGTTTATTTCGGGTTAGTTTCTCTCAAATTTAGAGATGTCAAAAAGGGCATCTTGAGTGAAGGCAGTAAATAAAAGTCGGTTTGGGCTGACTTGTCAATATAGTTTTTGTCCATTTTCATGAATATTGTAAATAATCAGTGTTTCAAATATTGTTAAAAGTTACTATAAGATAGATATCATAGTATGATTAGTCCTAAAACGAACATCCATACACACCATAAGATAGAATATAATAGTATGATTTGATGGTTACACTGTTGCAGACCCGTTTGCTGAAGCAAATGCTGATCAGGATTCCGGTGCTGGATCAGAAGAATACGTGCATATTCGTATCCAACAGAGAAATGGTCGCAAAAGCTTGACAACTGTTCAGGGACTCAGAAAGGATTTTAGTTACAATAAGATTTTAGAAGATCTCAAGAAAGATTTTTGCTGTAATGGCACTGTAGCTCAGGATCCCGAATTAGGCCAGGTTTTTATTTTGAACCTTGCAGATTCTTGCAATATTCATTTATTTTGATTTTGATTTTGATTTTGGGGTTTTTATTGTTTTCGTGATCATCTGCTAATACACGCCCAATTAATGTTTGGATAAAAATCCTGTCTGCCATCATTCCATTTCGAGGACTTACAGAAATACCTCGAACGGTGCCACAATCTGTTCGACGTACAACAATGTGTTGAACTACTTCAACAAGTCTGCGCGTGAGATATCCTGCATCTGATGTTCGGATAGCGGTATCCACAACTCCTTTACGGGCTCCGTAGCAAGAAATAATATATTCTGTTAAAGAGAGCCTATGTCTACTGAAAGAAATGCGAACAGAATAAGCTCGTAATTTCGATTGATGTTAATGAGTTGCTGTTTGTTAATTAATTGTTAATGTTTGTTAATTTCGAGCTTTGTAAATCGCACCCGTGCAACGCACGGGATACTTTCTAGTTAATTATTAAACAGAGAAGGAAAAAGAAAACTATACAGTGAATAGTAATACTCTATATTTGGAGTATAACTCTATATTTGGAGTATTATTATTCAATTCTCTAAAATTTTCTCCAAATTTAAAATATAATTGGAGTGAGCTTTGTCTATATGATATTATTGAGGACTCTTTGAGGATGGTCTTATCCTTTTGGAGAAAGAATCTAATATATAGTTCGCGGCCAGGACACACATATACTTAACATAACATATGGAGGGTCATCCACTCATAGCTAGGGGTGACCAAAAAAACCGAGAACCTGCTAGAACCGTAAAAACGGCCCGACTTTGGACCGGAACCGAACTGGACCGGCTATGGTACGTGGTCCGGTTCTCGGTTTTCAAAAATACTTAAAGAATAAATCCGGTCCGGTCCGTGACTAAACCGGCGGTTCACCGGTTTGAACCGAAACTTTAACTTTTTCTTTAATAATATGCTAATATTTAATTTTATATTCATTAAACTTGTAAACAAAATATAACACAAAATAGGAATTCCATATTATATCTCACTTATTTAATCAGTTCAATTTTCATGTGGAAGTATTGTACTACACTACTGTCCATACGCGAATATCTAGTTTAATACAGAGACATTTTAATTGTCAGATAGTATATATAATCTTTAACAACAGTGAATAAATTAATAATATGGACCCAAAATTAATATTGACCTATCAAATATGTTTAGCGTCTATCCTAATATTAATTTGATTATGTATTTTAATACATATCCAAAATTAGAATTTCTAATACTTAATCTCTAAGATATTCTAATAATTTTTATATATATCAAATCTAATATAATACCAATTTTAGTACATATTAGGTTTCGTTCTAGTTTTTTACTATGCCTATTACGTATTTACGTTTATGATTTGTAATTCGATTCGAGTACTTTTTGTGTTGCTTATCGTTTAACCTACTTTATTCTTAATCTTTGTATGACTTTTTTCCTTTTTTAAATTGAATAACCTTTTTTATTACTATGTTGTGTATTGTGTGAGGTATTAAAACCGAAAAGAACCGAAAAACCAAAGAACCGACTAGGAAACGGACCGGAAATGACACGGAAAAAGCGGTCCGGTCCTCGGTCCACTGTTTCTTGATTTTTTTTTGTCTCGGTCCGGTCCGGTTTTTTCCGGTTCAGTCCGGTCCGTGTCTTTTGAACACCCCTACTCATAGCAACTGAAAATAATAAGAATAAATAACTCTTAAAATAATAGTTTTGGTAATTATTAATTATTAAACAGAGAAGGAAAAGGAAAATTATACAGTGATAATTATTAATTAACTATTAATAATTTATTTATTGTCTATTTAGTTTTGGTAAACAAAGAGATGCCACACCCATATTTCTCTCTTAAGGTTTAAATATAAAGGGCAGCTACAGCAGTATCGTTTCAAGTCCCCAAAAATGGACGTTCAATTCTCCCTTCACCCCTTTATTAAAACTCAAAAACACTTTGATATTCAAATCATATTGCAAAATTAAAGGGGTGATCTATTTAGACCCCTTATATATATTCTAAATTGACCCACTATTAAACTTTCCTTAAATAACTCTAATCATTATATAATAATTAGCTATTAAACTTCATTTTTTAGTGTTTCTAACCCAAATAATTAGGTAATGATTAGCAATCTTTTTTATTTATATTTTATTTTTATTTATCACAAACACCTAACTACAACATTTATAAGAATTAACTTTTTATTTATACTAACTCTTTACGACGCATGAAATAAATAAAATAAATTACGACACGACAAATAATAAAAAAACATAACTTTCATTATCATTAACTAATGATACTAATAAACATAAAAAAACATAACCTTCATTATCAATAAAAGTCTACATCTATAGTATCTCCTGACTGAAAAGGATTAAGTGTCATATAGGATTTTAGACGCGACTTATATCTAATTTCCCACGCAGCTGCTGACGGAGATTTGTGGCGCATCCACAGACCTTAGATTGGAGGCATCGGGTAATTATCTCCTAATTGTACCATCTCAAAATGATTGTCATGTACGTATGCAATTGTAAGAATCCGATGGTGTTGAAACTCTGCAGGACCTTTCCAGAGAGGAAAACAAGTTACAGATTGTGCGTTGGATAAAGAGTGGACGATCACGCCAAACGTATTGGCTATGAGGATACTTGTCAAAGGCATAATCATCCAATGTTGTTTCAGTGGTGCTGGCGATTCTGAGAAAGACAATGAATTTGTTAATTCATCGATGGCATAATTGTAAACTCTAGCGTAGGCATGATATGATCTTGATAACTCGTTTAATAATTGTTGACGAACGTAAAGCCATCGATCTTCACCAATCCCTAGACCGACAGCTATCGATCGGAACCCACAATTTCCTGTGCATTGTATATTGCTTAGCCATGCGAATCTTTTGTTGTGCATTGTATATTGTTTTATGTGTCGACACATTGTTTTCATTTTGCTCCTTCGGTGTTGACAGAATATCACGTGCCGCCACGTTCTTTCTTGTTAAGTCTGCAACCAAACGATTCTCGTCGACAGATAATCACCTTAAAAATGGATGACCCTCCATATATTCCGCGGGTCGATGATTATGTTCATCACATATTACTCTAAGCATCCATTGATTATATTCTTTTAAATACTTTCCTTGGAGTTGAAATTTACAGTTAGTCTTTTTGCTTCCGGATGCTCTGCTTGTGTTTTTAGGTATATACTCTCCACCACGATCGCATCTAAGTATGACTTTATCTACGAAGCCGTTCACATATTTCTTTGATCTTCTAGTAACAATGACAAAACCTAGAGAGTGTGCTGTGTTTTGTGTCCATTAACATTTGAAATTGAAGTTCAAGTGTTTTAATATATAGTTTTCCTTTTTGATAAATCATAAGCTAGTATAACTATATAACCTGATCGGTGGAAAATTCCGGTGTTCTAATGGAAAATTCTTCATCTTCGGCAGACATATCTGTATTTAAAATCCATAACAAATAAATAATTAGAATGTTATCAAGTATCAAAATGACATATATAAATAAAATACTAACAATGCGTAATGCTAAAAATACAGAATCTAAAATATTTAAAACTTTAACAAAAATTTTAATTTCAAACTTTAACTAAAATTTTAATATCAAAAAAATATGTTTAACAAGAAAAAGGAATTATTTAGCAATTGTTTATTAGTATTTATAAGATAGGTTGATATTTTTATGGATTTAAAACCCTAATTCCCACTTCCCCACCCACAAAGTCTCTCTTCCTCTCTCTTAAAAAAAAATGTCAGCCACCATCCTCTCCCTCTCTCTCAAATATGTCGCCACCCCTCTCCCTCTCTCTCAAATCTGTTGAACAAAAAAAAAGGAATTTGCTATGTTAGATACTAAAATAACGATTCTAGACGCGGCTGTTTAAATCTCTTTGACGATATAACTCCGGCCACCGCCGCCACCATCCGCCGCCTGCTCCGGCCGCCATCTATGGTAAGTTTGTAGAAATGTGGGATTTAAAATGATTCCGACGAGTGAAAAGAGGAACAACTGATGAAGCGTCGGCTCCGCCGCCTGCTCCGGCCGCCATCTAACGCACCGTCGGCTCCGAAGAAGGCGAAGGTTTCCGGCGAGTATTCCGGCAGGGGAAGAGTAATGTACAACTGATGAAGCGTAATGTACAACTGATGTAGCGTAATGTATAACTGATGAAGCGTAATGTACAAGTGACTGATGAAGCGTAAAAAAACAAATAAAAATACTTACTGATTCTATGTTGTTGCTCTTTAAAAAAAATAAAAGTGTGATATGTTTATAAGGTAATAAACAATTAGTTGAAAGTAATTAATTGTTAGTAAAAAAACTGAAATTTTAGTTTTTTATGTTTGACTATAATCTTAATGGATCTTGAAAATGATAATCTGTATGTGAATGATAAAAGAAGACTGCATTGGATTGTGTAAAAGTATTGAAAAGCTGTTAAAATGGACCGATAGGAATAAGCCTTACCAATAAAATCATAATTAGTGGGTCAATTTAGATTAAGAAGGGGTCCAAATAGGAGGACCCAAATTAAAATGTCCGACTACATTCCTTTTGAAATCCAAACTGAAATCATGAAGAGACTTCCGGTCAAGTCACTGATTCAAATAAGGTCTGTTTCAAAGTCATGGAAGTCTTTAATCGATAGCTCGGAGTTTATTGCTGGTTATGGAGTCTACAACACAAAACCATAACCACAACGTCTACTTGTAAGTTACAAAGATCATCATCCTGGTGCACATACTCAACAAAAATATGTTTTAGTTGACGATGATAATACTTTTGCTAAACAAAACATTACTCCCATAGCTCATGTACTCACACATAAGCATTCTGGTGTATTTGGTAACTCTCTTGGGTTGTTGTGCTTGTATGGTTTCAACTCTAGAACAGCGATGGTTGTTCTGTGTAACCCGTCAATTAGAAAGTCGATTGGTATTGTTGTGCCCGACGTGTTAGGGTTCGATTTTGCCATGGGTTTTGGGGTTTGTCCTATCACTAGAGACCCTACTATCATCAAAATTACTAATAGCCACCCTTGGAAAGTTCAAATTTTAAGTTGAGCTTAGGGACATGGACCAATCTATCTTGCAAACTTCCTCGTAAAACCATTAAAGTTACATGTTGTCAGGTCGCTATAGATAGATTCATTTATTGGCTTTGTAGATCGCAGGAAAGTGATTTGATCATATCATTTGATATTACTATAGGTAAACAACCAGAGTCAAATTCTCAAACAATTATACATGCAGCGGAATATAGGATCACATAGTAAATAATAAATCGGATAAATAATTACCTTGAATTATAAGCAAGCGAAAGTCGTAGATCTAAGTATAAGATCTAATCTACGGTTACGTACGCGACACCTTCTTTTAGCAACAGACTAGTATGCTAGTACAGTTTAATTGCTTTTTACAACAATTGTCTTAGCAACAACTCTTATTACAAAAACCAAAATAAAACAAAAGAACCCTTTTTTCTCATTTAGCCGATCGGCTAAAAGAAACCATTTTCTTTTAGTCGACAGATTTATTGTATTGCAATGAATTAGGGTTTAGGGTTTATCTTCTATTTATAGGTTTTCAAATCTAAGAGTTTGAGTTATATTACAATAAGGAAACCTCCTTATTTACATAATAAACCCTCTATTTAATAAATATTTACACTTAACAATTAAGTAATATTTAATAAATAAATTAAACTTGTAGTCGTGTCTAAATGTCGATGTGTGCGCTCCCGTAGTCTCACACATTTACGGACACACATTTGTTAAAACTATTCAAATACCAACAGCTCCCACTTTTGAATAATTTTCAAACAAAACGTGATAACATTGATTAATGTCTAGCAACATATCAATGCTCCCATAAATGCACGAGTAAGTTTCTCCAAAACTCACTGTGAGTCTATATTCGGTTCATATCCCTTTGTTACAGATACTTAGTTAAAATCTTTTGATGGATCAAAATCATTCCATTTTAACTACTGTTTCTCATTTCGCGAATCACTTAAAGATTACCAAATACTATCGAGACACATCTGGATTTATTTGGGTTCGGCCGAACATACATCTTAAGTATTCATGAGTGGCCCAGTTTGTATCTAACTTCAGTTTTCACTGAAGGAACAAATCCTATCTTGACTACAATTGGTAGTCATCGTATTTCGCAACATTACCAAAAATAGCCTTTATAACACCCTTATTCAGGAGTGCGTTTGACTAAAATCAAATAATGCACTACGTACATGATTCCCAACTTGCATCTCAAGTCAAAGGACATTAAACCTTATGAATTATACTTAATGACAAGGATCCATAAGTACTAATTCATGTGGGATAATCCAGTGTTCATTCCATGTACACCATCCGGGTTAGTGAGCCAGGCTGACTACTCAGATATTGTCTTAATTCAATTATGCTCCCACATAATCAAACGACAACGGATATTTAGAAAATTATTTAAACATAAATATAAATCAAGGATTAAAACATGAAAAATTGGATAACAATTATATAAGAAATGAAAGCACATATCCTCAATATTATTCATTCTTAATAAAATTGTTTATACATCCATATGTCCAAATACTAAATCAATCACAGATTACATGAAACAACTAGATAAACGAAGTCCTATTCCCTCAACCAAGTGAGTTAGGATCGTTTTAACCTGATCCTTTGATCAGTTAAGTTGTTATCTGTGTGAACTTTGAGTACTTAAATTTCACCACTCGATTCTCTTAAGAATATAGTGAAATTCCTCTGAAAGTGTTTAACTCCCTAATGAACCCTCAGGTTCATTGACTATGATGATTGCACCAGCATTGTTGCAATACATATCCAAAAGAGTCTTGGCTTTGGGAACACTACCAAGTCCAGAAATAAATTTCCAGATCTAAACAGCTTCCATATGCATCTCTAAAAGATACAATGTACTCATATTCTGTTGTAGAGATGGTTGTTTATGAAATCGAGCATCACAATATCCAATATTGGCCTCATGATTTCCACCATATACAAGAACCATATTTTAAGTATCCCTAAGGTACTTAAGTATGTTCTTTATCAGCAATCCAGTATCTTTCGCCTGGATTCTGTCGAAACTTGTTAACAATGTTCTGTGTTAAAAACACATTTAGGCCTTGTGCATCTCCCCACATACAAAATATATCCTTTTTCCTAAGCCTAAGGTATCATTTTCATGTGCTCCACCTCTTGAGGTGTAAGATCACTATCCTTGATGTTGAGATTAAGTCTATCTTTCATTGATAAATTTCCATGCTTGGAATTTGCTATACTAACTGCTTAAGTATATTATCAATGTAAGCTTACTTAACTCAATTAACCGCTTAGATCTCTCTCTCAAGATCTTGATTCCCAAATAAATATCGCTTCGCCTAAGTCTTTAATGGCAAAACATTTTCCAAGATAAGATTTATCATCTTCAATCATTGGAACACTGTTTCCCATTGTTAATATGTCATTTACATATAAAACAAAGAAAGTAACATTACTCCCACTGAATTTTTGATACACACATGGCTAATCGAAATTCTGAACAAAATCAACCTTTTGATTTCTTCATCAAATCTTTTATTCCAACTTCTTGATGCTTGCTTTAGTCCATAAATGAACTTCTTTAGCTTGCATACTTGTTGGAATGTAATGGATCAATAAAAACTTTATGGTTGATTCATATAGACGCCTTTGTCTATATAACCATTCAAAAAGGTTGTTTTGACATCCATTTGCCATATCTCATAGTCATAGAACGTCGCTATGGCTAAGAGAATTCTAATAGCTCTTATGTCTGCCATTGGGGAAAAGGTTTCCTCATAATCTATACCATAGACTTGAGTAAATCCTTTTGCCACGAGACGAGCTTTATAGATGTGTATTTTCCCATCCATGTATGTTCTTTATCTTTAAAAAGAAACATTTTCAATCGATAGTCTTGGCATTTGGAGTTTTATCTACCAAATTCCAAACTTCGTTTGCATTCATGGATTGAATCTCCAATCGCAGTTTGAAGTCATTTATCAGCGTCTAAACCTAATAATGCAACTTTCAAGTTTCGAGGTTCATTAAGATCCTCTTGATACGTCTCCATCCTCTAGATTAACTTTTAAGTTCAACCTAGAAGGTGCACGTATAGTCCTTTCTGACCTACGAATTGGAGCATCAACAATTTGTTGTTGAGACTGAACTTGTGGCTCAATCACAACTTGAGTCGGACTAGATTGAGGCATAACATGTGGCTCAACTCTATCCCCCCCCGAATTGTTGATCACCAGTGTGAGTAGAAAGTGATGTATCTCCCTCTTGAACCTCGTCAAGTTCTACAACACTCCCACTGTTTCCTTGACCGATAAGCCTTGTTTCGAAAAACACGGAATACCGTGCAACTTGAAAAGTTTGTTGGAATCATTTTGAGAATGCATATAGTAGACTCTAGATCATCATCCCAAAGATAATGGCAGAATATTAAGGTTCATCATCGATCTTACAGTGCCAAGCAAGATTCGATTTCTCCTTTCCGATACACCATTCTCTGATGAGTATAGGAAGGAGTAAGCCATTTGGTAATCCCAAATGCTTTGAGATGATCCTTAATCTCTAGGCTTAAGTACTCACCACCACGATCCGATCAAACGATCTTGATGGTTTTGCCGAGTTGATTTTCTACTTCGTTTTGAAACACTTTGAATATGTTCAACCACCTTATGTTTATGTTTAAGCAAGTTAAACATAACCATAACTGTTGAAATTATCCGTCAATGTAACGAAATAGCTAGCACCTTTCTTTGACACATGTCTAAAGGGATCACATACATCAGTATGTATGATTCCTAAAAGACCAGTTGCCCTTTTTGTCTCATACGAAAAAGGTTTCCTTGTCATTTTGCACGACACACACAAGATTCGCATTTATCAAATAAAATATCATTTGACTTTAAAAGCTGTGAAGCCTTTTAATGCAATACTTGTATATGTGCGCAATACAACAATGTCATAGATAGTTTGAGTCCAAGTTGGACTTAATGCATTTAGTGCTAATAAATAGATATAGAATTATAATTTAAAGAAAAATGAGCATGCAAATCTATTTCATATATGTCATTAATATCAATCATATTAATATAATAACATTATGTCCGAAACAGAAATACCATATTCATTATTCTGTAAAACATAAACTGAAACATTCCCCCTCACATAAGTAAGTGCATAATAACAATTGTCTAATGCACTTATTATGCCTTAGGGTAAATGTAAGTCTTAACTTCTAATGGCTTTCATAACTACACGTTTGACATAGCCTACGTATAGTTATAGAGATCCATTCTTCAGTTTCTTCTTTGCTCTAAATCCTTGTAAGGAATCACAAATATGAGTACCACAACCAATGTCAGATACTCAGGTATTTGTTTTTAGAGAAAAAACATAATTCTATAAGTGAAGATATCCGAAGATCCGGCGTTGCCGACTCTCTTCTTATCTTGCACCTCGGCTAGAGTAGGACAATTCCTCTTTCAATGCCTAATCACTTAACAGTGATTTCAACCATCATCCTTCGTAGGATGTTCTCTTTTCGCTAGAGGGGTTAGCTTAGGCTTGTGAATATAAACAATTGCTTGTTTATTCGTTCCATCTTGTTTAGCTTTGCCCTTAGCTTGCGGTTGTCTTTTCTTATCTGAACCATACCACCACTGACCGCTAGGATCTGGTCGGTAACCGATTAGGAAGGAATTTCTCAAACTCTACGAGCATCATATGAAGTTCTTGAGAATTTTAGCCATACCATGCATATTGTTGTTAGGTGTAAATTCACCAAGACCTTGTGAAAGACAATTTATAACAACAATAGTTTGATGATAGGGTAATTCATCCTTTCCAAATGATTAACTTAGCTTGTTATGTTGACAACGTGAGTCCATACTAACGTTCCAGCAACATGTTTTCACTAATGTAATTCTTGAATCAAGTCGTTCAATTCAAGACCGACTTGTTTCTCATACATAATGTGAAGCTTAACAATCATTATATCCGGCTACTTATCGCTGCTTGATAAGTTGCCCGAGTTATCTCATCATAAGCATTCTTCGGCTCAAGAGATATCGGTTTATTAATGACTGGTAATTACTTCATCGCTCATAGAACAATTCTCAGCTGATGAAACCAATCATTAAAATTTGGTTCAGTAAGTATTCACTTTTGAACATTGTTTTGATTTCTGACATAATCCCGCTTGAATCGGGATTTTGTGCCATTTCTACAAAACAGAAGAAAGTTCTGATTAATACTTTCGACATAAAATTCTTAACTTAAAACGTAAAACCCATGGTTTACTTTTAGTTAAGTCTAGGACCCAATTGACATATTATAGTTCCATCAGTTGATCTGCTAGGAACTAAATAATACTCAAAAGGTAAGGAACGATTCGTAATTGCATTACCGGTGCAATTCCTAGAAAATGGGACTTAATGTCATAATTCGATCCTACGCATCAGTATGGTGATCGTGACATTAATCATGTTTCGTCGCATCTTATCGCTATCGGCGTTTACAGTCTCACTGCATAACCCGATTTAAGTCGTCCGACTGAAGACTGCAGATAGTCCACCACAGTCTCACTATGAGTGGTAATCCGCCTTGGATACACTTCACCTACGTCTCACGTAGAGTGACGAGCAAGTACAAGTTGTCTAGGCAATACGGATAGCAATTGACTTAAATTCCATGGGTGTTAAAAATCTACGTACGCAATTGCCATGCAACAATTTCGTAACGTAATTTAATTAAAAACAAAAGTTTTTATTTTACTGGTTATTAAACGTGTTTCTATGATTACCTAATTCATACAACTAATCGTAACATGGTCATCATTAAAACCCTTTCGGTAGCTCTACGAGGGTACGACCAGGAAAGCCTGTGAGGTGTAGCGAATGGTTCAACATTTCTTAATAGCATTGCCTCATTAGGAGTGTACCCCACTCCGCATAACTTTCCTAGACATCGTCCCCTATTGTAGGTGAGCCTAGTTGGGTAATAATACACTGAGCATGTACAATCTAGTTATAAATTACCAATCACACGCTTATTTAAATCTATGGTTTTTAAGATATTTTGTAAATTTATACGTTCCGTCGCTGGACCAAATTACGGTATATAAAGCCAACCAAATGCGTTATAGAACGTATAAAAGTGCCAAAATAAATTAATAACTCGTCATAATAATTCTTTAGTCTTATTATTAAATTTTGTTTCTTTCAAAAAGACATTTGACAAACAATATTTATAATAAACAATTTAGAATTATTCTACGCAACTAATTGGGTAATGCCTAAAAAGTCTCTATGGTCATTGTTTACATATTGAATCACTCCCGTTTCAAAGGAAACGGACCACATACATCCGTCCAAATAAACAAGTTTGGATTGCGTAAGCTATCAATATGTAACAATTCGTATATCAAATAAACCACACATAACTTTTTATCATACAAATCCTTTTGTGTCGCACATATTCAATTAACAATTAATAATATGTCACTAATTCAATTTACTTTTTAACAATATCAATATATCTAATTATGCTTACAAAGTTATGCATGTAACTTTATAAACATAATTTTGTATAAAGTAAATAAGGTAATTAAAAATCAAATTGCAAAGTAGATTGATTTCAAATTAACTTTTAATTTTGTAAAATCATACAATAAACCAACCCTAATCCCCCTTCAATTTTGATGTTTTAGATCCAAAATAATATTTATCTATGTTTTGGCTGATACCACTATAGGTAAACAACCAGAGTCAAATTGTCAAACAATTATACATGCAGCGGAATATAGGATCACATAGTAAATAATAAATCGGATAAATAATTACCTTGAATTATAAGCAAGCGAAAGTCGTAGATCTAAGTATAAGATCTAATCTACGGTTACGTACGCGACACCTTCTTTTAGCAACAGACTAGTATGCTAGTACAGTTTAATTGCTTTTTACAACAATTGTCTTAGCAACAACTCTTATTACAAAAACCAAAATAAAACAAAAGAACCCTTTTTTCTCATTTAGCCGATCGGCTAAAAGAAACCATTTTCTTTTACGCTGTGTTTTCGAGTTAATTTTTAAAAGAAAAGAAAAGAAAGGAAGAGAAAGAAATAGAAGAGAAGGTTTCGTTCCAAATCATCCCAAATATGAGAGGAAAGTTTTTAAAACAAAATGTATTAAATTTTCCCTTCATTTCCCTTCCGTTCTTTTACTTTCTTTCTTTAAAGAAAACTCAAGAACACAACTTATTTTAGAATCCTTTGTCTTCCTTTCCTTTCTTCCGTTAATAAAACTCGAGAACACAACGTTAGTCGACAGATTTATTGTATTGCAATGAATTAGGGTTTAGGGTTTATCTTCTATTTATAGGTTTTCAAATCTAAGAGTTTGAGTTATATTACAATAAGGAAACCTCCTTATTTACATAATAAACCCTCTATTTAATAAATATTTACACTTAACCATTAAGTAATATTTAATAAATAAATTAAACTTGTAGTCGTGTCTAAATGTCGATGTGTGCGCTCCCGTAGTCTCACACATTTACGGACACACATTTGTTAAAACTATTCAAATACCAACAATTACTACCCAAGAATTCGGTGTGGTTGACCTCCCACCTAGTTTTTCACACCGACCTTGTCACATAGATTTAAAAATCTTGCGAGACTCTCTTGCTGTGCTTGAGTACACTAAAAACGATGATATGTTTGCTGACGCTTGTGTTGTATGGATAATGGAGGCTGGTGATACAAAATCGTTTATAAAATTATTCACCATCCGCACACCATATGAATCGTTCAAGATATTGGGATTTCGGAAGAATGATGATATTATAATGGAGATTCAAGATGATTATGAATTCAAAGAACCAGTAGTACTTAAGGTTTATGAACCCTCCTCGGAACACTTTACCGATCTTGGGATTTATGGAAAAGTTTATTCATTCTTTGTAAGCTCATACATGGAAACATTACTTTTGTTTGACCAGCCGGATTATAAAATCTACAATTAACATCTATTAAAACCGAACAGAGTTGTGATGGAGCAGATAAGGCAGGTGACACAAGATAATCTTCTACTTCATGAGAGAGGTGCTAATTCGATGTAGTTATACCCTTTCATATGCTTTAAATTAGTTGTGGTTGATTTTTGTTTAATGTGTTGTACTAATATATTTTTAAATAAACTTTGTTCAAATTTTGTGCTTCTTGCTTGTCTCATAGTTCCACTATTTAATAATTGTCTCGTAGTTCCACTATTACATGCCGAAACCTTGTTAGGATAAGAGAGGTATTTATTCCCTATATGAATATCATATCCACAACAAATCTTTTGATCATTAGCACCATTGGCAACGTTAAAGCTAAGATTTAGGATAAGAGATCATTCGATACTAATGTCCAACAGCAAGCATCTTGAGGATGAAATTGCCATTTTCGACTATCACGTCAACAAGGAATTCACTCTTACACTTGGTTTTAGGTTTAAAAAAGACGAGGAAGGTATTCGATTAGACCTTCATTTCATAGTCTGTACTTCAATGGTAAACTGCTAGTGGACCCGTAACAACATCTGGTAAGAAAGAACTCTAAACATGTTATTTGATTAGACCAGAGCATATCTTATGATTCATATTAGTTATGCAGAACCAACTCTAGTATAATATTACATTATTGAGGAGATGGATCCCATATATCTTTTAATCTCAGGGAGAGGGTTATTATTTTTTGTTTATACAAACAAACTTTTGGCAAATAAATTAGAGGAAATGTTTTGTTAGGTTGGGGTGATAAGTGTTGGACCGTATAGAGTAGAATAAGAAAATTGCATGGATTCATCCTCATCTTCATCATTTGTAAGGCCATCTAAACACATAGATTTGTAGGTTAGGTTTGATTAAAGTTTATGAGGATTTGGTAGATTCAATTTTTACAATTAATAAACCCATGTATCACACTAATTTTGAGAACTAGTAAGTAATTAGACTACATCTGCATTTTATTTAAGTTGTTCCATATAATGTGTAGCAATAAGCTATCAATTACTACAACATTAGAGCTTTCGGAGTGGAGCTCGTTCTCGAGCTGACAACGAGCGGCTTTCCTCGTTACCACTCCTTCTCTAGTCGTTGTGGGGTGTCGTTCTCGAAATCGTTCTCGTGATAACGGCTCGTTTTGATTTTTTTTTTTTTATTATTTTTTTTTAATACCATTTCAACTATAAATAAATCCCCTATTTAACCAAAAAATCACACCATTTCGAAATCTCATTCTATCTTTATATACATTACATCTATAATCTCAATCTCATACATTTCTCAATCGTAAAAATGTCATCATCGTCTTCAAACGCTCCCCAAACAAACGCAAACACACCTTCGACGCCACAATCACAAACCATCCCCAATTCCGGCTTCGCAAACTACCATAATCTAGCAAACCCATTATTATCACCCCAAATACCAAATTTTAACCACCAACAACAACAACAACAAATTTTAAACACCTTTTTTCGCAACAATCTACACAACAACAACCGCAAGTCATGTTTAACCCCGAACAATTTAATATGCATCAAAAACTTTTGTTACAACAACAACAACAATCACAATTTTTACCGCAACAATCACAATTTTTACCACACCAATCACAATTTCCACCTCAACAATCACAAACGATTCAAGAAACGCAAGAAGTTGTTCAAGAAACTCAAGACGTTATCGAAGAAACGCAACGACCGGGAACATCTAAGTCAAAAAAGAAAAAGGTGTGCAAAAAGGTGCTATGGACCACGGCCGAGGAAGTACTTTTGGAGAAGATGTGGTGTCACATTTCGGAAGATTTCGACATCGTCAACAACCAATCGGACGCATGATTTTGGAGACGAATTGTGTCGGGTTACAACGAACAAGCTAGGGGCTAGGTTTGGTAGAGAGAAACAAGGAGTCCATGAATAGCAAGTTCACGACAATGAGTGGCGCAGTAAAGAATTTTATTGGCCACTATGCGGAGGCTTTACGAATTCGGAGTAGTCTGATGATTCAAAGGTTTTAGAGGCGGCTCATGAGATGTACTTTCACGGAGGGTGGGCCGTTTAGGCAAGCGACGATGTGAGAAATTTGGAGAGATCATAGCAAATGACGTGTTTTTGTCAAAATAGAAACTCCAGTTACCACCGTCAACCTTGAAGACGTTCGGATGATATTTTCGCGGATGATTGAAGACGTTGATATATCGGATGATATTTTCTTTGATTTCCACGTTGTGGAGTTTTAGAACAATTACAAGAACAACTTTTGATTTGATTTGACACTCTTGGTTTTTCATTTGACAAAGATTTTTGTGTAGTTTTGATGGGCACAGGTTTTGATTTTTTCAAAATCTTTGAAGATGACGCTTCATTTTTCTCATTGGTTTTGACTGTTGATTTCTTTAAGCTTTGAGAAACTTGAGAAACTTGTTTGTATGGTTTCCATGACTTTTACAGGAGTAGCAGAGGTTTCTTTTTCAAATAATTTTGGGAACAAATCTCTTACATCCTTTTCACAATTTGATTCTTTTGTCATTTCAAGCTCTGAACTGATAGGGTCAGGATTCAAGATTTTCAAGTCAATACCCTCCTTTTGAATATTATATTCAGGAGTTGGAGGAATATAGTTTTGGTCAAATGGTGGTGACACACTATTGTACCATATTCCAGATTTTGACTTTTCATGAATTTGACTCTTTAAGATTTCTTCCATGGTTTTTGAAGACTTCTCATACTTGGTTATTGAAAGTTTGATTTGGTCAAACTCAAGTTTTGTTTCTGCCATTTTGATTTCAATGGTATCAACCTTTTTTAAAGAAGCGTCTCTTTCCAATTTCAAAAATTCAATTTTTTCTTCGTATTTTTGTTCATTTTGTTGATAAGCCTTAACTTGGTTTTCAAAGTTTATGATGATATGTCTGTATTCATTCCTACTTTGGTTGGAAATTTTTAACTCATCACAAACCGTTTGGTTGTGATCTCTGTACTCTTTAAGTTGTTTTATGCAAGCATGAGTACATAGTTTTGAAAGTACCTCATTAGGAATAGAATCATTCACACCAGCCATCAAGGCTTGATTTGTTATGACATCACCAACTTCAAAGCTCCAATCAAAACCTCCTTCTTCTTCAGTTGTTGTTGTTGTTGTAAGGGCTGTGGAAGTAGGCTTCTCTTGGTTACTTTGATTTCTTTGAAATACTCCATGTCTTCCTTCATTGTGGGAGTTTTGTGCACGTTTCTGGGAGGTGTCCTTGTTTGGACATTCTTTTGCAAAATGACCTGGTTCATGACATTCAAAAAATTTTACTTTGCTTTTGTCAAAACCAGCATTGTCATTTCTTTTGAAAGCAAAATTCCTTCTCCCACTCCTTTGGATTAATCTTCTTGTTCTGACACTTAACATGGCCATTTGCCATTTAAGGTCCATTTCTTCTAGATCATCAGCATTGAGTTGCTCCAAGTCATCAAGGATCAACCCTGAATTCACATGGCTAGCATACAATGCTTCTCTAGCTATGTCATCCAGGTTCTCATATCGTGACCCTATTGAAGTACTACTTCCACTAGCTACAAATCCTTGATCACAAGGAGTTCCATTACCTTTTGGTTCTTTTGTTGACACAAAAGCAATGTTCTGTGGACTGCTGCTTGTCTGTCCCTTCTTTGAGTCAACCTCCCCTTCAAACACTCTCAGCTCGTTGAACATATCATCTAGCTCCATTTCCTCCAAGGCATCACCTTGCCTATAGTTGATGGTGTATGGTATCCATTCTTCAGGAAGTGACCTTAGAAACTTCGTGTTCAAAGTGTCTTTGGAGATAACCATACCCACTATTTCCATTTCACTTGACAGTCTGTTGAATCTGTCAAAGATCTGGGTTAGAGCCTCTCCTCTTCCAGCTTTGAAAGCTTCAAACTGCTGATTTAGGACCTCCTTATAGTTTCTTCTAGTGCTTGCATTCCCACCAAATCTTTTCTCTAGAGCCTCCCATAGAGTCTTGGCGTCTATGAACTTGCAGAACTTGTGTTGGTAATCGTTTGGAATAGCCAACAGCAAGCTGCTTAAAGCTTGACCTTCTATGTGTCTATGCTTCTTTTCTTGATCTGTGGGTGGAGCAACCTCTCCACTTCCATTTGATGTGGTTATGTTTTTGTTGCCATTTTGAACCACATCCCAAAGAAGATAATTGGTTTGAAGCATATATTGATAAATTTTGTTTTTCCACATTCTATAATTTGAAGATGATAGAACTGGGACTCTATTTGCTTGAACATAATCATTCAAGTGTGCCATTTTTGAAAAGATTTTTTTTTTTGTTTATAAAGATTCAAACACACTTGCTTAACCCTTGTTTTAAATTAGATCTAGAGCACCTGAATGCTCTGATACCAATTGAGAGGATCAAATCAACCTTAAAGATTAATTGAATTGAAGATATAGATCTAAACAAATAACTGTGTTGCAGCGGATAAAAAGATATTAAATGGAACAAGGTTATGATTAAAGTGTTATATGTAACAATAAACTTGCTGAACAGATAACAATTTAATCAACAAAGCCTCAATCGAAATGTATTGATTTCTGAGAATATTACAGAGTGTTATCAATTACATCCAAAGTTATCATCTCTAATGATAAAGGAACTACTTTATACAATCGTTGAGGCTACTAAGCTATAATCAAATACAGATTACAATCAATTAAACTATACTATAATCTATAGCCCATACTCTATAAAGATGTTTAATCTCAATCAAACTATCCTACCAACTAATCACCAACTCCCTGTAAAGCGTTCTGATTAAGCACGTGAAAAGTACTTTAGTTGTTGGCGATCTTCAGTAGTTGAGGATCTTCATCAGCTGTCGTCGCTGGTGATTATCCACCTCTACTGATCAGCTGGGGACGATGGGTTTCTACTGATCAGTATGTAGCTACTGATCAGTTCTTTAAAAGACTAGATACTGATCAGTTCTTTCCTTCTAGTAGTTGATCAGTACCTTGGGACTAAGGTATATGTTTTACTGCTGATCAGTAGACACAGTTTCGTCTACTGATCAGTAGGAAAACACACTTTGTGAATTTTGTCCCAACATGCATCATCAAAACTAGGTCAAAACTTGAATATTTATAAACTAACCTTGTAAAATGATTTCCTCATGTAGAGGAAAAAATTGATACGATGTAGAGCCGTTTAAATCAATGTTGGGTTAGTCACAATTCTTATTTACGTCACATGCAAATGAATCCTTAATGCATAGAACCAAACTTTCTTGACTTTGGTTGACTGCATATCCACATCCGCGATCCTACGATAAACATGATATTTATTCTACAATGTAGACCATTGATGAAATTTATGATGTAGCTCCGTTTATCTTCTTTTCTGTTCCTTTTTCGTATAACATGATCCAAACGTTCATATAATGACATAAATGCAAAAAACACTGAGTTAAGTACCATATATCATGAATTTGAAATATAAATGAAAGTACGCAAAAGGATATCATAACCCTAACACATCCATGCAACCCATTCACTTCTAAGAAATCTATTCCTTGTCCCCGACACCGCCACAAGTCGTTCCTATGCTCTATCTCAAATCTCAATTCCTTCAATCTCTAGTTACCTATAAACAAACTGTCTCCTAAGCAATACGTGCCACCCCTAAAACCCATTAGCAAGATGTGTAGTTTATTTTATGTACTTTGTAGCCTTTCCTAAGTGGGTGCAATGGTGCCACAAAGAGTGTTTCTAGCCTGAGTAGCACTCCTAGCTGTTATAGCCCAATCAAGTGATAATGGGCCACAAATGGAACACGTGACAACTCAACATAAAATGGGGCAAGAATTAATTAGAAAAAGCAACAGAATGAGAAAACTGCCACTGAAGTTAAGGGGATAAAAAGGTAGTTGAAGAATTATGAACGTGTGAAGAAAATGGACATGATCTCTCTTCTCTCATTCTCTCTATCTTAGACTGATTATATCTTTCTTGTTCTTTTTTTCTAATTGAAGTAATTTGTACCAAACTCTATTTCAATTCCGTCTTGTAATCACTTTAAGTCCATATCAATCTATCATTTGTTACGGGGCATTACATTGGTGCTTTCATTTACTATGGCCGAAAACACTCGTTTGAAAGAAATTGCTGCAACCATTGAACGTCTCAACGATAACAACACACAATGGGATGCACGGGAGGCTGATCAAAGTAAGCGTATTCAAAACGTGGAGATATCTCTGGATGTAATTCATCGCTCCATAGATGCTTTAACCCGAGGCATCGAACGCCTATCTTCAACACCACCGCCGTTCAACGGTGCTGAAGGCTCTCACCCACAACCGACACATCAATTTAACGTTCGCCAGGTTAAACTTGACTTTCCTCGTTTTGGTGGATCTGACCCGCTTAATTGGCTTTTTAAGGCAGAGCAATTTTTCAACTATTATGATACCCCTAATGCTCAACGAATCACAATTGCTTCGGTTCATTTTGAAGGTTCTGTAGTTCCATGGTTTCATATGCTTCAAAAGACCCACCAAGTGCCTTCTTGGCCTTCTCTTACTAAAGCAATTGAAGAACATTTTCGTCCTTCCCAGTTTGATTCTCCACGTGCACAACTTTTCACGCTTACCAATCTACATCCGCTTCGGAATATTACCATCAGTTCACGGTATTGGCAAACCGGGTTGAGGGATTAACGGAAGAGGCTCTCTTGGATTGTTTTCTTAGTGGGTTAAAAGAACCTATTCGACGAGAAGTACTTGCACAAACTCCGACTTCCTTACACCGAGCAGGAAATTTAGCGCGTTTGTTTGATGAAAAGAATTCAATGGGTTTTGTATCAAAACCTAAACCGTCAGGTCCAATTTTTTTTAACAAAAGTCAGGTAAGTTCACCTTTACCGCAAACTACTTTGTCACACACGTCGTCAACGACATCGTCTTTACCTCCATTATTGCCAAAATCTCAGTCTAAACCATTCCCTCAATTGAAGAAGTTGTCCCTTGCAGAACAACAATTACGTAGAGAAAAAAGGCTTTGCTTTACGTGTGACGAGAAATATTCCAGGACTCACAATTGTCCAAATAAGCAATATATGGTCCTACTTGCAACCAGTGACGAGTTTGAGTCACCGAAAGACTTTGATTTCTTAGACATACAAACTAGTGAACATGGCGATGATCAATCTCTTGATCATCATCTCAGCCTAAACGTATACCATGGATCCCAAGGTGTGACTACTATTCGATTTTCTGGGACAGTTAATGGTACTTCGGTTCACGTGTTACTTGACGGAGGTAGTTCTGATAATTTTATTCAACCCCGGGTTGCTAAGCACCTCCACTTACCGATTGAACCTGCCACTAATCTCAAAGTGATGATTGGTAATGGAACTTTTATCGAGGCCGAAGGATTTATCAATTCTATTCCTTTATCCGTTCAAGGGAACCTGATCGAATTTCCTGCATATGTCTTGCCAATTTTGGGTGCCAATATTATTCTGGGAGCAGCTTGGCTTGCCACGTTTTGGTAATGGAACTTTTATCGAGGCCGAAGGATTTATCAATTCTATTCCTTTATCCGTTCAAGGGAACCTGATCGAATTTCCTGCATATGTCTTGCCAATTTTGGGTGCCAATATTATTCTGGGAGCAGCTTGGCTTGCCACGTTAGGGTCCCATATAGCTGATTATAGAAACTCAACCATCAAATTTTACCTTGGTGGCACGTTTATCAAATTGGTGGGTGACCGGTCTTTGATCCCGACCAAAGCTCAATTCCATCACTTTAAATGATTAACAGCTACAGATTCCATAGCCGAAGCTTAAACAATTCAATGTATTTCTCTTGAGAAAGTGTCAGACATGTCTATTCGTTTCCCAGAGACAACACCAACTGAATTGGCTTCCGTGTTACACGAATTTGAGTCTGTATTTGCACTGCCAACAGGATTGCCCCCTTCTCGTTCACATGAGCACTCTATCGTGTTAAAAGATGGTGTCAATGCTATTAAGGTTCGCCCATATCGATATGCGGTAAGTCAAAAGGCGCAAATTGAAAAGATGGTTGATGATATGTTAAAAGAAGGCCTAATCCAACCTAGTAATAGTCCTTTTTCGGCGCCCGTCATACTTGTTCGGAAAAAGGATGGTACCTGGCGTTTTTGTACGGATTATAGAGCATTGAATGCAGCGACCATTAAAGACTCATTCCCAATGCCTACTGTCGATGAGTTACTTGATGAGCTACACGGGTCACAATTCTTCTCCAAGCTTGACTTGCGTTCGGGCTATCTGTTGGGAAAAACAATGATCTATCCCAAGATTAATAAATCTGTTAATCAAAGTCTGAGTCTGAGTGACCTGAGCCTGAGTGACTCAGTCTGAGTGACATGAGTCTGAGTGACTCAGTCTGACTAACTTAGACTCATGAGAGAAGTCAGGCGAAATTTAAGGTAGTCTAGTTAGTGAATATCTTTTATCTGTTTAAAAGATTCTCTTAGATTGATCTTTATCAAACTCACTATATTGTGTATAAATAGTGAGTTTGAGGTTTGTAATCGGTACACCTTTGATTGGAATATAACTGTGTGTTATCTTCATTGTTTCATTATTATAATTCCGCTATAATATACACTGAAACTGAGTACTTAATCGATATATAACAATTAACGTCTAAATACTTATTTGTTATTGATTTGCCATTGTGTGGGATCTTAGTGAGACCTAACAACTGGTATCAGAGCAAATAAGATTTAAATTTTAATAAATTTATAAATCTTAAACTATCAATACCTAAAATCTCAAACAATGTCATCATCTTCAAACATAACCACAATGGCTGGAAAAGGAATTCGTGTGTTCAATGGTCATAACTTTGCACATTGGAAACTCAAAGCTGAGTGGCACTTATCAGGAATTCATGAAGAAAAAATAAGAGTCATAACTGAAGGACCTATCATTCCAGGTAAACAGATTGATGAAGTTAAAGAAGGTGATAGAGTTGTCTAACGAGCCAGATGGGTTCAAACTGCCAAATCTCAATGGACAGATCAAGACAAGCTTTTATATAATCTTGATCCCAAAGCCAGAAGCATTTTAGGAAATGCAGTGTCAGAACAAATCTTTTCTAAAATTGCAGACTGCAAAACAGCTAAGGAACTATGGGACACATTAATTGTGTCTTATGAAGGTGTTCCAGTAGTGAAGGAGCAAAGACTGAACAGTCTTATTAGAAATTATGAGAATTTCTATATGAAAGAAAAGGAAACTTTGGCTGATGTTCATACCAGATTTCAGATCTTACTAAATGACATGTCAGCTCTGGGAGTGACAAAAGATGATGATGATATATGTAAGAAATTTGTTGATATACTACCTAACAAATTTGAATCTGTTATCACATCACTTGTAGTAAGTGAGAAGCTGTCCACCTACAAACTGCCAGGACTCTTTGGTCTACTGTTAAACTTTGAAGAATCTCAAGAAAGAAAGAAGCTCAATAATAGAAGAATTGCAAAGGATCCAGAAGCTGCACTAGTTGCCACAAGCAGAAGGAATAAAGAAATTTATTCTCAAGCTGACTCATCTGAGTCTGAGTCTCACTCAGACTCAGAATCTGAAAACGAATCTGAAGTCAAGAAACTAAAGAGTCAGCTTGCTCTGTTGACCATGAAACTTGAACAAAAGACAGGCTACAAAGGAAAGAAACCTTTTGATCTGAAAAAGGTAAAATGCTTCAAATGCAATGATTATGGACACATGGCTGCTGACTGCAAAGTAAAGAATTCCCAAACTGAGCATATGGACGAAGTTGCTGAAAGGGCCCAAAGATACCGAAACAAGTATCTAAAATACAAGAAAGGGAACAGCTCTTATCCTCAAAAGTCTCAAACAGAACAAAAAGCATTCTTTGCTGAAGAATGGCTGGATGAAGAACTGTCTTCTGATGAAGAAGAAGTGGTAGATCTATGCTTGATGGCAATAGTGGAGGAAACTACTGAAGCTGAGAAATCCGCCTCTCAGTTTGAAAAGGATCTAAAGGAAGCTGAAAGGATGAGTTGCAATTCAGACTGGAACAAGTCAAAACTTTATAAGGTACACAATTTTGAAACTTATACAAATGAACAAAAAATTCAAATGTTTGAGTATATTTTTGTTGACTTGACCACCACTATAAAAGAACAAAATGATCTCAAACAAAAATTCAAAGACCTTGAAAACCTTATGAAAAGTAAAGATGATAAAATAACTGAATTAGAAAGTTATAAAGTTCTTTTAAATGCTCAGACTGAAGCTTATAGTGATCTTGCAAAAGAAAATCACAAACTTAGAGAAGAAACTGAGCACTATAGAAGAATTTGTAAATCATGGTGTATATCATCTTTAAAAAATGAGGATTGCTTAAACAGACAGGTACCAAATCAAGTTCAAGCTGTGTTGGGTGAAGGGTTCAGTTTGAAGAAGTATATGACAGAAGAGGAGGAAGAATCTTTGAAGGCAGAAAGAGAGAAAATCATTTTTAAACCAGAAATCCTTCCAAATACCTTTACTTATTTGAAAGGAAATAAAACAATGATGTCAAATGCATTTGTCAAACGTGTAATCTCTCAAGTTTTGAATAAAAATGGTCTTTTGCCTTCATCTTCTTCTAAATCTGAAAGTATTGTCTTGTCTGAGACTGATAAGCAGACTGAAAAGGATCCTTCATCCTTGACCAAAGTTGTTCCCCAGGTTTTGAGAAAACCCAAGAGTCAAACTTCTGTCAGTCCCAAACGTCATAACAAAAGTCCTGAATCTAAAACAATTGATAAATTAGGGAATCAATTACTGGAATTGACCAACATTGTCAAAACTTTAGTCAGAGATAAATCACCTAATCAAGCAAGATCCAAATCCCCTCCAAAGAGAAACTGCTATAACTGTGGTGAAAAAGGGCATGAAGCTGTGTTTTGTAAACTATTGATCAGATCTAGACCTAAGAATCCCTATATTCACAAGTCAGTTTCATCAAAACAGGGGTCAGCTTCATATCATTCAGGATCATCAAAATCCAGATCAGTCTCATCACACTCTAACTCATCTTCCAGAAACACTTCTCCATCAAAAGCTAAACATGGTCAAGTTAAATCAGCTCCATCTAGAGTCAATCTCAAAAATGCTCCTTGTAAATACTGTGGTGTCATAGGTCATTATTCTATAAATTGCATGAATGAAATAAACAAATGGCACTATCCAAGTTCTAAAACTGAATGCAAGACTGCCTCAGTTCCTAAACCTGCCTTAGTTCATGGATCCACTCTAAAGTGGGTACCGAAAAGGAACTAATTTCCTTCTATTTCATGTGCAGGATTCTACAAAATGGTACTTAGACAGTGGCGCATCAAGGCACATGACAGGGATGAAGTCTTTTCTACAGGACTACAAGGAAGAAGATGGACCTCAAGTAAGGTATGGGGACAATGGAATTTCAATGACAAGGGGATATGGCAAGATTCATGCTGGAGCTGTCACATTCAAGAGAGTTGCTTATGTAGAAGGACTGCAACACAATCTACTCAGTGTGAGTCAGATTACTGATGAAGATCATGAAGTCAGATTCAGGAAACAAGCTGGAATAATTTATAATGCCAAGGGAAAACCCTTACTGCTAGCCAAAAGAGAAAGAGATGTTTTCTGTTTGGATCTGAGTACTGCAAATGATGAAGCTGAGACTTGTCTGTTCACTGAAACCAAGGAGGAATTGAACTGGCTATGGCATCGAAGATTATCTCATTTAAACTTCAAGAACATTAATGCCCTATCCAAAAGCAAGCTAGTTAGAGGGTTGCCAGAACTCACCTATACCAAAGACAAAGTCTGCTCAGCCTGTGTTCTTGGAAAGCAAACAAAGTCACAATTTCCATCCAAAATGCTACATTCCATTAGTGAACCACTGTTCATGTTACATATGGATCTCTTTGGACCAATTGGCATTGAAAGCAAAGGAGGAAAGAAGTATACTCTGGTCATTGTGGATGAACACACCAGATTTACTTGGGTCATATTCCTAAGGGCCAAAAGTGATGCAGCTGAGGAAATCATCAGTCTGATTAAAAGAGAACAGAGACAGAAGAATCTCCTAGTTAGACAAATGAGAAGTGATCATGGAACTGAGTTCAAAAACTCAGTCTTGATAGACTTTTGTGACAAACTGGGAATAGTTCAAAACTTTGCATCAGTTAGAACTCCTCAACAAAATGGGGTAGCTGAAAGAAGAAACAGGACTCTTATTGAGGCTGCCAGAACTATGCTTTGTTATGGAAAGATGGAGATAAAATTCTGGGCTGAGGCTGTAAACACTGCATGCTTCACACAGAACAGATCCATTATTGTGAAGAGACATGGGAAGACAGCATATGAAATGTATCACAACAAAGTTCCATCTATTCATTACTTTCATGTCTTTGGAAGTAGATGTTACATTCTAAATCAAAGGGATCTGCTATGTAAAATGTCCCCCAAAGCTGATGAGGGACTATTTGTTGGATACTCAAGTGTTGCCAAGGCTTTCAGAGTATATAATGAACGAAGAAAGGTTGTTGAGGAAAGCATCAATGTTACTTTTGATGACTCCACTCAGTCTGATGAAGCTGCCTCATCTTCTCAGACAGACATCACCAAAATCAATCAACTCTGTGACGAACTGCTTCAAATTTCTTCTGAAACTGAATCTCATAATGGTGACCAGCCTGCAAGACACATGACTCAAACTCAAGAATCAGAAAGTGAAACAGATGAACAATCAGTTCAGAAGGCTCCAAGCTCAGAAATGCTAGCTTCAAATGAAACTGATGCTAATCAGTCTGAGTTACCTCAGTCTGACCAGGCTCAGTCTCAACATCCTCAGACTGACACTCCTCAGCCTGAAGAAGACATTACTGATCATAGCTCAGGAAATATCAAGACTGTAAAGGGCCATCCAATTTCATCTGTTATTGGATCCATAACTGAAGGTGTTCAAACAAGAAGAAAGAATGCTACAGCCAACTTTTGCTTCTACACCAACTTCTTGAGTCTGATGGAACCCAAGACTGTAGAACAAGCCCTGGGTATGCAGGAGGAGCTTGGAGAATTCATAAGAAACAATGTCTGGAAAAAGGTTCCACGTCCACTACGCAAGACCATTATTGACCTTAAATGGATTTTCAGAAACAAATTTGATCAGGATGGTGTGGTAATCAGGAACAAGGCCAGACTGGTAGCTAAGGGGTACAAACAGGAAGAAGGAATTGATTATGATGAAACCTTTGCTCCAGTGGCACGAATTGAAGCAATCAGACTGTTTCTAGCATATGAAGCCTTCAAAGACTTCTTGGTCTATCAGATGGATGTTAAGAGTGCCTTCTTGAATGGAGACTTGCAGGAGGAAGTATATGTGAAGCAGCCTCCAGGTTTTGTTGACCCCAACTTCCCTGATCATGTTTATAAGTTAAATAAAGCACTATTTGGTCTCAAACAAGCTCCTAGAGCTTGGTATGAAACCTTGTCTGAATTTCTCATTAAAAATGATTTCAAAAGGGGTTCAATTGACAAAACTTTGTTTATAAAAGTCATTCTGGTTCAGATTATGTGGATGACATCATATTTGGATCCACAAATACCAAACTGTGTACTTGGTTTCTCAGAACTTAGTGTAGTGAATACAGAATGAGCATGATGGGAGAACTTAATTTCTTCCTGGGTCGCAAGTAGAACAAAAGGAGGATGGCATCTTCATAAACCAAAGTAAATATGTTCATGATTTAATCAAGAAATTTTGGTTTTGCTACAAGTTCTGAATGAAAACACCCATGAGCACCTCTGACAAACTGCACAAGGATAAATCTGGCAAGTCAGTCTGTCAAGCTACTTATAGAGGAATGATTGGTTCATTGCTCTATCTGACTGCTAGCAGACCTGACATTCATGTTTTCTACATGTTTGTGTGCACGTTATCAAGCTGATCCTAAGGAATCTCATCTTAAGGCTGTAAAGAGGATCTTCA
>CAJVGC010000001.1:42283190-42322249 GCA_910822075.1 Senecio squalidus
GCTCCTAGAGCTTGGTATGAAACCCTGTCTGAATTTTTAATTAAAAATGACTTTAAAAGGGGCTCAATTGACAAAACTTTATTCATAAAAAGGGACTCTGGTCATGTCATTCTGGTTCAGATTTATGTGGATGATATCATCTTTGGCTCCACAAATTCAAAACTGTGCACTTGGTTCTCAGAACTTATGTGTAGTGAATACAGAATGAGCATGATGGGTGAATTAAATTTCTTTCTGGGTCTGCAAGTTGAACAAAAGGAGGATGGAATTTTCATAAACCAAAGCAAATATGTACATGATTTAATCAAGAAATTTGGTTTTGCTTCAAGCACTGAAATGAAAACACCAATGAGCACCTCTGACAAATTGCACAAGGATAAATCTGGCAAGTCAGTCTGTCAAGCTACCTATAGAGGAATGATTGGTTCTTTACTCTATTTGACTGCCAGCAGACCTGACATCATGTTTTCTACTTGTCTGTGTGCACGATATCAGTCTGACCCTAAGGAATCTCATCTTAAGGCTGTCAAGAGGATTTTCAGATATCTTAAGGGTACACCAAACCTTGGGTTATGGTACCCTAAAGATTCTGGTTTTGAACTAATTGGATACTCAGATGCAGATTATGCAGGTTGTAAGCTTGACAGAAAGAGTACTTCAGGAGGGTGTCAGCTTCTAGGAGGCAAGCTGGTGAGTTGGTCTAGCAAGAAACAAAATTCAGTTGCCACTTCCACCGCTGAAGCTAAGTATGTGGCTGCTGGAAGCTGTTGTGCACAACTACTTTGGATGCAACATCAATTGGCTGATCTAGACATCAAGATTCAAAACACACCCATTATGTGTGACAACAAAAGTGCTATTCAAATCACTGAGAATCCAGTCTTCCACTCCAGGACCAAACACATTGAAATCCGGCATCACTTCATTAGAGACTGTGTGGAGAAAGGGAAAGTCAGACTAGAATTTGTGGTAACCAATGATCAACTGGCTGACATATTCACCAAACCTCTAAGTGGGGAAAGGTTCTTCTACCTGCTTGGAGAACTTGGAATGCTAAATCCTTAGTCCAGTAAAATTCAAAAGTTCAAGCTGACCACTTAGTCAATCTGACAATTTTCAATCTGACCACTCTCAGTCTGTCCACTTTCAGTCTGACTAAAAGTCAGTTTCAGAGTCCTAAATTAAAATTCAGACTCAATGTATTTTTGGAACATATTTTTTTAATTTTCTTTTATATCTTCTGTATCTCTAATTCATCATTAGATAATTTTTTTATTTTTTTTAATCCGGTCAAGTCTTGTCAACGGTCATTCTTTGCAACTTGTTTATTTATAGGGGTCTAAACTGTATTTTTGCTTAGTTTAAAATCTTCATTAATTTTAGTTTAAGTCTAACTGAATTTCAAATTTTTCTTAACCCTAGTTCTTGATTCTTCAAACCTCTTGCTAATTCTTGTTCTAATGGCTGACCCTAATATGATGCTTCATGTTACTGCAAGGATGATTCCAGGTGCAGACTTTCAACAGCAGGTACAAGTTAAAGACAATAATCGGGTAGCCATCGCTGACATTCCCGCCAATCGCCAAGGCAGGGGATTTGAACAGATCATCCAGTTCATGAAGGCTCATCCACTCTATGGTGCTTTCTTTTGTGCTAACACTATGTGTCCCCCCCTTCTCTGTGAATGGTGGTACACCTGCACTGCTAATGATGATCACACGACTATCACCGGCACATACAACAATGGGCGTGACACAATTACCATTACTGAGGAGACGATCAGAAGTGCATTACTCCTTCCCACACTTGCTGAAGCTGGGGAAGGAGGATTTCAAGCTAGACGAAGCAAACAACAAGCAAGGGATGAAGCTTTCCCTCTTATTGGTCAGCCTGCAACTCAGGGTATAATCAGATACAACTTATTCACTGGTAAATGGAGGTTCTTTTTTTCAATGATTACAAGGTGTTTGGGGGGCAAATCGGGAAGCTTGGATCAAATGAATGAGTTTGAAACTCATTTATTCCATGCTATGGTCACTGGCAGAAGGATCTCTTTTTCACAACTATATTTTGATGAAATCCTTTCACTAGTGATTAAAACAAAACGCCCTAACGATGTTCCATTCATTCGGGTATTATCTCTCTGTTTTGAGGAGGTTATGGGTACTGAACCATATGATCAGCTTGATCAACGTTTTTACACATGTGAACTGCCCAGGCTGAGTCACAAAATGTTTTCTTATATCACCATTACTGCAAATGAGGCACCACTCACTGATGTGATGGTTGAATGGATTGCTAATCCATTCATTGATCAGGAACCTACTGAGCCTGACTCGTCAGACTCAGAGGTTCAAGCTGAACGAATTGACGGTGGGCCTGAGGGAAATATCCATGCTGCAGATGCTGAGGTGAATATGGGTGGGGATGGGCTTGATGATGACAACCAAGGTATGGACATTCCTCTAACTTTACCTCAGTCTGAGAGAATCCCCTCTCAAACTGAGCAGTCCACTCCACTACTTGATGCCCTGGCTGCACAAGCGTCCCAACAGGTGAACTCACCAAGTTCATTTGATAAAGATCTCACAACTAGCCCCACTGAAAATCAAGCACTAATGGACACATTATTCCATGAGGCTGAGAGTCAAGAACTCCCCTCCAATGCTGCAGTACAGACCAGTCTCTCTCTGCTAGATGATGAGCTGGATCTGACTGCCTGGACCACCCACAACCCCGGTTTAATGATCAGCTTGGAGAACTATGTTGCTGCTACCACACAGACACATGTGGCAAGCATTGAAGAGAGTGTCCCACTCCTGGACACACCTGTACATAGTATGGGAATCCCACACTCAGTCTCACAGCCTATTCCAACGGCTATTTTCACCAGTTCTGTGCTGGTTCACGATAAGGTACAACCTCCAAATCTCTTACACTCTTTATCACTAGTTGCCAATGCCTTACTCCCAAAACAGGGTGAGGTACAGACTTCATTTTCTATGGCTCATGATCATTCTCCCACATCACAGGGAGAGAGTGAAGCTGTGCCACCAGTTACATCAGAAACTGCTACAACATCCACTCAGTCTGAGGTTGCTTTGACAGTCCCTGTCCTGTTAAAGGCACTTAAGGACATGTCTACTCAGTTTGATGACAGACTGAGGGCAATGCAGACTGAGTTTCATGATTTTACAACTCAAAATGCCAAGGAGATGAAGGATTTGCAGGGAATGGTGCTCAAACTGACATCTGAAGTCAGTCTGATGAGGAAGGGCAAGGCAGTTGCAGAGGGTTCTCAGATTCAGGGGGAGAAAATGCCTACTACAACTATTGAATCTGAGATCCCTATTCAACCATTGAAAAGGAAAAGAGAAGAGGGGGAGAAAAGATACTACAAAACTACCAGATTCAACACAAAGACAGGACAATCTGAAGTCTTCTATGAAACTGATTGGAGTATCTCAAGTGATGAGGAGAATGAGTCTGATAAAGAAGCAGACAAAAGGGAGACTCAAACTGAGTGTGAAGCAAAACAGAAAGACACTGAGGCTGAAACAGCAAACCAAAGTGAAGCTGACAAGTTAGCAAAGCTTCAAAGATATGCTAAAAGTGCTAGGATGACTGTGGAGGAATACAGAGATTATGTGAAGGGGCTGTACAAAGAGAAATTCGACTTTAATCCATATGATCAGTCTGAAAAAGCAGCAGAAGAATTTGAAGCTGAGATACAAGCAGAGGAGGATCAGGCCATTGAAGAAGAGCAAATGAGGGTCAAAGCAGATGAACAAATGGCTAAACTTGTGCTCAGAGAACAAGAGAGGGTTAATTACATTGAAGGAAACTTTACCCTAAGAAAACTTCCAAACAAACTTCATCACCTAGATTGTATCAGTAATGATGGAACCAATTTGATGCTCAAACTCACACACAAAGATGGATCATTCAGAGTGGGTCTGCATAGACTACATACTTTGGGTCTAGAAGAATGGAAAGAAATAGCAGATTGGAGCTACAATCTGACAAACAAGTCTCAAGCATTAACCATAAGAAGAGAGGCCACCTTCAACATAAATGCAGCTCATATGCTCAATTTAATGCCAGATGAAGACTACAGAGCATACTGTACAAAGCACAATGTGAAAGTTAGATCAAAATCCTTGGGTCTGGAATCAAGCAGCATGCATCCTGTTCCTAAGGATGTCACGTTTCAGGAGAGAACTTATGTTGAGACTGAGAAGCACACTGGGTTGTGTTACATTGATTGTGGGGGAGAAGAAAGCTTCCAAGACAAGACCCAGATAAGCACATCTTCAATCTATCATTGCATTGCTCTACTAAGTGAATGTGAGTCTGATCAGTGCCTTCCATTCAGAATGAAGCTGATTAGTTGGTTGTTTAATAATCTGAGAAGGATTGAGGAGATTGGAACTGTGGCTGACAAGGTAGAACTGATTAAGAAGGAATATCAAGTCCATTTCCATAAGACTGATGCTGAAATGGAGAAGCTAATGGCATGGAAAACTGAGAGACTAAAATGGCTAAGTGATAGAGAACAGTCATTACCTTTTGCAACCTCAGAGAAAAAGAGAAGGAGAACTTTGAAGAAAAAGATGTAAAACTGGCAGATGCTTATTTTTGTTCACAAACAGTATTTGATTCAAGATGTTTATGTTTGTGTTTATTTTTGGCATGTTTTGTAAAAAGACTTTGGTTAAAACAGATAGGGGGAGATTGTTGGGAAAAACAATGATCTTTCCCAAAAGATTAAAGTATCTGTTAATCAAAGTCTGGGTCTGAGTGATCTGAGTGATCTGAGTGATCTGAGTCTGAGTGACTCAGTCTGAGTGACATGAGTCTGAGTGACTCAGTCTGACTAACTCAGACTCATGAGAGAAGTCAGGCGTAAATTAAGGAAGTCTAGTTAGTTAATATCTTTTCTATGTTTAAAAGATATCCTTAGATTGATCCTTATCAAACTCACTATACATCGTGTATAAATAGTGAGTTTGAGGTTTGTAATCGGCACACCTTTGATCGAAATATAACTGTGTGTTATTTTCACTGTTTCTATATTATAATTCCGCTATAATATATACTGAAACTGAATACTTAATTGATATATAACAATTAACGTCTAAATACTTATTTGTTATTGATTTGCCATTGCTTGGGATCTTAGTGAGACCTAACAGCAAGGTAGGGGTCGCTCTTACACACTAACGGCTGAGGAAGCACGTCAGGACCCCAACGCAGTTACTGGTACGTTTTCTCTCAACAATCATTTTGCTTTCGTGCTATTCGACTCAGGAGCCGAGAGAAGTTTCATTTCTCTAGAATTTAGACCCCTCATTGAATTAGAATCTAAAGTTCTTAAGGATAGTTTTACCGTCGAATATGCTAACGGTAGAGAGTTTGAAGCTAAGTACATAATCTTAGGTTGTTCACTATGCCTATCCGATAGAATCTTCCCCGTTGATCTAATTCCTATTGAGCTTTCAAGTTTCGACATCATTGTCGGAATGGATTGGCTATCTCGCTTCCGAGCGGAAATCGTTTGTTTCGATAAACTTATCCATATCCCTCTTTTGGAAAAGGAGACTCTCGTTGTTCAGGGAGACAAGCCTGAACGACAACTTCGCATCGTATCTTCAATCAAAATGCGCAAGTACCTTCTGAGGGACTATGACGCATTCCTTGCCCATGTCGTCGAGCGTAAACCTTCTGAGATTCACTCCAAGATATTACAGTAGTCAAGGATCATCCCGAAGTCTTTCCCGAGGATTTGCCAGGGCTGCCACCACAACGACAAGTGGAATTCCGAATAGACCTCATTCCTGGCGCAGCACCGGTTGCCAAGACACCGTACCGTCTGGCACCACCCGAAATGCAAGAACTGTCGAAACAGTTACAGGAACTCTTAGACCATGGTCTTATTCGCCCAAGTTCGTCCCCCTGGGGAGCCCCAATCCTCTTCGTCAAAAAGAAAGACGGATCCTTCCGTATGTGCATAGACTATCGAGAGCTAAACAAGCTGACCGTCAAGAACCGATACCCTCTCCCGAGGATCGACGATCTCTTCGACCAGTTGCAGGGTGCAACTTACTTCTCCAAGATCGACCTCCGTTCGGGTTATCACCAAGTTCGTGTCAGCGAGTCCGACATTCCGAAAACCGCTTTTCGCACTCGATACGGCCATTACGAATTCCTTGTCATGGCTTTTGGTCTGACCAAAGCACCGGCAGTGTTCATGGACTTGATGAACAGAGTGTGTAGGCCATACCTAGACAAATTCGTGATCGTATTCATAGACGACATTCTCATCTACTCGAGGAACAAGGAAGATCATGCGAAACACCTTAAGCTCATTTTAGAACTCCTCCGAGATCAGAAGTTATACGCCAAATTCTCGAAGTGTGAATTCTGGCTCCGACATGTACATTTCCTTGGTCATGTGGTCAACCAGAAAGGGATTCATGTAGATCCAGCCAAAATCGAAGCGATTGAGAGATGGCAAGCTCCGACAACCCCGACTATAATCCGTCAGTTCCTAGGATTGGCGGGCTATTACCGAAGATTCATTGAGAATTTCTCAAAAATCGAAAAACCCCTCACCGAGCTCACTCAGAAAGATAAGGACTTTATCTGGGGAAAAGATCAGAAGGATTCTTTCCAGAAACTCAACTACCAATTATGTCACGCACCGATTTTATCTCTGCCAGAGGGCACGGACAACTTTGTAGTGTTTTGCGATGCCTCCCACCAAGGACTTGGGTGTGTCCTAATGCAGAAGGACAAGGTCATCGCTTACGCTTACAGGCAGTTGAAGATCCACGAGCAGAACTACACCACGCACGACTCAGAGCTGGGAGCCGTCGTGTTTACTTTGAAGATCTGGAGACACTACTTGTACGACACTAAGTGTACGGTCTTCACTGACCACAAGAGCCTCCAGCACATTTTAGATCAGAAAATGCTCAACATGAGGCAAAGTAGATGGATAGAATTGCTGAGTTACTACGATTGCGAGATCAAATACCACCCGGGTAAAGCAAACGTAGTAGCAGATGCCCTGAGTAGGAAGGAAAGGGTAAAGCCATCTCGAGTTCGAGCATTGGGCATGCAAGTTCAGACGAGCCTTCGCACGCAGATTGCAAACGCACAGCAAGAGGCGTTAAAGCCCGAGAACATTAAGGTCGAAACGCTTCATAATCACGAGAAAGAATTCGAACGCAAGTCGGACGGAATCTACTACTTCAAGGGCCGAGCATGGATTCCAAGATCTGAGGAACTTCGCAACCTCATTTTAGACGAGGGCCACCGATCTAGATATTCCATCCATCCGGGATCCGACAAGTTGTACAAGGACCTCCGAGAATACTACTGGTGGCCGGGCATGAAGAAAGATATCGCCTTGTATGTAGCCAAGTGCCTTACTTGCTCCAAGGTTAAGGCGGAATATCAAAAGTCTTCAGGTTTACTGCAGAAACCAGAAATCCCCATGTGGAAGTGGGAGCAGATTTCTATGGACTTCGTCACCAAGTTGCCCCGTACGGGTAAGGGCAACGACACGATTTGGGTAATCGTGGACCGTTTGACTAAATCCGCCCATTTCTTGCCGATTCGAGAAAATCACTCTATGGAGAAGCTAGCACAGGTCTATATCAACGAGATCGTCTCTCGTCATGGAACACCACTCTCCATCATCTCCGATAGGGATAGTCGATTCACCTCCCGTTTCAGGAATGTTCTTCAGAAATCCTTAGGTACTAGACTAGACCTCAGTACTGCGTATCACCCTCAGACCGACGGCCAGAGCGAAAGGACGATCCAAACACTTGAGGACATGCTGAGAGCATGTGTAGTAGACTTCGGAGGAAGTTGGGACGCTCACCTTCCCCTGGTCGAGTTCTCCTACAATAAAAGCTACCATGCCAGCATCAAGTGCGCACCATTCGAGGCTCTCTATGGACGTAAGTGTCGGTCACCGCTTTGCTGGCTAGAAGCTGGCAATCGACAACTTACGAGACTCGATATCGTCCAGGAGACCATTGAAAAGATCACCACTATTCGTGAAAGACTGAAGACGTCCCGTACCCGAAAAAAGAGCTACGCTGACAACCGAAGGAAACCCCTCGAGTTCCAAGTTGGCGACCGAGTACTCCTCAAGGTATCGCCCTGGAAAGGGGTAGTCCGCTTCGAAAAGCGCGGTAAACTGAGTCCTAGGTACACCGGTCCATTTGAAGTCATTGAGCGTATCGGTCCCGTTGCATATCGTCTCCAACTCCCTCAGGCTCTCGCGAACATTCAAAATGTATTCAACGTCTCACACTTGAAGAAGTGTCTGTCTGATGAGACCATCGTCATCCCTCTTGACGAGGTCAAAATCGACAGCAAGCTAAACTTCATCGAGGAACCGCTCGAAGTTGTTGACCGCGAGGTCAAACAACTCAGGCAGAGCCGTATTCCGATAATCAAAGTTCGGTGGAATTCCCGACGAGGCAACAAATTCACCTGGGAGCGTGAAGACCAATTCCGTCAGAAGTATCCACATCTTTTCGAGAATTCTTCTTCCTGATGGGACGCATTAAATTTCGGGACGAAATTTCTTTCAACCCGGGGAGAATGTGACAACCGTCTAAAAATTCAGGTACTTGTTCAATTACTATATCGGTTCAAAACATTAGTTACTCGTTTATCGTGTTCGCTTTGTTCTAGCTCGTAACTGTTGAGTCTGTACCTTGTCGGAACTAGTATCGGAATAACTTCCGGAATCAATTTTATAAGTCCTAATACCAAGAAAACGTATAATGAACTTTCCTAAGTTCATAACAAATCATACTTAAGAACTTTCAATTAACGAAAAGGTCCAACGAAGCAAAAACGTAAAAACGAAAAATCAGAAAAACACTGATTTTGGGCTAGGTGCGCAGCACCTACTGCTTAGGTGCGCAGTACCTAGTGCCAGAATTCAAAAAAATTACAATTTCAGTCCTTGTCTCGTTTTTGTAAACCACCAACCAATCAAACTCGAGACTTTACACTCATTACTGACTTTTTACCAGTCCCAACCCACCCCATTATCACTCTTCCTTTTCTAATTCATTTTCATTTTTGAAAATCATTTTTACAAACATAAAAACACACACAAAACACCTACACCCCATTTTTTCTCTATTTTCTCTCTAGAACCCACTTGTTCCAGTGACTTCCAGCAACATAAACACCATTTTAGTCCATACAAATCGTCCCAATCATCTAGAGAAGCAAGGGGTGTCGTTATTTTGAAAAAGGACTAGTTGTGTAAAGGTTTTTGGAGCGTAAATCCGACCAAACCTCATCATCCGAGCTTTTCCTTCGGTGGATTTCTTCCTTTTTACTGTTTTTTTATACAAATAATCAATTGCATGTAAGATCTAACGGTTGAAAATGTGTTTTTGTACAAATCTATGACTTTTTATGGTCAAAAACGTTTTTAACCGAAATAACCTTTAGATCCACGGTTTTGTAACCAAAAGTGCTTTATAAACTGTTAAAAAGATGTTTTAATAAGTTTAAACACATTGCATGTCGAAATCTATGAGTGACAAAACGTTTTTAGCAAAGAAATCACAAAACGGGAAAAACAACAAGGAGGTGCGCAGCACCCCCTGACAGGTGCTGCGCACCGGGCTGTTGTTCCTCCCGAAAATCGTCGTTTTGTCCGTTTAAAACTTATGTATACGTTCTGGACTTTTGCTAATATTATTATGGGACTGAGATGAATAAAACTAATAATAATGGTGACTTATATTGGAATATTTGGACTATATTGAACTATATTATATTTGATATTGCGTTTTAGGTGATTTGTGAGCGGAAGTGATGGTACAATTTTTGGGCATGAGATTTGGGCGCGGAAGCGCTGCCCAAATCTCCTTAGAAATTGTAAATCACTTCAGCGAGCAAAAGCACTTAAGATATAATAATCACAAACGTTAAATCGGACTTTTGGACAAAAACGTGACAATTACCTTTTCGGACTATTTTAACATTACTTAATCTTGACACTTAAAGTTTAATAAAATTTGGTCTATATTATTATATAAGAACATAATAATATAAAAACTAATTAAACTATCTTGGTAATATTAGGCAATCCGTGATTCTCGGCTTTCATATTCCGACCGAGTTTTCGAGTTCTCGTTCTTCGCAATCCGTGAGTTACAACCCCTTATCTTATATATTTTACATGAATTTTGGGGGAAACATAAGATTAATTGTGTTTGAAAACTTTATGAATCAAATTGCAAATTATCGAACTTTGACTTTTGAACTTGTTGAACTTTGACTTTTGAGCTTATGAACTACTTTTGTCAGGATCGTATTAGTTAATGTAAACTAATATGTTTGCCTTCGTTAAGATCGTGATCTATTGAAGAAGTTCAGCAGCGGATGAACACTTCAATATTACGAGTTATCGAACAACTAATAATGAATAATAAATAAACAAATTTGTATTAATCAATAATATCAATACAACGTGTTTGTTTCTCTCTACAAGGATCTATATTTATAGACCTTGAGGCAAACCTAGATAAACTAGGAAACTACGTCTATCCTTATCTAAACATAGAATAAGGAAACTTTACTTAATTAACAAAAGGAAATCTAATCTAATTATAACTCTATCTAATTAGATTTGATACTTGCAAGATAAGTCTTGTCTTCCGCGTGTCTTGACTTCTTCCGTATCTTGACTTTGACATTGACCTTTACTTGTTCCGTAGTAACTTTAATACTTTCCGTATTAACTTGATGAAGCGTAGTAATTTGTTGAACAGCCGCACTAACTTGTTCTTGTGTTCTTCCGTAGTAACTTTTTAACTTCAAACTGAATGTTTAAGTTACTTTCATTTGTTTGTTAGGTTTCATTGTTTATGGTTAAACTATATTGACTAAGTTATAACCCAACAATCTCCCCCTAACCTTGAACTTTTATGACACATCAAAAGTACAAGTTTCATGCTCCAACAGTATTTACTACTTCATTCATAAAGCAGTATTAACTATTACAACTACGAGTTTTTACAAGTCAGTTTCCATCTTGTTCTTTTCTTCTATTCTTTGACACAAGATTTTCCAAATAAGTTCTTGAGCAAGCAGTGAATCTCTTGGTCCATTCAGCTTCAATTCAATCAGCTCATCCAATGTCTTCAATGAGTGTGGATACTTGTGACTTACCAAGTAGAATTCCCTTGCTCCATGTCTTCTTATAATCGAGTACACTTCACTTTTCTCATATACAAACCAGTTGAGTACAGGATTATCAGGTCCTTCTTTCTTGAAGACTGAACTTGTTGGCTTGTATCCAGGCTCAAACAACCCACACAGAACATCCATTGCCAGATCAATACCAGGACATACTCCTTTTCTTTGATGAGAGTATTTCCTTATACCAATCTCATACATCCTCTCCAGATCATCTCTATCAAACTCTCTGAATACCGCATGAAAATCTATAAGAGTTTTCTTTGACTTGTCTGCTCTTGTAACTTCATATTCGGTTTTCAACGTTCCACCAATATATTTCCAATCAATGATCACTGGAGGTTTCACCTTCAATGGAGTATATTTCAAACCATCAACATGGTTGATATATGCAGAATAATCTCCCCCTTGAGTAGTACTAGGAGGGTCTTGTTCCATCTCTTCAGGCTCAGTTTTAACATCAGCAAATGGAATTTCTGGGCTTTCTTGAGAGGCAGTAGCAGCATCACTCATCTTTTGTCTTTTAGATGGAGGAACTGGAATCCTTTTTGATGCCAACTTCTTTCTTTTCTGCTTCTCTCCTGATTGTTTGACTTCAGAAACAGGTTCAGGTTGAAATACTTTTCTTCCTGTTCTTAGGGCTGCAGCCAACACTTTTTCTGCATTTAGCTTCTTTTACTCTTCAAGCTTTGCAAGTGCTGCTTCCCTTTTAGATTCCTTTTGTCTTTCTTCCTTCACAAGCTCTAAGATAGTAGCTAGCTTCATAGGGCCTAAGGATCTGCCACTATGACCTTTGCTTTTGAGATAATTAATGTACTTCTTTCTATCTTCAGCAATCTTGACTTGTGTAGGAGTAGGCGTGGACACTTTCTTCTTCTCAGGCTTGGCTTTGGCTTTAGCTTGTCTAAGTTCTTCTTCATGCATCTTCTGTGCTAGAAGCTCATCTGATCTTTCCACAGATTTTACCAAACCCTTTTTGACTAGTCTGTCCAAAATATCTTGATTGACCATCTCCTGGGCTTTTACTGCATCTTCTTCAGCAATTTTAGCCAATCTTTCCCTGTCCTCTGGAGTTGGTTCTTTGTTTAGCCTAGCATGAAGCTCATCAGCTTCAGCTATTTTTCTTTTTCTGGCTTTTTCTTCTTCTTGCTGCTCAGCAATCATTCTGTTGTACATTTCTGCTTCAGCATTTTCTCTTCTCACTATTTCAATCTCCTCCTCAGTCATGCCAGCAAAGAATAGTTTTTCTTGAGCAAGTCTTTCTTCCTCCTGTTTTTCTTCTTTTGACTTTTTCACCACAATGGTTTTGCCTTTTCCCTTTTCAGCATCAAGGTTTACCATTTGGACTTTATTCTTTGTCTTCATTATATACCCAACTCTTCCTGTAGAAACAGATAAGCCAGCAGTTTGTTCAGGTAAGGTTAGAGAAGTTGCTGAAGTTGTGACTATCAATGCAGCTTCTGCTCTTTGTCTATCAACTGCCTCAGCAATCAACTTCTTTCTTTTCTCCTCTTCAGCTTTCTTCTGTTCTTGTTTCTGCTTTTCATCTTTGATCTTTTGCAGTTGTGATGATAATGTGGCTTCATCTTCCATCACAATAGTTCTTGACATTTCTGTTCTTATAAGAACATTTGCAGCTTCTACTTGATCAATGGTGAAAGGAGCTTCTGTTATAGTGGTGGAAGGAAGCTTGATCGAACGTGGGAGGAATGGTTGTGAATAGGTAGGAATGATCTTCCTCCTCTGATTCTGGAGCTGGACTAATGATCATTGGCTCCTTAGCAACTTGAGCAGTACCAACTATGACCGTAGCAACTGGACTGGTTACCATTGGGTCCGCATCAACTTGGTCCGCAGAAACTGGATCAGTAGTAATTGGACTAGTCACCATAGGATCAGTAGTAACTTGATCCGTAGTAACATCATCCGTAGCAACCATTTCAGCATCTTGATCCGCAGCATTTGTTTCAGTAGCTATTGGTGAAGTTTCATCTTCCATCTCGTCTACTGTTTCTTCAACCATTTGCTTGATTTCTCCCTCCTGCTGCTCCCCCTTAAGTGGAGTATCAAATTCCATCTCTTCACCCTCTGCATCTATTACCATATTTGCATCAAAGTCTGTCTCCCCTTCAACTATATTTTCTGTCTCCATCTCTTCATCTTGATTGGAGGTGGCAGTGATGACAGTATCTGTGCTTCCCTTATCTTCATCACCTTTGCTCTCTCCAGATGATAACACATCTATTTCTTTCTCCCCCTTATTGTCATCTGCTGGGGAGTCATCTGAAGAGGAGGAGCTGGATGGCTTTGGTGAGGTTCCAGCATTTAGTGTGGTGATTCTTTTGGGCAGTAGCTGGACTGATATCAAAGCTTGTTGTGCTAGTACCTGTTGCACCAAAGAAGTTAAAGAAGACAACATCTCTTCTTGCTTTTCAACTCTCACCAGTAGATTTTGGTACATACCCATCAATTCATTAAAATGACTACCACTACCCTCACCCCTTTCCTGTTGGGTACCAACAGGTGGAAGATCCTTGGGAAAAGAGAAGCTCTCCTGCCTAGCAGAAGCAGGTATCTCCCCCATGGTCTCTTGGCGCCAGGGACCACCTTCCTTATCTGAGAACAAGTTCTCAGCAAGTGTAGGTGTTGTCGTAGTTTGGGTCTTAGTTATGTTGATACTGTCCTGAGCTCTACTATAAGAAGTAGAGGCTTCAGTAGTATCAGCCCTCCCCACATGGTCTTCCCTCTCCTTAGTGACCAACTCAGTGAACAAGGGGGTATGTTCAAGGTTTTCCCCTAATGAGTGATACAATCCTAAAGATGTTTCAGGGATTGCTTTTGCAGTAGTAGTATGAGGGATAGTTGTAGAAACAAGAGGCTGAGTAACCCTCTTGATTCTCTTAGAAGCAACTTTGAGGGGTTTGTGAGGCGCAGAAACTTTGTGTTTAGTCACTTTAGCAGTAGTGACAGAAGCAGTAGCAACTGGAGTAGAACTCATAGTAGCAACTGGAGGTACAGGGGCAGTAGCAACTACCGTAGTATCCTCAGGGTTTCCACCTTCGGTACCTGCTTCAGATATGGCACTAGTGCCCTGAGTAAGTGCAGTGGTACTGATGGTGGCAGCTGTGGGTTGGGACAGAGGAAGAGTTTCTTGTCCTGCAGCTGTGGGAATCGTGACCACCAACATTTTTGAGAATAATGGTGTCACATGAGATGGTCTATCCTTGTTTATTTTTCTCATATTAGTAAAAACTTTTCTTGAGTGAGCGTGTGAGAGAAAATGTTTTTCAGATCTTGGGAGATCTTTGTGAACACAGTTTATACAATGTTGAAGAAATCTAGGATACATGAGAAATTTATTTGGGTTGTCAAGATTTCTTCTCATTGCATCAAAAATCATGTAAGAAAAATTAAACGTAACCCCCCCCCCCCCCCCCCCCCCCCCCCCCCCCCCCCCCCCCGTAGCCAAGCATACCATTGCATTGGCTAATGTTGAACTTCCTTCATGCCACCCTGTTCTTTTGGGAGACATACATTGTTGCAAAGTATGCAACATGTATTTCCATTGGGGGGAAAGTTTGGCTTTTAAAAATGTGGAAACGTTTAGGTCCCCCTCATATCCCATGTTAGTAAAAGCAGTTACCAGGGTGTCATAAGGGACATGTTCTATACCTTCCTCATCGGCAAGGTTTAGATGTACTCGGAGAGATGATTCTGTCACTTGGATTGCTTTACCTCTCACCACAGCATTGATGGCAATGTCATCGTTGTCCAGAGTGGCAGACGTCCAAAAATCCCTAATGTGGGATTCATCAATCTCCGGATTAATGGTTAACGCCGTCTTGATTTTTGATTGATTAAAGAAATCAATTATTTCATGGAAATCGGCGTTATCGGTAGTCTTTTCCAAGCATGCGACCATGTTGTGAGTCTTGTAAAATTGCAGTTGTTCCCCCATTGTTGATCTGTGATTGAGTAGAAACAGTAATGCACAAGAATGTAGAAGATTAGTCACAACGAAATTGAAAATTGAATGATTTTAGGGCTAACGGTAACTTTTGCTTGGAAGATTTAGGGGTTTTTACAACGGTAATTTTCAATTGATTCAATTAACCCCTTTTTATAACGAAAAATTTTAACAACTTGACGCCCCTGATTAGACGCGGGTAATCATTCAAAAGTAACGGTCCAATTAAAGAAAGCCACGTGGCACTAGTAGCTGTGCCTCGCGCCTGATTTTCAAAAATTAGGTCCAATCAGGTTTTACCACGTGTTATTGTTATGTTCTATTTGCTTGACACGTGTAAAGTGTGGATACAAGTTGTATTCTGACTTGTCAAATCATCATTAATTAGGGCATTCTTATTGATTAAGAAACCTTATTAATATAATAATCTGCAGTATTAACGCAAAGGTCCGTAGTAACTAGGTTAAAGGTCCGTAGTAATGGTTTCATGGGCCGTATTAACTGGACTGTCCGTAGTAACTTGAGTTACTGGCAGTATTAAACCAGGGGGCCGTAGTAACACATTCTTGGTCCGTATTAACCATTCCGTTCAAATTGTTGACATAGGGCAGTAGTAGTTAAACCTTCCCGTAGTCCTAACACTTTGATCGTACTATTCATACTTTGGACACTTTTTGTTTTTACTATTAATGTTGCAGTAGTAACATAGTACAATACTAGAGAGTAAGGTACTTGATTTTCGTCATAAGGTTACTACTGCTTCTCGAAGGGACTTGCATAGACCAATCTACGGTTCAAAGTCTTCATAGACCAATTGTTCAACTCCATTTTCATCCTCTTCAATGAGACGTGGTACTCCATTGGGTCTTGTTGCATTGTCCGTAGCTAATGGTGAATGTGGTTGTGGTTCATCGTCCTCTTTGGTAGAATTGTTTTCAGTGTGAGGAGAGTCTGGTTCTTCGTCCTCTTTTGTGGAGTTTTCTTCAGTGTGAGAGGAGTCTGGTTCTTCTGGAGTGATGGGATCTTCCAAAGTGATGGGAAGATTGATGTATTCCATCACATCTAAACGAGCAGTACCTGTAATTGGAGCCGTAGTAACTTGCTCCGTAGAAACAGGTGCAGTAGGAATAGAATTTGCCGTAGAAACTGGAGCCGTATCAACTTGATTTGTGTTAAACTCAAAGTTGGAGTTTAGAGATTTTGTTAGTGCATCCAAGTCGAATACCCAGGCTGGTCCATGTCCTTTCTTGGTGAAAGTGTGCTCATTGAAGGTCACATTAGAGCTCTCCACCATGATTTTTGATTTGTGATTGTATACGCGATAAGCTTTACTTTGAGATGAATAACCAACAAATGTGCCTTCATCAGCTTTGCTATCAAACTTTCCCAGATACTCCTTAGAATTTAGAACTGTGCAAGGACATCCAAAAGCGCGAAGGAAGCTTATCATAGGTTGTCTCTTGTGAATTAGCTCATATGGAGTCTTGTTGTGGGCTTTGACTAGCAGGACCCTATTCTGGACATAACAGGCAGTGTTAACTGCTTCTGCCCAGAAGAACATTGGAAGATTGGAGTCAGCCAACATGCTTCGTGCTGCTTCAATCAATGTTCTATTTCTTCTTTCAGCGACGCCATTCTGTTGAGGAGTTCTTGCTGCGCTGAATTGTCTTTCTATTCCCTTTTTGTCACAGAAGTCATTCATCACTTGGTTTTTGAAGTCTGTTCCGTTGTCACATCTAATCTTCTTGATCTTCAGGTTGAGTTGGTGTCCAACTTTGGTGACAAAAGTGATGAGAAGCTGACTTGTCTCATCTTTGGTTCCAAGAAAATACACCCATGTATATCTTGAAAAGTCATCAGTAATGACAAGACAGTATGACTTCTTGGCTATACTCTTTACATTGGTAGGACCAAAAAGATCCATGTGAAGTAAATGTAAAGGTGTGGTGTTAGAGTTGATCTCCTTTGTTTTGTGGGAAGTTTTGTGTTGCTTTCCCTTCAAGCATGCCAAGCAGTTATCTTCGAGATTGAACTACTTGTTTGGAAGACCTCTAACTAAACTAGATTTAACTAGTTTGTTGATGTTCTTAAGGTTCATGTGGCACATCCTTCTATGCCAGATAGTAGATTCATCAAAAGTAGCTTTTGAGAGAAAGCATGCTTCTGGTGAATTTAGTTGAACCTTGGACATGTCTAAGCAATAGACATTGTCTCTTCTTGGTGTTCTGAGTAGAATCATACTTTCATCAATGACATACCCAGGCTTCATTATAATACATTCTGTAGCAGTGAATATTGGTGTGTGTTTCTCATCACAAACTTGAGACACACTCAGCAGATTGTATTGAAGCTGCTGCACATAGTACACATCCTTGAAGTGCAGTGTACCATTGCTGATCGTTCCTTTCCCAGTAATCTTTCCTCCTTTTGGATTGCCTCCAAAGGCAACGTATCCACCATTGAACTTTTCAAAGTCCTGAAGGCATGACATGTTGCCCGTCATGTGCCTGGAGCAGCCACTATCTACATGCCAACTGTTCTCATTCTCTTTTGTTGGCTGAACCTCGGCCATTAGAGATGCAGATGATGGAGGTGGTGAGTCAATTGTTATGAGAGCATCCTCTTGTGGTGCTCCTTGATCATCATCATTCCAGTCGTATCCCAGTATATTGTCGCTGATTTCAGGAATTCCAATATCAGTGTATGTGAGCTCCGTAGAAACTAAGTCATCCGCAGCAACTAAGTTTCCCAGAATGTCCGTATCATCCATTACTACGGCTATGCATGCATGGTGAACAGTAGTAGTGGTTTCTACGTGGTTTTGTTCTTCAGAGATTAGTGCTCTATTTTGACTTGTTTCTTCAGCCAAGTCACTCCAATCATATCCAAAGATGTCCTGGGACATGAGTGCACTCTGATTTGTATCTTGAGTGATTCGTGGATTGTTGGTTCGTGACTTATTTGGACAGTCTCTAGCAAAGTGACCTAATTCACTGCATTCATAACACTTTACTTTGCTTTTATCGAAGGTAATTCGTTTGTTGTTTCGTGGATTGAATCGCCTTCCTGTCCTATTCAAGAACCTTCTTGCTCGTAGTGCCAGCATAGCAGATTGCCACTTTAGATCGATTTCATCACAATCATCCTGGTGCATCTGTTTGACCTCTTCACTTGTGAGATTTGAACATTTACAAATAAAGGCTTCGAATGAAATCTCTTCGCTAATTTCATGTTTAGGTCCTCCAGATGTTGTGGCAAGGGCAGTATTACTATTTGTAATACTAGGGTTGGTAGTTACAACCTTCTCTGCTTCGACTTCAGATTCAAAGACTCTTAGGTCGTTGTAGAGATCATCCAACTCTAGTGCTTCTAGGGTGTCTCCTTGTCTGTAGGAAACAGTGTACACGATCCATTCCTTCCCTAGAGCGCGGATGAACTTTCTGTTAAGATCATCTTTATCGTACTTGATTCCTGCACTGATCATCTCACCAGTGAGCTTTTTGTAACGATCAAACGTTTGAGTCATTCGTTCGCCAGGCAAGGAGTTGAAGTTTTCATACTCCTCTTTGAGTAGAGCTTTCTTGTTCTTCTTTGTATTCTTCGTTCCGCTGAATCTTTTCTCCAACGCTTCCCATAGCGATTTTGCATCTTCATATTCTTCGAATTGCGATTGATATTCGTTGGGGATTGCAATTAGAAGAATACTTAGAGCCTTGATCTCCGTTTGTTTTTCCCTTCGTTCCAGATCAGTCACCGGTGCTCGAGCAGCCATTCCTGGTTGTCCATCAGCTCCATTGGTGGCAGGAGGTTTGTTTCCGTTGATTATCACATCCCAGACTGTATAGTCAGATAGTAGGATGTGTTGCTTGATTCATAGCTTCCATAAGTCGAATTCGTTGCTGTTCAGAATGGGAACTTTGCCAATTGCAACTTCCGTCATGATGGTTGTTTTGATTCTTGATTATGAGGATTAAGAACTCGTTGATCAATGGATCTAAAGCACCTCCTGTGCTCTGATACCACTTGTCAGGATCGTATTAGTTAATGTAAACTAATATGTTTGCCTTCGTTAAGATCGTGATCTATTGAAGAAGTTCAGCAGCGGATGAACACTTCAATATTACGAGTTATCGAACAACTAATAATGAATAATAAATAAACAAATTATTGTCGAATTATAAGCCTCAATTGTATTATTCAATAATATCAATACAACGTGTTTGTTTCTCTCTACAAGGATCTATATTTATAGACCTTGAGGCAAACCTAGATAAACTAGGAAACTACGTCTATCCTTATCTAAACATAGAATAAGGAAACTTTACTTAATTAACAAAAGGAAATCTAATCTAATTATAACTCTATCTAATTAGATTTGATACTTGCAAGAGAAGTCTTGTCTTCCGCGTGTCTTGACTTCTTCCGTATCTTGACTTTGACATTGACCTTTACTTGTTCCGTAGTAACTTTAATACTTTCCGTATTAACTTGATGAACCGTAGTAATTTGTTGAACAGCCGCACTAACTTGTTCCTGTGTTCTTCCGTAGTAACTTCTTAACTTCAAACTGAATGTTTAAGTTACTTTCATTTGTTTGTTAGGTTTCATTGTTTATGGTTAAACTATATTGACTAAGTTATAACCCAACAACTTTGACTTTTGAACTTATGGAACTATTTTGGCTTTTGAAACTTATTGAACTTATTTTGACTTGGAACTTATTTTGACTTGGAGCTTATTGGACTTTGGAACTATTTTGTACGAACTATTTGAACTTTTATGCGTAAAACATTTTACTCTACTTGAACTTATTGGCTCGCTCTCTTTTGAACTAGACTAATCATTGATGCTTGTATACGTACCAACCCTTGATGGAACTATAACACGATCTTAAGTGACGGACGACTACCTCTCTTTTAACCAAAACTACTTGACGCCCAACGACTTTTTGGACTTAGACTTACACACTATTAGCTACATAGTCGTATAGTAATTATGGGTATCGATACTTAGGAAAGAACCGTTCCTTGCTTAGATGGCAGTCTAAGTACATATTACGAAGAACTAGTACAATCTTCCCGTAGGAGAGGCGGGAAGACGTGCCCCACGGTTGAACAATCGGATTAGTGTGAACACTTAAATTATAGATGCCAAGAGGTTGATACAAGAAATCTAATTAGTTACTTACGCATAAATTACGAACTTTTTAGCGATTGATTTCCGCAACTACAAATTGACTAAATTTGACTTTATTTGGTCTTTACAAACTTAGGGCACCGGTTCGCCCGTTACTTGAACTTTAAAAGTATATAAATTTTAAGCGACTTTGCTCCGCTAACCTCCTTTTGGAAACTTCTACTTTTATATACTTTCCTTATATTTTTGACGAACTATTTAAACTTTAACTCACTCACTACTTTCGTAGTTGACACTTTATCTTATGTTTCAGGAAATTAGTGTAAGCATGATGTGCATGGCATGGACGGGTCGAGGCGGTCGTGTGAGAACCTCATTGGGGAAAAGACTTGGCCATTATTTCTTTTGGGAATTTTTAATGAAACTTTAATTTGTGTATCAATGTACTAAATTGTCATGACTTGGTCGTTTTATGGATTTGTAAACACTTTTTATTTTTAATTAGTGACTTGATTGCCGTTATGTTTTATATGACATGTGTAATGATCTTCCAGCTCTTCACATTCCGTGTTTCCGCTTTAGCGGGGTGTGGCAAGTTGTACCTAGACTCTAGTGGTGGAGATTTGATACGTTATCAATCCATATGATAGAATATTCACCATGACTGAGCAGTTGAGCGATTCTACAGAATATTTTACACACCCTTTTAGACTAGTTTGAGAGTTTGTGTGATTTTACTTCCCATAAAAATCGTGAGGTGTTTGGTTATGTTAATTTTTGTCTTTGAAAATTACTTTTAAAACATCTTTTGCTTGAGGGGAAGCAAAAAGGCAAGTTTGGGGGGATTTGATAACGCATATTTATATAGTTATTTCTATGCGATATTTGGTCATTTTCGTATTTAATCATGATGAATAGGATAGGATTTTTACATTTAATTGTGTGAAAGTGTTTTATTCAAGTGACAGGTTGAATATGATCAGAAAGTGGATTTTTGGTCAAGGAAACGTATGAAAATGGTCAAAAGACGAGAAATGATGATATGTTCATACTTTTGGAGCGTTAAATTAAGATGAGGAGAAAGGAAAGTTGTATTATTCTTTGGTTTCTATTTTGAAGTGTGGGCTTCAAAAGAAGTTTGGGCTTTAGCTTACATTTGCAATGGATGGTTTGAAATTAAATTATGATGAGCACTCTTGGCAGTTGGCACGTGATGAGTTTGAAAAGAGGAAACAAGAAAAGGGTATTCAATATGGAAACTAAGTCTCATGAAAAAAAAAGAATATTATATATATATATTGCTCCATATTTAATGGAGAAGTAGGAATGAATAAAAAAAAAAGGAAGGTAGGCAGTAGTTTAGGGGGGGGGGGGGGGGGGTCACGGTGGAATAAAAGAAAGCAGCGACACCCTCATTGCAATTTCGTAGTTTTGGAGTTGGTTTCGAATACGAATTCTATCTAAATTTTGCCTATAAATACAACCCCCAAACATCCAGAAAAATCATCAATTATTATTCTCAAGTATTGGAAGCTTAGGATTCGTTTGGAGGCAAGGTTTCGAGCTAGGAATTTGGTTTTCATTCAACGTCGGTCACGACGCGTTTGCAATCTTTTAGTTTGTTTCTCTTTTCCTTTTTAAGACTTTTTCTATTATGTTTTCTATTTGTTTATTTGCTATTTTTATGTCGATTATGAGCAACTAAACTCTTTTTACGCTTGTTTGATTAACGGATCTTATTTGAAGTTTGAGTTTTCGTTATTGATTGTTTAGGTATTTGTTTTTAACCGAAAATCCTTAATTGTCTAAGTTTTAAAATATTATTATAAAGTTGTTTATACATAAGTTAATTAGTCAACATTCTAGGTATTCGAGAGGAGTCTAGATAGGTTAAATAATCTATATGAAATAATCGGTCGGTCTATAATCGGTTTAAAATTGTTAGGATTCGAGAGGACCTAATAATAATAACTTAAATAATTAAACTTAGATGAGTGAGTCTAATTGTTAATATTCGAGAGGAATTAATATTTAGAGGAGTTATTCGAGAGAAACTCTATAAGGTTAAATATCTAAATAAGGGCTTGTTACTTATTGCTTAACTATTAATAATTACAACTGTATTCGAGAGAAACGGTATAATTAGAGGTAGTTAAAGTTAATAAAAGATTCGAGAGGACTTTTGTTATATCTTAGAAGTTTTATAATCAATCAATTTCGTAAATTTAAATGGAAAACAAGTGAAGTGTCAAACAAGTGTAATTTCTCCAATATTTGATAATTTTGATTGCTTTTTCTCACTCGATTTTTATTAATCACTTTTACTAATTACTTGCAATTTTTATCAATCTTTTGTTACAATAAAAACCCCCAAAAACAAATAGTATTATTAATTCAGAACTTAAAAACAAATTAGTTCCTGCGAACGAACCTTTACTTGCTTTTGAACTATATTACATACAAATAGGTACACTGCCTATAAGTGTGTAATTACGTGAAATAGTAGGTTAAATTTAAGACTAGATTTTACACATCATGCGCTGATCACGACCTCTAGCTAGACCAGGTGTCTACATACGCATCGTCTCGGATGGATCAACATGCTCGTCCGACCACTCTATAGCATCGTCCCGGTAAACAAACAAAGCCGTTAAATCCTCCATGACGACCTGCATAAGAAACATTTTTTAATAAATTACAAACATGCGAAACAAAAAAATGTTACAAATATTAGTTAAAGAGTATTACCGAGATACAATCCTCCATATCCTCCATGCAATCTCGACCTGGCGTCGAAGGGTCAACCTGAGGTGAAACTATACCCAGAAGAAGCTCCACCACATCAAGATGACCCTCCGAGCTCGTCATCCGACGCTCCAAATCACTAGTACGAGCCTCATGAGCCGTCATACGACGCTCCAACAATGTCCATCGGTCAACATCTGGAGGTCCAGTCTCATCAGCCGTCTCCGAACCTCGAGCCTTCTTCGAAGAAGGCTCAACAATATCATCATCAAGACCCGACCGTGGGTGTACACCTCTACATGGGCTAGATGTGGTAGCCGCATCCACCACAACCTCCTCGACCCCATCAAAAAATCGTCGACTCGCTTGATACCAATCGGTCGCGGCCTCCTCCTCAGTCGGTATAATCTAGAGCGGATAATCAGCCTCCTATATATTTAAATCAAAATATAAATATTCAAACTAATTACTTTTAAATACAAAAAAAAAGGTTTATAGTAAAATAACTTACATCATCAAAATCAAGGAATCTCAAGCACGTCTCCCACGAAAAACCTGTGTGCCTGCACCATCCAAGTGCTCGTGGTATAGTCTCCCGGTAAGTAACAAAACCCATGGCCCTCGGGAACGTCTCTAATATCCATATCTACAAAATCAAACAAAAACTCAAGTTAAGTTGTTTCTAAAAATATTAAATTAATAACTAAAATATTAATTAAAGTTTAAATTACATACCCTAAACGCATATATAAATCCTCCAATGTTGTATCTCAAGAGGTCTTCCTTTTGGCCTTTCTTATGACCACAGATCGACGCCAACATACCCTTGCGCGACTCCAAAATACCCTTGCGTTTCACCAATGCCATCGAAAGGCACCGATGTGCCTGTGCCCAGAGAAACGATCCCCACGGAAACGAGTTCCACGACTCGAAATCCTTAACCAAACGTAACATGCCCTCGGGTATGGCGATGTCCTCCTGCACTCCCATTAACCCGTGATGCACCATCATCAATAAACAAACCCGCACCGCATTCGCGTCAGACAAACGACCAAACCTAGCCTGATCCGCAAACAACTCACGTACATGAGCGCCCCTCACGTGCGAAGTACGTGTATCTAAGGTCCGAAATACCCGTCTCTGAAATGGAATGTCACCGGTCGAAGGGAACGTACGTAGTCCAAAACGCATCGCGGTGATGATACAAAACTCCTCTCGGGTAAACCTAACAACATGGACGCCCCCGACACTAAATACCAACTCCTCATCCGACGGGACCTCCAGGGTATCTAAGGTCTGAAGAAAAAGATGAACTAACAAAGAGTCCTTGTTCTTATCCACAAAATCAAGCCAAGGACCAAAACAAGTACTCCTAAAAAGGCGTAACTGAGCATCTACCAACTGCAACCTACGTCTAATTTCTACACCTATATTGAACCTACCGCGTATAGTAACTACCGCAGGAATATACTGCAAAACCAACAAAACAAAGGGATAGTAATTGTTAAATTTGGTATATATCGATCATAGCCTTTTAGGATCGCTAATAACTAACTCGTATAAAATTAACCTAGAAATATATCAATGTTGAACACTTACACTAAAATAAAAAAAAATTAGAACTATTAAGACTTAATTATGAAAATTATCTACATATCTACAAAATAATTAAATAAAAATCGGATAAAACGAATTACCCACAATTCTCATAAATCTAAGGTAAAATATATTGTTTAAAAATAAAAAAAAGGCGGTTCGCATATTTAAAAAAAAATATAGACCAGTTCGCATAATATTTGTTTCTTATTATGCGAACTGGTCGTGGACCAATTTTGGGGATTTTTCAAACATAAAATCAACTAAACCCCACAATTAACTAACCTTATGACATTTGGTATTCCTAAATAGCATTTCTAACTAACAAAACATCACCAATTACAACTATAACCGCCGACGTCGCCTAATTAACCTAAACCGCCGTCGAAAAAGACAATTAAACTATATTAAAACATGTAAATTAATACCGATTATTACGTTTAGGGTGCCCTTAATCCATTTTTGTTGATTGATTGCCTTAAAATTGGTGTTTTGATCGGTTCGTGTAAGAGAAAAAGGGGTATGCGATTTGGGGGTTTTGGGGTTTGACCAATTTTGACCGGTATATATATGCTAGATGACGTCATCTTGTTAGGATATGCTAACTGAGGACGTCACCTCGCATAATTTTTTTTTAAAACGATTCGCATAGTTTGCATATGCGAACACTAGTTAGCATATGCGAAAAATGTGACATTTTGTAAAAAAAAAGTTGTATTTTTTGACATTTTGTAAAATACCTCCGTCCATTTTTGCTATTTTCGTAATTTTTCCTTTTTTAAGACTCCTGTCAAACATATTCTATTTGAAACTAGTAAAATAAATTATCAATTAAGACCTATAATTTTGTAGGGACCAAAATACATAGTTTTGGCATTTCCATACTTTTAAACCCAAAACCCATTTTTCCTCTTATTTTTTAAAATTAGATTATCTCACAAACCGTTAATCGTTAGACGAAACAAATAATCAAGTATAGGGGATACTTATGGGTTGTTGCTATGTTTACGGCAAAATAATCAAGTATACTTATGGTATGGGTTCCGATTTGCATTAATTTGGTCTCTAACCACTAAAACAAGTAAAGTAAGAAATTGCTTTAAGGATATGAGTCAAACCGAGTAGAAAGTCACCCAAAGTAAATTTTAAACCATAAAACCCTCTAAATTGTTTTACTGAAAAATTTATATGCTATCGACCTACTTTTAACCTCATATGGGTCAAATGGGTCAAATATATATATAGCTAAAATGGACCGGACCCATATGAGCCGAACATCACAAGAAATTAACATTCGCCGGCCTGATGTGCATACTAATGTCCACAGCCTCCTAGATCACATTATAAAAGTGATATTCAATGCATGTTTTAGACACAAATTTACTTCGATGGAAACGTTGATAGATGTCCAAAATGTATTAAAATTACTATTTTATTCATATTTGACACAATATTAAAAATTAAATAAATTTGACAAAAACTACTTAAAGGCAACCCGGCCCATTGCTACCGGTATTAAAAATTCTGCAATATTATGTATAAACTGCTACAAGATGATTTTTATGCACCGTATTCATGTTAAATTTTTATAATTCAATAGACTTTCGTGAATTAGAAGTCAGGATTCATTGGACATCATCACTGGATGAACTGCTTTAACTCCTTCCGGATCATAATCTATAAATCATGTAACATTGTCACACTCTCCTAAATATGAAAATGACGTTTCTGCTCATACCACTTTCACTCCCATGCCCTCATACAGACCGAGTGCCAAAACTTGGTGAAACAACATATCTTCCAGTTTCTCTTCAATCCTCTCTGCGAAAAAAAAGAGGCCTGATTTCTGGATAATATTCTCAATAACACTTACCCAACCAAATACGATATTATACTGCAGCAACAAATTTGCTTTTTGGGACTCATGCACGAAAAATGAACATGGAAGGATAGGAGCCATTGAAAATAAAAGCGGGTGTCTAGATCCTTTGTAATATGTAAACGTATAGAGGCTATTGTTGCTATGTAACAAGTATTTAGAAGAATGTTGTTGCGAATGTTCTTACATGTCGGTTACTGTATTTCTATTTTCTAAAAAAAAATTGCATATCTTAATTGAATAAAGAAAGTCACATATATATGTCAAAAAAAAAGCCCGGGCCATAACCCTTGTCAACACAACCTTATAATTAGTAAGGTTTGTCTGTGTTAGGTGAAGGAGATGAGCATAACCCTAATTAGGAGCATTGTTTGTGTGTTCGATTAACGATCCCACTTCCTGTTGCTTTTAACATGTTTGATATTTGGAATTTGGAATTCTCAAAATATAAACTACACAAAGTAGCATACATATCCAGAATTAAGTAATAAACCATACAAAAGAGATAAGTTTTATACATTTAATAATGTAAGCTACATATAAATCATTTTAAAAGTTTAACTCTTTTTCTGTTTGACAGCAATTACCTCTAAAACATATAATGAATCATCGTCTATAATTTTCGTAGTAAAGCTCATCTAACCTACAAGTAGACAATCGAACCCCATACTGTAACCTTCAAAATTGACCACCCCATCAGCTAAATTGCATAAATAAGTCTCACGGCCCACTTTTTTTAATCGTGTCTTGACTTTAACTAAATAAAAAGTCAATTTTGTCACATTCTGATCCAATCTGTATTTTTGCAAAGAATCAATTGCAAATTTCATTAACTTCTCCCTAACTTATAACGGATAAGTTGCCACAAGATTTTGACCCAAGTGTCCGGGAGACCGGGTAGACACCAATGCATGCAGTCCTGACCCCAAACCGACACAGCATCCTTTTTTCCCAACCACGTGGCTGGATGGGCATCCGCTCTGAACTCACTCAGATAAGTCAGGTCAAGTAGTTCAATGCTCGTTTCTTGCAGTGCGCTTATAATCAGTCGATTGATTAGTCTTGCTTGTTTGTTGACTTCACTGTTACTGGGATCAAACCATAAGTCAAGCTGTTAACGTATTAGTACATGTACATTAATATCCTATAGTATTGAAGCAAAATATTTTCATAGAATTAAAAAAATATGGCAGCCGATACAATTTTTTTAATGGAATGTATATGAAGTCAAAAGGTACTCTAACATGAGATGCTCTATACTTTGTATGTTTTCATGAGTAACACTCAGTTCATCCCATAAAAACTCTAGCATTAGACCAGATACACAGTTTCAAAATGTGCTTGTGATGGGTTATGGTCTCTATGTAAAGACACATAATTTGACTTTCAAGGTCAAACACCGTCATATTTCAAACGCTAATTATTATTCAAAATTATGAGCATTAACCGTCAAAGGTCTCGTTCGTTTTGGAACTTAGCAAAATGTAGAAATATATTCAAGCACTATTAAATCCAAATTAAACTAACAGAGCTAGAACAAATATATCAAGAATGAGATATAAACGGCTTATACCTCAGATTGCTTAAGTGGTTCATCAAATAAGCAACTTCCATTTTGGTTCCAAGCACCACCATGGAAGTGAGTAGGTGACTGCAGTCGCCAAAATTTTAGTGTTTTTGGGAATTCCTTATCTATATAAGCAGCCATGTTTTTTAGTACAATCTGAAGGCCGTCTAAAATATCTGGAGCAGGAAATATCGGATTCCCCCCTTGGTAGAAAGCAAGAGGCGACTCTTTAGGAAACTTATCATAGCTCCACCTATAAAAAGTTAACCATTAATACTAAAAGGTAAACGAGAAAATATTTTTATCTAAAACACCCAAAAATATATATCTTTATATCTATGTTTACCAATGTCCAGTATTGAAAATGAGAACATCATAGAAACCAATGATATCCGCCCACTCTTTTGCTGGAATATCAACATCTACACGATGTACACCTTTGACTTCATTCCCCTCGTTGGTGATCTCTGACTGATTTGGAAGCCACCTGTTATGTTATTTAATCAAATAACGACAAATAAGAAGATCCCATTAACCACAATTATGCATAACATTGATCAACAATCTAAACAGAATTGGTATTGCTTACTCATATTTGGCTAACAACACGGCCCGATGATAGGCAACAGTAACATTAAACTTAGGAAAATGCGCTCCTCTCCAAGCACCTTTCCTCTTCCATTTCTTAGCAGTGATATCCGCAACTCTAAGTATACACAAAAAACTCACAAGAAAATTCTCATTCAAGGAATCCCCAACAAACCCGATTCGTTTATCCCTCATTGTGTTCATAAACTCAAGCGGATCAATATCGTAAAGCTCACAACTTTCAGGTACCCATTTCCAAGAATTGATGTGGTCCATGTTCTGTCTTTGGTTTCTAAGACAATTCCATGCGTTTCTGTGAAAAGGGCAGGTGTGGTCATAGATGGGTGGTGGAGGGGTGGAGTCAATTACCCATTTTCCGGCGAATAAGTTACAGTGTGGTGGTGGTGGTGGTGGTAAGGATGACGGTGGAATGTTTAATTGTTTTGAATATGGGAGTATTTTAGAGTAGAAAATAATGAAGAAAAAAGTTGAGATTAATAACCATAATAACAATGTTGAGAATACCTTATTAACAACCATTGATCTGCCAATCGATCAATCCCTGAATATCGGTTCAATCAAAGTGAATCACTGAGGTCGGGCAATTTTCCAGATTTACTTGAACATAGAGTTTCCACCTACAACTTATGACAAATGACTCATAACCCCCTTAAGTTTACAATTATATTTTCAACATTTGAGGATTACCCCCCTATACCTACATGTAAACAATAAATACACATCAATAAGTCGGCGGCGCAGTGAGGCAACAGATTACGTTTTAATGTTCGTTTAATCCCATACCTCGATCACCACAAGTTTTGATGTTTACAGATTATCCAAAATAAAATTAAATAGTTTTTCAAAACCAAACAATAACCCCCTTGATTAACATGTTTCAAGGAAAAGTAAATCTCATCTATACGTTTTTCGAAATAGTTTTTTCACATCCTGCTTATAAAATGGCCACAACATGGCAAACACATACAATACTAATCTATTAATAGCAATCGTCAGTTCATACATGTACAACGAAGAATCAAACAAGAATATTATGATTTAAAATAATGAAATATAAATGCATAGAAATCACTCGGATTATTGAGTAGCATGACAACTTTGGAAAGAGATTGTATAGAAACCTGCTCCAAGCTATCCTCAATGTGAATCTCTCTCGTGGAACCATTCTAACTTTAATCTATTCTAATTTATACTATCAAAGAGAAGGAGCTTCTCTCACTCGATTTACAATTACTAAGCTAAATACTATAATAGAAAAGTTACAAGAAATAAAAGATTGTGGTATAACGAAGATTGTAGGATGATGAAGAGAGTAAAGCATCAATGGATAATTTAAAACGAGAAATGGAAATAGGTATTTATAGGAAGAGCTAGTGTAATGCCTCGTAACAAATGATAGATTGATATGGACTTAAAGTGATTACAAGACGGAATTGAAATATAGTTTGGTACAAATTACTTCAATTAGAAAACAAGAACAAGAAAGATATAATCAGTCTAAGATAGAGAGAATGAGAGAAGAGAGGTCATGTCCATTTTCTTCACACGTTCATAATTCTTCAACTACCTATTTATCCCCTTAACTTGAGTGGCAGTTTTCTCATTCTGTTGCTTTTTCTAATTAATTCTTGCCCCATTTTATGTTGAGTTGTCACGTGTTCCATTTGTGGCCCATTATCACTTGATTGGGCTATAACATTTCTCCCCTCTTCAAGACAGACCGTGTCCTCAAGGTCTAAATTTGGATATTGTGCTTGAAGATTGTTCCAAGATTCCCATGTAGGTGTGTTGCTGCCATCCCATTGAACAAGTACCTGCATTTCCCAATCGTTTTGTACCCTAATTTTACGAGTGTCAAGAATTTTGGTAGGTTGTAACACTGGTCCGTCACTAGTAGAAAGTAAGGGTAATGGAATGAATTGGTCACCTGGGACACCAATACAAGGCTTGAGAAACGAGATGTGAAAAACTGGATGGATACGTAACTCAGGAGGTAATGCCAATTTGTATACAACTGATCCAATCTTTTGTAGAATCTGAAATGGACCAAAGTAACGCATTCCCAATTTCTGGTTGCGTTGAAGCTTAACTGATAATTGTCGATAAGGTTGTAATTTAACAAAAACAAAGTCACCAACGGAAAATTCGAGGTCACGTCGTTTCCGATCAGCATACTTTTTCATTTTTGCTTGAGCACGTGTGAGATTGCTCTTAAGTTGAGCTAATACAACATCGCGTGTAATCAGTTGAGTCTCCACATCAGAAGGTGTATCAACGGGAATGGAGGATGGAATGACAGAGGGTGGTTCCCTACCATATAAAACTTTGAAAGGGGTCATTCCAATAGTCGTATGAAAAGCCGAATTATACCAAAATTCCGCCCATGGAAGAAAATTGAACCATATCCTTGGATTATCAAAAACGAAGCACCTCAAATACAATTCCAAACACTTATTGAGAGCCTCTGGTTGACCATCGGATTGAGGATGGTAGGCAGAAGACATATTGAGTGATGTTCCTTGTAACCTGAATAGATGTGACCAAAAAGCACTAGTAAAAACCTTGTCGCGATCCGAAACAATCGAACGGGAATTCCATGCAGTTTCACAACAGTGTGAACGAAAAGCTCAGCCACTTGTTGTGCAGTATAGTTAGCACGAAGAGGAGCAAAGTGGGCGTATTTTGATAATCGATCTATCACCACCATTATTACTGTGTAACCTTTCGAGTTTGGGAGACCAGTGATGAAATCCATTGCTACATCTTCCCATACTTGGTTAGGAATTGGCAACGGAGATAACTGCCCGGCTGGGTGAAGTTGACATGATTTTGCACGTTGACAAATCTGACAAGCGCGAACAAACTCGCGAATGGAACGACGCATACCCGGCCAAAAGAAGTAAGTCGCTACCCGAGCATACGTTCTGAAAAATCCCGTATGACCTCCAATCGTAGAAGAATGAAGTTCTAGTAAAATCTTTTCGATTAGTTCGGGTTTTTCCCGAGGTACAATAACTCGATTTTTCCAATAAAGCAACCCGTTCTTCTGACTATATGAGGAGGAAACCGCTGGATCATTTTGGATTTGTTGAAGCAAAGAGGACAAGTATGGAGACACGGCTGAAGTATCACGAATATCGTCTAAAATGGTGGAATGACTAACTGAAATAGCCATGTGACAACATCTTGACAGACCATCAGCCGCTGTGTTTGAAGAACCTGCTTTATACTCAACTGTAAAATGATATCCCAAAAGTTTTGGTAAGAAAGCCTCTTGTTCCGGGGTTTGAAGGGTTTGCTCGGTTAGGTGTCGTAAACTACGATGATCAGTCCGAATGATGAAATAATTGCCAAATAAATAATGACGAAATTTGGCAACAACTTCGGTGATTGCATAGAGTTCACGAACATAAGTCGAAGCTTTCTGCATTCGAGGTGATAATTTCTTTGAAAAATATGCAATAGGATGCCCGCTTTGGGATAAAATGGCCCCAATACCCGAACCTGAAGCATCCGTTTCCACAATAAAATGTTGAGTAAAATCAGGCAAACGAAGAATAGGGGCAGTTATTAAAGCATGCTTAAGAGTGTTAAAAGCAGATTGCGCTTCCACCGACCACGTAAAATTATCCTTGCGTAATAAATTAGTAAGGGGGTGAGCAATGGTTGCATAGTGTTGGATAAAATGTCGATAATATCCGGTAAGTCCAAGGAATGCTCTTAGTTGCGATACTGAGACAGGTATTGGCCATTCCTGTACAGCTGCGACCTTTGTTGGATCCATTTCGACACCTTCTCCTGTCACAATATGACCAAGATACTCTATGCGTTTCTCACCAAAAACACATTTGGATTGCTTTGCGTATAATTGGTGATCATGTAAGCAACGCAAAACTACAGTAAGATGCTCCATATGTGAAGTCCAACTCGCACTATATACTAAAATGTCATCAAAGAAAACCAAGACAAATTTGCGTAAGTAGGGGCGAAAAACCTCGTTCATGAGTGCCTAAAATGTAGCCGGAGCGTTTGTCAAGCCGACTGGCATCACCAACCATTCATACAACCCTTGATGGGTGCGAAAAGCAGTTTTGTAACAATCTTCGGGTTTGAGTAGGATCTGATGATAGTGTTAGGTCTCACTAAGATCCCACACAATGGCAAATCAATAACAAATAAGTATTTAGACGTTAATTGTTATATATCGATTAAGTACTCAGTTTCAGTGTATATTATAGCGGAATTATAATAATGAAACAATGAAGATAACACACAGTTATATTCCAATCAAAGGTGTACCGATTACAAACCTCAAACTCACTATTTATACACAATATAGTGAGTTTGATAAAGATCAATCTAAGAGAATCTTTTAAACAGATAAAAGATATTCACTAACTAGACTACCTTAAATTTCGCCTGACTTCTCTCATGAGTCTGAGTTAGTCAGACTGAGTCACTCAGACTCATGTCACTCAGACTGAGTCACTCAGACTCAGGTCACTCAGACTCAGACTTTGATTAACAGATTTATTAATCTTGGGATAGATCATTTTTTTTCCCAACAATCTCCCCCTATCTGTTTTAACCAAAGTCTTTTACAAAATATGCAAGAAAATAAACACAAACATTACCATCTTCAATTAAACACTGTTTGTGAACAAAACAAGCATCAGTCTGTTTTTACATCTTCTTCTTTAAGGTCCTTCTTTTCTTTTTCACTGGAAGATTAAATGGTAGAGGCTGATCTCTTTCCCTCATCCATCTCTGTCTATCTTTCTTCCACTCCATCAGTGTCTCCATTTCAGCATCAGTTTTGTTGAAGTGCAGTTGATATTCCTTCTTTACTAGCTCCACTCTATCTGCCAATGTTCCTATTTCTTCAATTCTTCTAAGATTCATGAACAGCCAGCTGATCAGTCTCACTCTGAATGGAAGACATTGAGGAGACTCACATTCCTTGAGTAAAGCTATACAATGGTGAATGGAAGTTGTGGTGATGCTGTCCTTAGGTTGAAAGCATTCTTCTCCCCCACAATCAGTGTAACATAGCCCTGTATGCTTCTCAGTCTCAATGTAAGTTCTGTCTTGGAATGCAACTTCTTTAGGGACTGGATGCATACTGCTAGATTCCAACCCCAATGATTTCGTTTTGACTTTCACATTATGCTTGGTACAATAGGCTCTGTAGTCTTCATCTGACACTAGATTCATCATATGAGCTGCATTCATGTTGAAAGTAGCCTCTCTTCTTATAGCCAAGCCTTGAGCTTTGTCAGTCAGATTATAGCTCAAACTGGCTATTTCCTTCCATTCTTCTAACCCCATTGTGTGCAATCTTGTTAACCCAATTCTGAAAGATCCACCTTTATGTGAACATGTAAGCAGCAGGTCAGTTCCACCATGACTCATACAGTCTAAATGAGTAATCTTGTGCTTGAGTTTTCTCATGGCGAAGTTTGTGACAATGTGATCAACTCTTTCTTCCTCTCTGAGAACAAGTTTGGCCATTTGTGCAGCAGCTTCCAACCTCATCAGTTCTTCTTCAATAGCCATGTCCTCCTCCACTTGCATCTCAGCTTCAAATTCTGCAGCTGCTTTTTCAGACTGATCATATGGATTGAAGTCAAATCTTTCTTTGTATAGCCCTTTCACAAACTCTCTGTATTGCTCCACTGTCATTCAAGCACTTTGAGCATATCTTTGCAGTTTGGCTAATTTGTCAGCTTCAATCTTTTTCCTTTTGTTTTCAGCCTCGTGTTCTATTTCAGCCTCAGACAATTTCTTTTGAGCTTCAGACTCAGATTTGGTTGTGGTCTCCATTTTGCTCCCTTCCCCTTCTTCAGTCTGTTCCTTGTCACTTACATACCCAACCTTGCCTTTTCCTTTGTAGACAAGCTTCTCAGATTCATCACTAGAGATATCACTCCAGTAAGTTTCATAGAACACTTCAGACTGTCCAGTTTTGGTGTTGAACCTGGTGGTCTTGTAGTATCGTTTCTCCCCCTCTTCTCTTTTTCTTTTCAATGTTTGTTTGGGGATTTCAGATTCAATGGTTGTAGTAGTCTTTTTCTCCCCCTGAATCTGAGAATCCTCTGCAACTGCCTTTCCCTTCCTTAGTATACTGACTTCAGAGGTCAGCTTTAACACCACTTCCTTCAAATTGTTCAGTTCCTTAGCATTCTGTGTTCGTAAATCTTGAAAATCAGTCTACATTGCCCTCAGTCTGTCATCAAACTGAGTGGACATGTCCTTAAGTGCCTTTAACAGGACAGGAGCAGTCAGAGCAACCTCAGACTGGGTTGATGGAGCAGCAGTTGTTGATGTAACAGTTGGCACAGCTTCACTCCCTCCCTGTGATTTAGGAGAATGATCATAAGCCATAGAATAGGAAGTCTGTACCTTACTCAGTTTGGGGAGTAAGGCATTGGCAACTAGTGATAGAGAGTGTAAGAGATTTGAAGGTGGTACCTTATCGTGAACCAGCACAGAGCTGGTGAAAATAGCCGTTGGAATAGGCTGTGAGACTGAGTGGGGTGTTCCCATACTAAGTACAGGTATGCCCAGGAGTGGAACACTTTCTTCAATGCTTGCCACATGTATCAGTGTGGTAGCAGCAATGTAGTTCTCCAAGTTTACTGTCAGACTGGGGTTTTGGGTAGTCCAGGCAGTCAGATCCAACTCACCCTCTAGCAGAGAGAGACTGGTCTGTGCTGCAGCACTGGAGGGGAGTCCTTGACTCTCAGCCTCATGGAATAATGAGTCCATTAGTGCTTGATTTTGAGTGGGGCTTGATGTGAGAGCTTTATCAAATGAACTTGGTGAGTCCATCAGGTTGGTCGCTTGTGTAGCCAGTACATCAAGAAGTGGATTGGACTGCTCAGACTGAGAGGGGATACTCTCAGACTGAGCTAGAGTTTGAGGAATGATCATACCTTGGTCCACTTCATTTGGCCCAGCCCCACCCAAATTTACCTCAGCATCTGCAGCAGGGTTATTACCCTCAGGCCCTCCGTCAATTCTTTCAGCTTGGGCCGCTGAGTCTGAGGAGTCAGACTCAGTAGGATCCTGATCAATAAACGGATTTGCAATCCATTCAAGCATCACAGGGTTAAGTGGTGCTTCAGTCTCCGTGATGTTGATGTAAGTAAACATTTTTGGAGTCAGTCTGGGCAGTTCACAAGTAAAAAATCTTTGATCAAGCTGATCATAGGTTTCGCTGCCCAGCACCTCCTCAAAGCAAAGAGACAAAACCCGAATGAATGGAACATCGTTAGGGCGTTTAGTTTTAACAACTAGGGAAAGAATCTCGTCAAAATAGAGTTGTGAAAAGGAGATTCTTCTACCAGTGACCATAGCATGGAACATATGAGTTTCAAATTCATTCATCTGATCCAAGCTACCCAATTTACCCCCCAAACATCTTGTAATCATTGAAAACAAGAACTTCCATTTCCCAGTGAATAAACTATATTTTATAACTCCCTGTGTTTCAGGCTGACCAATAAGAGGGAAAGCTTCATCCCTTGCTTGTTGTTTGCTTCGTCTAGCTTGAAATCCACCTTCCCCAGCCTCAGCAAGTGTGGGGAGGAGTAATGCACTCCTGATTGTTTCTTCAGTGATGGTAATGGTGTCATGGCCATTGTTGTATGTGCCGGTGATAGCGGTTCTTTCGTCATTTGCAGTGCACGTGTACCACCATTCACAGAGAATTGGAGGGCACATCGTGTTGGCACAAAAGAAGGCACCATATAGGGGATGAGCCTTCATAAACTGAATCATCTGTTCAAATCCCCTGCCTTGGCGATTGGCGGGAATGTCAGCAGTTTCCACACGATTGTTGTCTTTTACTTGAACGCGTTGTTGAAACTCAGCCCCTGGAATCATTCTTGAAGTAACATGAAGCATCAAATTAGGGTTAGCCATTAGAACAAAGATAATCAGAGAGTTTGAAAGAGGAAGAACTAGGTTAAAAAAAATTTGAAATTCTGTTAGCTTTAAACCAATATTAATTAAGATTTTAAACCAAACTAAAATACAATTTAGACCCCTATAGATTTACAACTTGCAATGAATGACCGTTGACAAGACTTGACCGAATTAAAAAAAAAAAAAAAAAAACTATCTAATGATGAATTAGAGAAACAGAAGATATAAAAAAAAAATTAAAAAAGATTTGTTCCAAAAATACATTGAATCTGAGGTCAGATTTAGGATCCTGAAGCTGACTTTTAGTCAGACTGAAAATAGTCAGACTGAAAATAGTCAGACTGACTTAGTGGTCAGTTTGAATTTTAAAAACATCTGGACTAAGGGTTTAGCATGCCAAGTTCTCCTAACAAATAGAAGAACCTTTCCTCACTCAGAGGTTTGGTGAATATGTCTGCCAGTTGATCATTGGTTACCACGAACTCCAGTCTAACCTTCCCTTTCTCCACACAGTTTCTAATGAAATGATGCCTGATTTCAATATGTTTAGTCCTGGAATGGAATACTGGATTCTCAGTGATTTGAATGGCACTCTTGTTGTCACACATGATGGGTGTGTTTTGAATGTGGATATCTAGATCAGCCAATTGATGTTGCATCCAAAGTATCTGTGCACAACAGCTTCCAGCAGCCACATACTCAGCTTCAGCGGTGGAAGTGGCAACTGAGTTTTGCTTCTTGCTGGACCAACTCACCAGCTTGCCTCCTAGAAGCTGACACCCTCCTGAAGTGCTTTTTCTGTCAAGTTTACAACCTGCATAATCTGCATCTGAGTACCCAATTAGTTCAAAACCAGTGTCTTTAGGGTACCATTAACCAAGGTTTGGTGTACCCTTTAGATATCTGAAGATCCTCTTTACAGCCTTAAGATGAGATTCCTTAGGATCAGCTTGATAACGTGCACACAAACATGTAGAAAACATGATGTCAGGTCTGCTAGCAGTCAGATAGAGCAATGAACCAATCATTCCTCTATAAGTAGCTTGACAGACTGACTTGCCAGATTTATCCTTGTGCAGTTTGTCAGAGGTGCTCATGGGTGTTTTCATTTCAGAACTTGTAGCAAAACCAAATTTCTTGATTAAATCATGAACATATTTACTTTGGTTTATGAAGATGCCATCCTCCTTTTGTTCTACTTGCAGACCCAGGAAGAAATTAAGTTCTCCCATCATGCTCATTCTGTATTCACTACACATAAGTTCTGAGAACCAAGTACACAGTTTGGTATTTGTGGATCCAAATATGATGTCATCCACATAAATCTGAACCAGAATGACATGACCAGAATCTCTTTTTATAAACAAAGTTTTGTCAATTGAACCCCTTTTGAAATCATTTTTAATGAGAAATTCAGACAAGGTTTCATACCAAGCTCTAGGAGCTTGTTTGAGACCAAATAGTGCTTTATTTAACTTATAAACATGATCAGGAAGTTGGGGTCAACAAAACCTGGAGGCTGCTTCACATATACTTCCTCCTGCAAGTCTCCATTCAAGAATGCACTCTTAACATCCATCTGATAGACCAAGAAGTCTTTGAAGGCTTCATATGCTAGAAACAGTCTGATTGCTTCAATTCGTGCCACTGGAGCAAAGGTTTCATCATAATCAATTCCTTCTTCCTGTTTGTACCCCTTAGCTACCAGTCTGGCCTTGTTCCTGATTACCACACCATCCTGATCAAATTTGTTTCTGAAAATCCATTTAAGGTCAATAATGGTCTTGCGTAGTGGACGTGGAACCTTTTTCCAGACATTGTTTCTTATGAATTCTCCAAGCTCCTCCTGCATACCCTCTACCCAGTCTTCATCTAACAGGGCTTGTTCTACAGTCTTGGGTTCCATCAGACTCAAGAAGTTGGTGTAGAAGCAAAAGTTCTTTCTTCTTGTTTGAACACCTTCAGTTATGGATCCAATAACAGATGAAATTGGATGGCCCTTACAGTCTTGATATTTCCTGAGCTATGATCAGTAATGTCTTCTTCAGGCTGAGGAGTGTCAGTCTGAGGATGTTGAGACTGAGCCTGGTCAGGACTGAGGTAACTCAGACTGATTAGCATCAGTTTCATTTGAAGCTAGCATTTCTGAGCTTGGAGCCTTCTGAACTGATTGTTCATCTGTTTCCACTTTCTGATTCTTGAGTTTGAGTCATGTGTCTTGCAGGCTGGTCACCATTATGAGAGTTCATTTTCAGAAGAAATTTGAAGCAGTTCGGCACAGAGTTGATTGATTTGGTGATGTCTGTCTGAGAAGATGAGGCAGCTTCATCAGACTGAGTGGAGTCATCAAAAGTAACATTGATGCTTTCCTCACAACCTTT
>CAJVGC010000001.1:42322349-42353790 GCA_910822075.1 Senecio squalidus
CTTGCTCGTTTGTCTCCGTTCCGAGCCGTTTTTAGCTCCTTTTCGCTCCATTATACAAATGTAACTCTAATCTGCAATTATAACTGAAAATATACCAGATCATAACCAAAGTTGCAGAAAACTAGAGTAAAAATGAGAAATATGATTACAAAATATCGATTATTTTAAGCATATCAAATTCTCGACACTTGAATCTTACTTTTCCTCAAGTAAACTATCAGATTTAGAACAAAACAATCATCTTCAATAAAAATAAAATACCCAACGAATCAAGTAAATTACAAAAAAAATATTTACGAAGATGAATTTAACAATTACCAAGCCAAAATTTAAATGCATAACTAAACATCTCACGATTTGGGAAGTATAACACTCAATCACTCAAAAAGCTAATCTAAGTGTAATATATATGTGAAATCGCTCAAAGCTCAGTCATGACAAGTATTCTCTCATAGGGTTGATAAAGATACGCTTCTCCACCAATAGAGTCTAAGTAACTAGTTCAGAGGACTTATTGTCATATCAATGGGTGATGGGTAAAATAATGGAAAAATGGGATGAAAGTGAATTATAATGAATGATATGAAACAAATAAATTCCAATTAGTCTACAAATCCAAATATTTTATTCAAAAACCATATTACTTTCAAAACTCGATTGATTATCCATAATGGCTCATTCTGATGAAACTCCCAAGACCAAACTTCTCCTTAATTCTTCAACGGTTCGATTGAGAATTTTATTTCTCGCAAATTTCGTTAAATCACTTCAACAATTATTGGTTACATAGTACGGGCTTTAATAAATATTTTTTTCTTCTGTTTTTTATTTTATTTTATTAAAGACACCGCTCAAAAGGTCCATAAAAAACATGAATAACTCTTAAACTTATATGCACATGTAACTTCTTTCGTGAACTCAAGTAAATTAAACAACTCCATGCCATCATATATAACAATTCGTCTAATAATCAACCAAGTTAAGAAAGAGGAAAATTTTCAACAAAAATATCTGGATTAAACGACTTAGACATTTAGGCTCAATTTATGGAATATATATGGAAAGGTGATAAAAGAAAAAGGTTTGGCGCAAATATGGTATCTAAACGTCAAAAACACTAAAAACGAGTGTTCGATAGGTAGTGTGAGTCAAATAACCAGTGTAGCTACCGACTATAAGAAACGAATAGGCCAATCAACGGTTTAACAATCCTAATTCTTTTGCCTCTTTCCTAGTTACTAATAAGTAAAACTTATGCTCATTCATAGCCTCGAAGTGTATACCGTGTCAAGTTCTAAAGTCTACAAGTCACCGGCACACTCATAAAAATTGAAGATAAAAGCATATAAAATGTATGCTATAATGGCTCAAATCCTCACAATTATGTAACGGGTAGGTGTGCCTAGTTATGCAACTAGTTAAAACTAATTACGAGAAACATGTCAAAAATTTTTAAATTTTCACACAAAATGTTTCTAAGGACAAATAGATTCTTTCCTAACCCCTTCCCCACACTTAAACAATACAATGTCCTCATTGTAAAAAAATTTCAGCGAATAAGTGTAAAAAGAAAAAGAGAAAGGAAAAAGAACTCCCCCATTTAGATGTCGAGATTCTGTGAAAGGAGACAGCAGTGGAAAGAATGTATTGCGGTAAAAGCATAACGTCCTCAAAAAATCTGCATAGCTCTCCATTGAAAAATTAAATTTTCGGCATGACTTCCACTAAAATCAGTGATATTCTAAAATGAGAGACACAATCACACATATTAAGTACCACAAACAAATAGGAAAAAAGTACATAATAAAACCATAATAATCCAAACAATAATCCATACGAGAAAATAAAATAAAAATAGTCTCAAATACACAAACATAACACCCATATCATCACATGTCTGGCCACTGTCCTGTCCAAGATGCCCTCTGCCAGTCCTGAATGGCTCGCTGCTCCTCCTCATCCTGCTGGCGCTGAGCCTCGGTAGGAGGATAGTAGTGCTGAGCGGACCACATATAGTGGCGTTCATCAAAGGTCTAGGAGGAAGGCTGGTCCTGGTCCATAGGAGCGTTACCGCCAAAAGAATGATAAGATACGTCGTACGCCTGATAGCTAATACTCGCACGCTTGTGGTACCGGTACAACACCTCATCCTGATAGCGGTTCCGGCTGTCAAACTCAGTCTGCAAAAATCTAACCTGATTGCTGACCATGCTAATGTTGGAGTTGAGATCGTAGTAACGATCCTCCACGCGGTCAGCGAATGAGTCGAACCGAGATGACATCTGCCCCATGCTCGATGTCAATGCAGCGATCAGAGCTGTCAAATCCGTCTTCTGAACTGGTGGATCATCCTCATCATCTGACTCCTCTATACCCCGGCTACTGCTCGCTCCATCCACCCGTTTAATCTCAGCCCATCTGTAGGTCACATGGCCCCCTGGAGCTACAAACCTATTCACTATACCAGCTGACTTAAACCACGCTGAACCTAAAAGGCGCATCTCGGGTGTCAAAGTGGTACAACTGTCAAAGCCTGCTCCACGAAATCTCAAACGTTTACCAATATCAGAAACAAAATGACCTCCCCTAATAACACTTCCGGGTCGTGCACCCTTCAGTATATTAGTCATCCATCGGGCTAAAACATAGGGGACATTGACGGGCTGCTTTTGCACAATGCAGCCCAACCAGAACAACTCCTCCTTGTGGCATTTCTCAATGCCCGACTTGCGGCCAATCACAAATAAACAAACCATGGCAAAGATAGCCCGAACCTTAGGGTCTCGAATCTGCGTGTAAGATGGTGCACGTGCGGTGGTGAAGACTCCATTAGCTATAGTGGGCCACATGGCTGCGTTCTCTCTGTAATCGGGATTTTTAATCCCGAAAGCCATGAAGTCATCAAAATCGGGATGTGCCAAGTCAGACTCGTCAAATAACCCGAGAGCTTCCCTAAACTCTGTCAGTGTCATCTTTCGAACCTCTCCCCCTAATAGAAACTGCACGGTTTTGTGGGTTGGATCGGAGTCGGCGTGGTTTAAGGTGAAGGAGCTGTAGAACTCGTAGGTGGCCTCAATGTAAATTGGTTCGTTAATTGAGAATAGCCTGTCCCAAGCCTTACAGATAAATGTCCCATGGGTAACCTCTAACATCTCCTCAATCTCAGCAGCTCTCGATTGAAAATGTGTATCGTGTGGTATAACCTCGTTCAAAAAATTCCAATCAATACCGTTAGGGGCATAAACTGGGTAATGCTGCATGTTGACCAATTTGGCCTGGATTTCTTCCCGTCTTTGTTGATTAATTCCTCGCCTAACTGCAACTTGTAGGTAAGGGTGATTAATCTCATAAAGGGGGACGTGAGGTGGGACTTCTTGCTGGACATTTTCATCGGCCATAATCTGCATAAAACAAGTCAGAACAACCGTATTAGTAAGATAAAACAACTCGAAAAAATAGAAAGTCGCAAAAACAGGTCGAAACAAAAAGCAATAAAATGCAGACAGCGAGATTTGGCCGCCGGCTGAAAGGGAACCGCCGGCTGGCCAAAATCAGCCCCCGGCTAAATGCCCAGGTCAGCCTATTTGTTGCTGTTAACTGTTCGAGCTGCTGTTTAAGGACCCCTATCAAAATAACAAGCAAACCACGAATTGCACACATAAATTCCGCTGAATTTGTGAAACCATTTCCTTAATCTACAATCCCTATTCACATGTTAACAACTAAATCCTACAAAGAATTCAATTATCAACCCACATTACACTTAAACCTTCAATTTCTTTTCGTCAATTAGAACATGGAAATTCGACTTTAAAACTCAATATAACTAATAATCAGTATCAAGGATAAGACCTACTAACAAATTGAATTAATACCAAGTTACAAATTCCTAGCAAAAACCCCAATTTTTCAACAAGCTCTAGACAAAATTAAACCATGGAAATCGGAAATTGAACTAGGCTTAAGCATACAAATCGTCTAAGGAATGAATCCTAGCAATTAATTGTAAAATTAAGCACTAACAATCTCGGATTTGAAAAACCCCCCAATTTGTGTTCTTCATGAAACATCAAAGAAAAACAATAAAGAGGAGTGCATAAATCATACCTTGGTTCTTGAATTAGAGAATAAAATGAAAAAATTGAAGAGAATCGACGAAACAGATGGTGTTTGTAGGCAGCCGCCGGTTAGGGTGGAGAATAAGTGTGTGAAGTGTGAAATGTGTGAGAAAAACGAGTATATATGTTTTTTTAAAAACCTGATGTTTCAGCCGGCGGCTGAAATTTTTAGCCGCCGTCTGGCTTTTAGCCGTCGGACAAATAATTTCAGCCGCCGACTAAATTTTTCTGTTCCAAAAAATAATGTTTTTTCGTTCGGTGGTTTAACACGATCTAACCTAGTTTCCGACATGTTTAGCAGCTCTCATATGATGAACTAAGTGAACCTGAAACAAAAAATCAAAGATTAAAATAGAAAAACACGTAGTGTACATATATTTTTGGTTTTTTTGTTGTTTTCTAATTTTTTTGTATTTTTTAAAATTTTTCTGAACAAAATAAAATAAAGGGAAAAGAAGCGGGTTGTCTCCCGTAAGCGCTATTTGTTTAGTGAAGAGTCGTTAAGCTCGACTCAAACCCGTTTGTTAACCGTCACGTTCATGGAGATCGAGCTCCTCGTCGTCTCCAAATAAGTCAAACTGGTTGTCACGTCCATCGGCATAATATTTCTTCAATCTATGCCCATTCACCTTAAAACTTTCGCCCTTTTCGTTGGCAATTTCCACTGTACCGTAAGGGAATACATCTAGCACGATATACGGCCCCGACCACCTTGACCGTAATTTCCCCGGAAATAACTTCAATCTGGAATTATAGAGTAGAACCATATCACCGTCGATAAAGTTCCTATCCGTATTGATACACTTATCGTGCCATTTCTTCGTCCGTTCCTTGTAAAATACCGAATTTTCATAGGCGTTCATGCGCAACTCGTCTAATTCTTGTATTTGGTGGAACCTGTTCTTCCCTGCAGGTATCATTTCCATATTTGCAGCCTTCAAAGCCCAATAGGCCTTGTGCTCAATTTCAACGGGTAAGTGACATGCTTGACCATAAATTAAACGATAAGGAGTACAACCAATAGGAGTTTTAAATGCAGTCCTATGCGCCCAAAGAGCATCGTCTAACTTATCGGACCAATCCTTACGATTTGTACCGACCGACTTTTCCAAAATGCGCTTCAAGCCTCGGTTAGTAACCTCGACTTGTCCGCTTGTTTGGGGGTGATAAGCTGTTGAAAACTTATGGTTAACACCGTATCGTTTCAACACCTTCTCAAGTTGGGCGTTACAAAAATGTGTACCTCTATCACTAATTAAAGCTTTAGGGGTACCAAACCGGGAAAATAGTTGTTTAAAAAAATTGACGACGACTCGCGCATCATTGGTGGGTAAAGGTTTTGCTTCGGCCCACTTTGATACGTAGTCGACGGCTACTAAAATATATTTATTTCCCCGATTTGAAGGAAAGGGTCCCATAAAATCAATACCCCAGACATCGAAAATTTCACATACCTGGATGCCCGATTGTGGCATCTCATCGCGCGAAGAAATATTACCGGTATGTTGACAAGCGTCACATTTCTTCACAAACTCTTGAGCATCCTTGTTCAGTGATGGCCAATAGAACCCGACATAAAAAACACGTTTGGCTGTGAAGTTTGCAGCATGATGTCCTCCTACAGGTCCTGAATAGCAATGTCGTAAAATCTTGTCCTTTTCTTGTGACAACCGTCAAAAATTCAGGTGATTCTCAGTTACTTAATCGGTTCGAATCTCCAGTTACTCTTTTTGTAGTGTTCATAACTCTCTAGCTCGTACATATTGTGTCTGTATTTTGTCGGAACCAGTGTTGGAATAACTCCCGGAATCAATTATATAAGTCCTAATACCAAGAAAACATCTAATGAACTTTCCTAAGTTCATAACGTATCATAATTAAGAACTTTCAATTAACAAAAAGGTCCAACGAAGCAATAACGTAAAAATAAATATCAGATAAAATCTGATTTAATGCACAGTGCGCAACACCTCTTGCCAGATTTCAAAAATTTTACATTTTTAGTCCTTGCCTCGTTTTTGTAACAAACCAACCAATCACCCTCGAGATTTAACACTCCATTACTGCAAATACACTCCCCAAGACCCCTCTTTACTACACTCTACCCCTTTTCTTTTTCTTTTTCATTTTCTTTTAACAAAAACACCTACACACACATTTTTCTCTACCTTCTCTCTAACTTCTCTCTAAAACTCCATTAAAACCAGAGAAATACAGCCACTAAATCCACATAAATCCACCATCAAAATCATTCAATCATCAAGGCAAACAAGGAGGAGCAAAGTATTTTCGTTTTCAAGCTTTTTCTACCGGTTTTGGAGCTTTAAATCCGTCTAAAACATCATCCATTCATTTTCATCCGGTAGAAATCTTTCTCTTACCTTTATTTACTGTTTTTACTAATTGCATGTAAGATCTAAACCATAAAAATGAGTTTTTATAAATATTTATAACTCTTTTTATACAAAAATGATTTTTAACTAAATAATATTTAGATCTATGTATTTGTGGTTAAAAGTTGTTTAGAAACTATAAAAATACCATATTATGAAGTATCTACCGATTGCATGTCGAAATCTTTGAGTAACAAAACGTTTTTGAAAAGAAAAACACAAAACGGGAAAGAGCAGCAAGGAGGTGCGCAGCACCCCCTGGTAGGTGCTGCGCACCGGGCTGCTGGCTCTCCCAAAAATCGTCGTTTTGTCCGTTTAAAACTTATGTACACGTTCTGGATTTTAGTGAATAATAATCTGAAACTGAGATGACTTAAATAATAACAATGGTGACTTGTATTGAACTCTTTGGACTAAATGGACTTGATTATTAAGTTATTATGTGTTTATATGTGTTTTGTGAGCAGAAATGGCTTTAGGTTTTGGACACGAAATTTGGGCGCGGAAACGCTGCCCAAATTTCGTTAGAAAACTTAAACCATTTCAGTAACCTAAACATGTCTATCATAATAATAACTTTAACTTTGAACTTTCAGACTAAATATAACGTTAACCGCTTCGGACCAAATTTTGAAACAATATCGACCTTAACACTTAATTCTAAACAAAAGTTACCTAATCCATTATATAAAGTAACCTAATGAGATAATAACTTTTGGACAATCTTGGTATCCTTAGGCATTCCGTGATTCCCGGCTCCTTTTCGACCGATTCCCGAGTTCTCGTTTCTCCGCAAACCGTGAGTTACAACCCCACTTGTTTTACTTTTTGTACTTTTAAACATTATTTGGGGAAGCATAAGATCACATGTTTTGTAACTTTTAACACTATTTGCGAATTATTGAAATAATTGGAAACTTGATACTTTTGGTACTTACTGAAACTTTTGGAAACTTGAAACATTTTAACTTGTGAAACTCGTAAACTTTGGAAACTTGTACGAAACTTTATTGAAACTTTTATGAAACTTTGAACTTTGAAACTTGGAAACTATTATGCGTATATGTGTTGATGCCTTAGCGGGTTAACTAAATTTAGGATAATTGTTAGCGACCAATCCTTGATGAAAATATAAACCCGTAAGAACTCATTGCAACTTTTGGAAACTTTGTTCATTTGCCCGTTTTGGTTCAGGTACTTTAATACACTATTAGCAACAGCCGTTAGTCATATGGGTATCGATACTTAGGAGCGGTCACTCCTTACTCAGGGTTAGCGAACCAAGTACATATTACTAAGTTAAGATGTACACTCAATTAAACAATTTTGGGCTAGATCAGGACCACACAATCGGTTTAGTGTATACTTACTATTTATATTATGCCAAGTGATTGATACGAGTTACTATTTAGTTAAACACATACTCCCTACGCATGTACCTTTTTAGCGATTGGATTCCGCTGCAACTTTATTTATACGAGTTTTATTTATTTAACTTACTTGTGTACGTTCAAACCTTTTACTATTCGTGTATGTTCTAACGTTGCTCCGTTGTTTTACTTACGACGTCACTATTTTTCTTGTACTTTCTATTTTTGGAAACTTTTCTCGAAACTCTAAACTGTAACTCACTCACTACTTTATGTAGTTGAAACTTTATCTTATGTTTCAGGAAATTAATGTAAGTGTATGGAATGCATGGCAAGGAAGGGTCATTATGGTTACGTGAGGCGCACATTGGGAAAAGACCTTTCTATTTTGGGAATTTTATTTTGGAAACATTGTACTTGTACTTTATTTAAAACTTATGAACTGCTTGGTTGTTGAAACTTGAACAAATTTTATTTTAATCGAAATGACTTGAATCGTTTACATTTGCTTATGACCGTGTAATGATATTCCAGCTCTCACATTCTGTGTTTCCGCTTTAGCGGGGTGTGACATTTCTTCACCAGCAACACATCTCCGAATTACGCCATCTGCACACGCACGAAACAAAAACGGGTCTTCCCAAAAATAATGTTTCAAATCAGCGAAGAATCGCTTCTTTTGCTGATAAGTTTTATTCGTGGGAAGGGTTTTGGCAACCAAGTAATTAGCAATATCAGCAAACCAAGGTACCTCGTCACTTACTTTAACCGTCATTGGAGCTTCATCGGGTAAAGTGTCCCGTATCACTGACTCATCCAGCTTCTCCAATTCCGGGTTTTCCAACCTAGACAAATGATCTGCCGCCAAGTTCTCCGCTCCTTTCTTGTCCTGAAATTCAATATCAAATTCCTGCAAAAGTAAAATCCAGCGGAGTAATCGTGGTTTGGCATCCTTTTTGCTAAAAAGAAATTTCAAAGCAGAATGGTCAGTAAATACAATAGTTTTAGACATGATTAAATAATATCTAAATTTATCAAAAGCAAAAACAACAGCGAGCAGTTCTTTTTCAGTGGTGGTGTAATTTTCCTGCGCATCTGTAAGGGTTTTGCTAGAGTAATAAATGAGTTTAAATCTCTTCTCAATCCGTTGTCCTAAAACTGCTCCGACCGCGTAATCGCTCGCATCACACATCAGCTAAAACGGTAAATCCCAATTGGGACTAGTCATAATCGGTGCTGAAATCAGTCTTTCTTTCAAAATGTTAAAAGCAGTTAAACAAGAGGAAGAAAAATTAAATTTGCAATCTTTTTCTAGAAGTTGATTCATAGGTCGCGCAATGTTAGAAAAATCTTTTATGAAACGTCTATAAAAACCTGCGTGACCTAGAAAACTCCTTACCGACTTGACATTCGTTGGTGGGGGTAATTTTGAAATAGCTTCAATTTTGGATTGGTCCACCTCGATCCCCGCACTTGAGATTTTGTGTCCTAGAACAATTCCTTCGCGGACCATGAAATGACACTTCTCCCAGTTAAGCACCAAATTGGATTGTTCACACCTTGCCAGCATCTTCTCCAAGTGTTCCAAGCACGAATCAAACGAATCTCCAAAGACCGAAAAGTCATCCATAAAGATCTCCATAAATTGCTACACCATATCGTGAAAGATTGCCATCATACACCGCTGAAAGGTAGCAGGTGCATTGCACAGACCGAACGGCATTCTTCGATAGACAAACGTGCCAAAGGGACACGTGAAGGTGGTCTTGTCTTGATCTTCCGGCTCAATGGTAATCTGGAAGTAACCTGAAAAACCATCTAAGAACCAATAAAAGGCTTTCCCGGCTAACCGTTCAAGCATTTGATCAACAAATGGTAAAGGGAAATGATCTTTGCGGGTGGCGTCATTCAACTTGCGGTAGTCAATGCATACACGCCACCCTGTTACCGTTCATGTAGGAATCAGCTCATTCTTTTCGTTGGCAACAACCGTCATACCGCCCTTTTTCGGAACCACATGCACCAGACTCACCCATGGACTGTCAGAAATTGGGTATATGAGTCCCGAATCCAGTAACTTGATGATTTCCTTCCTCACCACATCCTTCACTTTCGGGTTTAAACGTCGAAGCGGTTGCACGACCGGCTTAAAGTCAGTCTCCATTAGAATTTTGTGGGTACAAAATGATGGATTAATTCCCTGAATATCAGTGATCTTCCATGCAAGAGCTTGCTTATGAGCTTTAAGTACCTGTAACAAACGATCTTTCTCCCCACAAGATAAGTTAGAAGAAATAATAACGGGTAAGTCACTTGTACCTTGCAAGTACGCATACTCCAGATGGGATGGAAGTGGTTTCAACTCCAGTTTGGGTGGTTCTTCGATCGATGTTTTGATCTCCATAATCTCAGCTCGTGAACATGGAACACCGTGAACCGAAATCCCTGAACTGGGAAGTTCAGCCGCCGTTTGGGAATTCCCAGCCGTCGGTTGACTCTTCAGCTGCCGGCTGGATTTAGCTGGTGGTTTTTCTTCGTTTGTTTCCTAATTTTCGGTGGTCAGAGTAGACTTGACTTCCTCCAATAGCATATCAAACTCATCTAACTCTTTTGCAGAGTCGAAATCTCCACTCCAGCCTTCAGTAATGAATGAATCAGTTTGATCATCCTCTAGTAACATCTGCACAAACTCATCATCGGAAATGTCATAGGCATTTAAATAATAACAAGTATCATCTACTACAGAAGGATATTCCATTGAATCATTAACATTAAAAACAACTTTCTCGTCTCCTACTTGCATGGTAATTCTACGGTTAAAAACATCAATCAAGGAGTGAGAAGTGGCTAAGAATGGACGTCCTAGAATTATCGTTACTCTAGGGTCTTCAACCATATCAAGAATCACAAAATCACAAGGGAACACAAATTTGTCTACTTTAACAAGAACATTTTCAACAACTCCCCTAGGATATTGAACTGAGCGGTCAGCTAATTCAATGCACATACGAATAGGTCTGGGTTCTCCTAAACCTAATCTAGCATACATGGAATATGGCATCAAAGAAATACTTGCTCCTAGATCAGCTAATGCGTTGTTCACAGTTAAGTTGCCAATTAAACAAGGAATAGAAATAGCGCCTGGATCGCTTAATTTCGGAGGTAACTTGTTTTGCATCAATGCGGAACAGCGTGCATTCATGGTGACCTTGGAAGCATCTTCCAGCTTACTCTTATTTGTCACAAGATCCTTCAAGTATTTCGCATATTTTGGCATCTGAGCAATCGCCTCAATAAACGGAATATTGATGTGAAGTTGTTTCATCTCGAGAAATTTGTGGTAAGTGACATTGTCTTTGTCCTTCTTCAGAGCAGAAGGGTATGGAACAGAAGGTGTGAAGTCCTTAACCACCGGTGTGGTTTTCGGCTTTGTAGAGGTGACCGGTGGATTTTTCTTCGAGACCAGTGGGTCAGTCGTCGGTTGAGCAGAATTGGCCGCCGTCTGGCTTTCAGCCGCCGGTTGGTACTCGTCAGCCGCAGGTTGAAATGCAGTAGTAGCAGAATTTTTCGGTTTATCTGCGTTCTCGTGTTTGTCTTCTTTGTCAACCTGTTCAAAATCAATAGGAACTTTGTTAGTAACACCTGTAAAAGAAGAATTGAGAATTTTACCACTTCGGGTGGTAACTGCTTTGACGTGATCTCGAGGATTTGTTTCCGTGAAGCTCGGTAGCTGTCCCGAAAATCTTTCTTGTACTACTTTCGCTAGTTGTCCCATAGTGCCTTGTAGTTGCTTTTATAACATAAAATTATTTAAAGTTTAGAAAAGGATTTTACCAAAGTAGATTAACACACAATATAGGCAGTGTACCTGATCGTACGATAATATAGATTCAGTAAGTCCGGATCGAACTCAGGGAACGTGTATTTATATCCGTTATCTCAAATTATATAATTAAACTAAATAAAGCAAGTAAATATGGGGGGCTTTTTAGTTCTGTGAGAACATATTTCAGAAAACAAATAACTTAAGTAAAATAGCAATTTAATTAACTAAATGGAATTGCGGATGAAAAACTGTTTCGAAAAGATTTTTAGATTTAATCAAATTTTAAAAAGCAGCAATTACTTGGAATTACGTTTCACCTGGATCATGAATAATAAGAATATGTTTGATTGGTTTAACTGTGATTTCTATAATAACTAGATTTCCCGTTAGAGTTATCTAATCCTACAATTTTAGAGAAAGATCATACGACTAATCGTACATCAAGCGCTATCTTAGATTATCCACTCTAAATTGTGCTTTAATGTCACTGTTATTTACAATTTAATCTGTCGACTACGAATTAACAAAAGTCTCAATTATTCAATTTCGATATAATTGTCATGTTCATTCAATTCATCAAATTACTAATATCTTAGCCTATCTCAATTAAGTTTCAAGCTACAATTATCTAATTAATCATATAATCGTAAATAACTGATAAACTTATAAGAACGCTAGTTATGTTATAGATCTATCAATCACGCTAAGTAGTAAATTTAATGACTTTGAATAAACATGGATCTCGATTAAACGTAAATAACAACGGAAAAACCAATTAGTTCAAACATAAACTTGATTAAAACATAGATCCAGGTTCAACAATCCAAGCAATCACTTAAGAAGTTTAGCTCATGTTGGATTGTAACAAAATAACAAAAGAATTCTTAAACAAAGACATTGTATCAAGAAAATAATGAAATAAGTGCAAACCAAAAGTAGCAAACTTCAAAGATGATTAAAGAGGTTAATCAATGCTTCCAACGTGATCAAATACTTCTAGGACTCTCCTTGCAGCTCCCCAGGCCGGATGTAGGGTGAAAATATGGAATAAGATGATTAAAACTCGAACCCTAGAAGCCCTTTAAATAGATACCTGAACCGCCCTATTTAGCCGGCGGCTGGAATACGCGGGTGGAAAAGTTGTTTCCGCGGCACGTTTAGGAACAAATGGTGGAAATTTAATCCAGCCGCCGGCTGTTTTCCAGTCTTCACTTTTCTTGCTCGTTTGTCTCCGTTCCGAGCCGTTTTTAGCTCCTTTTCGCTCCATTATCCAAATGTAACTCTAATCTGCAATTATAACTGAAAATATACCAGATCATAACAAAAGTTGCAGAAAACTAGAGTAAATATGAGAAATTCTCATATGATTACAAAAGTGATGACGAAATAACAACTGGTAATAAATTGGTACCTTCCAGAAAAGCATACTCTAAATGTACCGGTAGTTGTTTCAGCTCCAAGTCGGTAGGTGGTTCTTCAATTGTAGACTTGATCCTCATGCTCTGGTCCAGCTTCAGTTCCTCTTTGACTTCAGTCTCCACTTCCTCGATCTTCTCGTCCTTCAGTTCCTCCTCCAAGCTTGTTTCTATCTCGAGAATTTCCTGCCAATCTAAATCATCAAACACATCAATCCGAAAACAGGTTTCATCAGTGGAGTAAGAATGGGTCATGGCTCTATCTAGTGTAAAGACAATTCTTTCTTCCCCAACCCTAATGAAATTTGCCCATTTTTCACCCGGATAATTGCGTCAGCTGTGTTCAGGAATGGTCGTCCAAGGATTAGTGGAACAATGACATCTTCATCCATCTCTAGAATCACGAAGTCAACCGGGAAGGTGAATTTTCCTACGTTTACTAGCATGTTCTCAGCAATTCCTAACGGGTATTGAAATGAACGGTCTGCTAGGCGGATGCTCATCCTGGTGGGTTTTAACATTCCTAGGGCAAGTTTAGCATATAGTGAATATGGCATCAGATTTATTCTAGCTCCTAAGTCTGCCAAGGAACTGCAACTGTATGTATTACTGAAGTTGTACCGGATCAGAAAACTCCCTGGGTCATCCAACTTGGGTGGTATCGTGTTTTTCACCAAGGCTGAACATTCAGCGTTTAAGAAGGCGGCTTGCTCCTCCGATGACTTTCCCTTGTTTGTGACCAACTCCTTGATGAATTTAGCATAGTTTGGCATCCTTGCAATTAAATCAACAAGAGGAACATTAATATTAACAGATTTAATCATATCACATAATTTACCGTACTCCTCCCTCATTCTCGCTTTTCTTAATCGTTGAGGATATGGAACATGTGGCTGGTAAGATTTGATTGGAACTTCCTCCAGTGGTTCAGGTGTTTTAGCCTTTGATTCAACTGGTGGTGCCTCGTCCTCATCGTCCTCGATCTCGACATCATCCACAACTGGTTCTGTAGTGGAAAGTGGCGTCCTGGCTGGCAGTTTCTCTCCGGTTTCGTTTTGATCTTTTCCGTAAGCATGTCCCGAGCGTGTGGTAATTGAGTTTACGTGCTTGTCTCTGTGTTTTGGGCAGGGTGGCATTCCGTCCCTTCCAGGAGGTTGATACTTCGGTGTTGATTGGTGGAACTGTTTCTCTGGTTCTGTGGTCGTGTATTTGGTTGCGTATTACTAGGTAATGAGCCTGATGGTCGATTTGAGTTCCGCTCGTTCATCCCATCGAACCGTCTCTCTAAGTCTTGCAGTGCTGCCTGCTGATTTCTTTGTCCTTGCTCGATGTGATCATTCAAAACTTTGAATTGGTTACTAAATGTGTCATTCTCCGAGGTTTAGGTGTGGATGAACGATTTCATAAGATCTTTTAGGCTTTGATCTTCGTCTTCGTTCTTCGGTGGATCGTATCTTTGTCGGGGTGGGGATCGTGTATTATTTCTTTGCCATCCGTTGTCTCGATTGTCAGCACGGTTGTAGTTACCTCCCCGGTTTTGCCAATTCGGTCCCTGATTAGGATAACCATACTGTGCGTAGTTGGCATCCTCCACTTGTCGATCACACTCACTAGCGTAGTGAGGTCCTCCGCATCCTTCACATCCATTCTTCATTAAGTGCATGTCTCTTTTGATTCTTCCGGTGCGTTTATCAATCTTGTCCGCCATAGATTTGACTTCTTTTAAGACCGAAGATGTTTCATTACTACTTTCAACTTGAGCTACTTGACTTCTGTGTTTTCGGCCTCTACCATCGTCTCGATCTTCCCTGGATAGGCTTATGACTAGCTTGTCTCCATTAAGTTGTATGCTTCATTAGTGGTCTTGTACATGAAATCCCCTCCTCCGGCTAAATCTAATTCGTTTTGTGACTCTTTGGTTAATCCATAGAAGAAAATCTCGATGATGTTTTCCTTGCCCAGACCATGACCATAACAACTTCTCAGCATCTCTTTTAGTCTAGCCCATGCTTCAGTAGATGTTTCTCCATCTTCTTGTCGAAATCCCCTAATATCTCGTAGTAATTTCCTACCCAAGGCGGGTGGGAAAAATCTTTTGATGAAGGTCTTTCGCATTTGTGTCCATGTTGTGATTGAATTTTCATTAAGCTCCTCGAACCAAACCTTCGCATCTCCGGTGAGAGACGAAGGGACCAACCTTAGTTTGACACTGTCGCTCTTACCTTGACCATATTTGAACATCTCACAAAGCTCGTTGAATTTGGCTATGTGTTTATGCGGATCTGAATTGTATCGTCCATCAAAAGTATTGTCTTGGATCATCTTGAGATGATGACCCTTGACAACAAAATCATCACCCAAGTTCGGGGTGGTGATTGTCGACCCTCGGGCACTTCTACAGCTACGGCCCGTCAGTGAATTGGCATGTCCAAAGGATCCATAGCTGGTTGCGGTTCCGGTTTGTCTTCACAAATTAGTTCTTCTACCTCTGATTCTGAATCGCTTACTCCTCCTTCTGAAGATGAGATATCTTCGAATTTTACTGGTGAGACTTGATCAAAAACTGGTGGTGTCTGAACTAATAAGTTTCCTCTCCTCTTGCCTCGCTTCTTTGATACTCCTGGATTTGACTTTGGACTCGCGAGTGGTAATCCCGATGCCCTTGTGTTCATCAACTTCCTGAGAATACCTGAAAAAGATAGAAAACAAGAAAAGCGTAAAACGTACCGGTGTAATGACAATTAAAAGTAACTTCTAAGTAAATAAATACTCAAAAGGATCGTATCACAAATTCGAAACAAAAACTAAAATCAGTCCCATGCAGCGGCGCCAAAAACTTGATGGGTAAAATCTAGTCTTAAATTTAACCTACTATTTCACGTAATTACACACTTATAGGCAGTGTACCTATTCGTATGTAATATAGTTTAAAAGCAAGTAAAGTTTCGTTCGCAGGGACTAATTTGTTTTTAAGTTTCGAATTAATAATACTATTTGTTTTTGGGGGTTTTTATTGTAACAAAAGATTGATAAAAATTGCAAGTAATTAGTAAAAGTGATTAATAAAAATCGAGTGAGAAAAAGCAATCAAAATTATAAAATATTGGAGAAATTACACTTGTTTGACACTTCACTTGTTTTCCATTTAAATTTACGAAATTGATTGATTATAAAACTTCTAAGATATAACAAAAGTCCTCTCGAATCTTTAATTAACTTTAACTACCTCTAATTATACCGTTCCTCTCGAATACAGTTGTAATTATTAATAGTTAAGCAGTAAGTAACAAGCCCGTATTTAGATATTTAACCTTATAGAGTTTCCTCTCTAATAACTCCTCTAAATATTAATTCCTCTCGAATATTAACAATTAGACTCACTCATCTAAGTTTAATTATTTAAGTTATTATTATTAGGTCCTCTCGAATCCTAACAATTTTAAACCGATTATAGACCGACCGATTATTTCATATAAATTATTTAACCTATCTAGACTCCTCTCGAATACCTAGAATGTTGATTAATTAACTTATGTATAAACAACTTTATAATAATATTTTAAAACTTAGACAATTAAGGATTTTCGGTTAAAAACAAATGCCTAAACAATCAATAACGAAAACTCAAACTTCAAATAAGATCCGTTAATCAAACAAGCGTAAAAAGAATTTAGTTGCTCATAATCGACATAAAAATAGCAAATAAACAAATAGAATACATAATAGAAAAAGTCTTAAAAAGGAAAAGAGAAACAAACTAAAAGATTGCAAACGCGTCGTGACCGACGTTGAATGAAAACCAAATTCCTAGCTCGAAACCTCGCCTCTAAACGAATCCTAAGCTTCCAATACTTGAGAATAATAATAGGCTTAGATAGAATTCGTATTCGAAACCAGCTCCAAAACTACGAAATTGCAATGAGGGTGTCGATGCTTTCTTTTATTCCACCGTGACCCCCCCCCCCCCCCCCCCTAAACTACTGCCTACCTTCCTTCTTTTCTTTTTTTATTCATTCCTACTTCTCCATTAAATATGGAGCAATATATATATAATATTCTTTTTTTTTTCATGCGACTTAGTTTCCGTATTGAATACCCTTTTCTTGTTTCCTCTTTTCAAACTCATCACGTGCCAACTGCCAAGAGTCCTCATCATAATTTAATTCCAAACCATCCATTGCAAATGTAAGCTAAAGACCAAACTTCTTTTGAAGCCCACACTTCAAAATAGAAACCATAGAATAATACAACTTTCCTTTCTCCTCATCTTAATTTCACGCTCCAAAAGTATGAACATATCATCATTTCTCGTCTTTTGACCATTTTCATACGTTTCCTTGGCCAAAAATCCACTTTCTGATCATATTGAACCTGTCAATTGAATAAAACACTTTCACACAATTAATTGTAAAAATCCTATCCTATTCATCATGATTAAATACGAAAATGACCAAATATCGCATAGAAATAAGTATATAAATATGCGATATCAGCGCACGGTTCGTATTCCTCCCTATTTACGTGATTATATTACAACCATTCTCCGCCAGACTGCCACACCCTCCACTAGACCATTACCCGAGACAAATACACGACCACATCCTTCACCATCTTCGTCACCGCCACCACCACCATTACGCTCGTCACCACCACCATCTCCCAGACCACAGCCACCACCATCACCATGTAGATCACCGTCACCCATACCCATGGAATCATTATCATCATTATCACCATCACCATCATTACCATCCACCGTATCATGGGGACGACGCACATTTCACATACCAGCGTCACGACCACCACCACCACCACCACCATCATCTTTATCATCGGTACCATCTTCATTATCATCGTCGGTACCATCATCTTCATCATCGTCACTACCATCATCATCATCCTTACCATATTCATTATCGTTGGTGGAATCTACCACGAGATCCCACGCACCCTTTGCACCACTACGTCATACGGGTCGGGAGGTGGACATCCACCAGATGTCATTGATTATGCGCCGTTCAGAGACTTCTATACATCTACTACGAGTGCGTATTACCTGTCATTACCAGAACGGACCTTCCGATACACGAGAGACTTTTGGCGGGAACTTATGGGAGACACTGCAAATGGTTGGATCACTAACCCTTTTAATTATTATTTACTTAATAATTGAATTTAATCGTTATATAATATTGTTTGCTAATTTTTCTTCATACTTTTTAACATCACTTGTTGACTTGGGATCACTATATGCATAGATACAAATCCAGCACCGCTAGATGGTCGGTACAGAGCGGTTGGATGATGAAGATGGTCGACAATGAGCACTCCAACCCTGCGTGGTTCGCAGACGGGAAGACGGAGCCGTGGCCGGCTTGGGGGACCGTAGATTACGTGAGTAAAACTTTTTATTGGAAATTTAACTATTAAAATAGTATTTTTATATAGTAATAATGTTAATATATTGAATAATATTAACTTGCAGGTTATGATGGCGCTGAATATCGACAACACTCACTGATTTTTTGCGATTTTGGACCTCCTGACGTGGAGGGTCTGTATTTTTGATAGTCTGTCACCGAAGGTCGTCCAACGTAGTGTTTCAGATATATTTGATAGGTTTGGGCAATGGTTGCCTCAGTGTTTGGATGATATCCAATATTGGGATATATTGGGTAGGGACCGCAGTAAGATGAACGGATTGACGCTTATTGGTGAGGAGGTCCCTATTCAGAGTGGTCGTTTAGGTGATTGTGGTATATGGGTGATGATACATATGGAGAACAAGATTATGGGTTGGCGTTTGAGGTCGTGTGCGGATGCGGCGAGTTTTGCAAAGAACTTCCAATTGCGTGTTGATGGTGGTTTTTTTGCATTTATGACGCTCATGCACCCGGAGTAGTACTCTTATTTTTGTTATGTATTTTCAAATACATTTTGGTGATGGATTTTTATGTACATTTTTCTTATGTACATTTTTGTTATGTACATTTTTGTTATGGATTTTTATGTACATTTTGGTTACATAAAACATAAAACATAAAAAAATAAATAAAAACATTACATAATACATAAATAAAAAGAATATGCGAAATACGTACAAAAATTACACTGTCTAATGCGAAATCCATTCAAAAAGCTAACTTATTTTTATGCGAATGCGAGGTATAATTAATTATGCGAGATCTTTACAAAAAGTACATTCAACGGTCAAAATTACAGTGTTATGTCAAATCAAACTTACACTTCGTACAACAAGTAGATTCAACGGTCAAAAAGTACATTCAACGGTCAAAATTACATTGTCTAGTCAAATCATAATAATTCACCTCGCATAAAGAATAATGCGAGGTGTAATCAATTATGTGAGATCTGTATAAAAAGTATATTCAACGGTCAAAATTACAGTGTCTAGTCTTTTAAAATTTAATATTCGTCACAATAGTACATTCGAAGGTCTATTTAAGCATCACTAAAGATAGCATATTTTTACACACACAACATTATTTTCCATTTTACACACACAACCATAATGAATTCAAACACACACCGAAGACAAAGGCTCGAAGATCTCATTGAAGAACTCGCCAATCTAGATGAGCGAAGACAAGTAATGTGAGACGAAATTGATCAACTCCTATACGATATTCAACAACATGAAACGGAATCTTCCCAAAATATGGATAGCGATGAACAACCAATTGTCTTAGAGGCAACTGCTGAAGTATTTTTTTTTCTTCAAGGGGATAGAGGGAATCGTGACGAAGAACAATATTGTTATATTGCTTATTTAGGAATAAGTTTGAAGTGTTGCAGAAGGTTTTGGGGCGTTTTGTTTGGACGCACGCAAGACAATGCTTTGTTGGAGATGGTAACTTTTACATTTTTAAAATTTTCAAATACCAAAATTAGTGTTGAATCTTGATTGTGTTTGTTTGTTTTATGAATAACAACATATTGATGCTTGGATAAGACGATCACAAGTACTTCATAAAAAAACCATAAAGAGGGAGAATATGTTGAACACCAGGTATGTAGTGATGCAAACTTTTTTCAACAGTGACTTTGTTGAAGAACAATGGGAAAGAATAGTTAAGACATCAACAGGATGTTTGAAGATTTTCCCTGCTTGGTGGGAAGTTGACATAGTCCTTATTCCAAAGAGTTGTCCAAATGAGCACTGGTTCCTTCTACAACTTAAAATATCCACTCTTGAATTGACCATTTTTGACAGAGAATTAGCAGAGGTTCCACATGCCCATCGTTCTCGTCTCATGACTTATTACGAAGAAAACCTGTCACACCCCGCTAAAGCGGAAACCTCCTAGGTGCGAAGAGCTGGAATACCATTACACGGGTATAACAAAATATAACGATTTCAAGTCATTGATTAAAATTAAAAGGGTTTACAAATTCAAAGACAACCAAGTCATTTAACGTTTCAACACATATACATAATTAAAGTTCAAATAAATTCCCAAAATAATGAACAGGTCTTTTCCCGATATGAATCTCACGCAACCATCCTGACCCGTCCATGCCATGCACTTCATTCTTACACTTAATATCCTGAAACATAAGATAAAGTGTCAACTACAATAAAGTAGTGAGTGAGTTACAACTTAAGTTTCTCGACAAAAGTTTCGGTGAAGTATATATAAGTAAAGAGTTTCATAATGAAAAAGAAGCGGAGCGACGATTAAATATATATATATACTTTAAAAGTTTCGAAGCAACGGGGCATAACAATACCCTAAAGTTTGTAGAAACGCAAGTAGAACAATACTAGTAAAATAAAAGTTGCGGAGTCAATCGCTAAAAGAGTGTATATGCGTAAATAAGTAACTAATGAAAATCTTGTATCAACCTCTTGGCATATTATAACATAAGTGTACACATTAAACCGATTATCCAACGTGAGGCCCCTTACCCCCCACTATCTACGAGGAGTATTCTGATCATAGTAATATGTACTTAGACTGCCATCTAAGTAAGGAACGGTTCTTTCCTAAGTATCGATACCCATAGTTACTAAACGACTTAACAAAGCTAATAGTGTGAAGAGCTAAAACCAGGCACTAATGTAATTTTGTTTCAAAACTGATAGTAGGCACTTATGAATCGCGTTATATTCTCATCAAGGGTTGGTTTCGCATACAAGTAATCTTAATTAAGTTTAGCCAATTAACGGGGGCAAGCCAGTAAGTTTAAAGTAAACTAATCGGGGAAAATAAAATTGTTTACGCATATAAGTTTCACAAAGTGTTCAATAACAGACCAATAGTTCATAATAGTTTCCAAAAGTTCCTAATAGGTGCAAAAGTTCATAAAAGTATCCAAAGACAAATAGATCATATGTTTCCCCCAAAACGTTATGTAGAAATACAATAAGTAAAGGGGTTGTAACTCACGGGTTGCGAAGACAAAGAACTCGGAAAACGGTCGGAAACGGGTGTCGGGAATCACGGAACGCCTAATAATACCAAGATAGTTCAAGAGTTATTATCTCATTATGTTATTTTGTATAATATAATAGATAAATTTTTGTTAAACTTTAAGTGTCAAGGTCCAAATTGTCCAAAATAGTCTGAAACGTTTAACGTTATGTTCTATTCCGAAAGTCCAATTTAACTTTTATTATCGTCATGTTACAAGTGATTTTGGTCGCTGAAGTGGTTTGGATTTTTCTAATGAAATTTGGGCATCGTCATGTTACAAGTGATTTTGGTCGCTGAAGTGGTTTGGATTTTTCTAATGAAATTTGGGCAGCGCTTCCGCGCCCAAATTTCATATCCAAAAATCCAACTTCACTTACGCTCACAAAATACATATATAACAATATCATATTTAAATAAGTGCATTTTAGTCCGAATAGTCCAATACAAGTCACCATTATTATTAGTTTTACCAAACTCAGTCCCAAACATTTAGTTTCGAAAAAGTTAGCGGTGTACACAAGCTTAAAACGTCCAAACGACAAAGTTTCGGGAAATCTGACAGACCTGTGCGTCCCCCTGGACCATAGGAACGACGCACAGAGGCCAAAATACCCCGTTGCGTCGTCATGGTCCTTAAGGACGGCGCACATGTTGGGTTTTTTTGGTGTTTTTCTTGCAAAACGTTTATTTCCACCATAGATTCCGACATGCAATGGATCAATACTTAATAAAACTTCATTTTTATAGTTTCTAAAGCATTTTTAACCATAAAACTGTAGATCTAAAGGTTATTTCGGCTTGGGGGACTGTAGATTACGTGAGTAAAACTTTTTATTGGAAATTTAACTATTAAAATAGTATGTTTATATAGTAATAATGTTATTTTTGTTAACTATTATTATTATTCATGATACCTCATCGTTATAACCTTATGACGTCTAACAGTGTTGAATCTCTAAACTCGATAACCCGTCATGCACGCAAGCTTCCAATTTGTATGCTTCTAGAGTTTATGCGGGCAACAACTCAAAAATGGTACCATGAACGTCGCAAGATTGCAGGTAATTCTTTGTCGTCTCATAATAAGTATGATTTCCTATTTTAATAACTTACTATATTTTTATTAATTTTAATCAGAGGATTTGGATCAACCATTAACACCATGGGCTACAGAGAAATTAAATGGTAGGATAAAAAGAGGCTCCGGATGGAAATCCATACCAATTAATGACTACATGTTTGAGGTGATAGACAACATTAAAAATGCAGTGGTCAATATTCGTGAGAAGAAATGCACGTGTCAAGTTTGGCAAAAGTCTGGTATACCTTGTTCACACCTTATAGCAGCTTTAAATTTTTGAAAATGGAACATGATGTCGCGGGTTGGGCACAACATTGGTTTAAGGCAGAAAATTATAAACGGACATATACGGGATCCATATTTCCAGTTGCACATCCGTCTGAATGGTTGCGCCAAGATAAGATCCCAACCATCAACCCACCATCCATGGAAAGGAGACAAGCGGATCGTCCAAAACACAAAGACCGTATACTATCGCAAGGGGAGACAAAACAAGTGACATGTGACCATTGTAAGAAAAAGGTCACACTAGAAAGATATGTAGTTCAAAGATCCTAGAATACCAAAGTTCAAGCCAACCTTCATCCTCCCGTTCAACAAAAGTTGCTTCAGCGTCTCGTGGAAAAAAAAACTACTCAATCGTCTCAAGCATCGGTCGATAATTTGTATAATGAGTAGTTATTTGTAATATGATGTATTTCTATGTTCTAAAATGTAGTATTTAATGTATTAAGTGGTTACATTAACAAATATAGTGTGAAAATAAAAAATAACCGCAAAAAACAAAAAAAAACATAGAGTTCGCATAATGCATTCTAGTTCGCATATGCTAACTGGAGTTCGCATATTTGAACACTAGTTAGCATATGCGAAAAATATGACATTTTGTAAAAAAAATTATATTTTTTAACATTTTATAAAATACCCCATCCATTTTTGCTATTTTAATAATTTTTTCTTTAGAAAAATGCTCCTAGAAGCTTTTAAAAATCACCTATAAAACTTTAAAATTTATAATTCTAAAATAAAAGCCCTTAAAAATGAAAATAAAAGAAATAATTTAATTTATAAAATAAATGTTTTGGTATGAAAACTTTTCTAAAAACTCGAACTTAAAAGTAAAACCACCAAAATAAAAGCTGTAACTACTACCTCTATACCCGTTACGCCCAACACACCCCTCTTTGCTACAACGTGTAGGGCACATATACGTCCAATACACCCATAATCCAATGTTCAGTTAACAAAACCCTAATTCTTCAGATATAAATCCCTTAAAACGTGAAGGCGAATGCACTTTGACACCTGAGAGACAAGCAAGAATGAAATCCAGGTCATCATTTAATCTTTGCAGTTTAGATTTTCTTGTTTGATTTAATGCTTCATATTTAAACCTATATATATTTTGATTATTTTTTCATGAATACAACACATGATATTGTATTCTGATTACCTCTTGGAATTAGATATTCCTCTATTTGTGCGAATTTTTAGTTGGATATTTGATATATTCTTCACTTTTAAAGAATAGATGTTGATGTGTTTTATGATGCATGGCAATCTTTATCTGCAATGTCATCTTCATTTTGATTTACTTTCATGTCCTTGTTTTAACTATTATATATATGTTCTAAATAAGTTTGTTCTTTTCGTTTTATAATTGATTTTTTCTTGGGTTTGTAAACTATGATTTGTTACCTGTGGTTTTGAGATTTGGTGAATCCAGACAATTTAACAAATTAGATACATTAGAGTGTTCTGTTTCTTGATAAAAATTATTAAAGTTGGGGGTTCGTTATAAGATCATTTCGTATGTGATATGATTTAGTTTTTCTTCCTTGTGCAGATCAATGAAGATATATATTAAGACTCTAGATGAAAAGACCTTCCCACTAGATGTCAAACACTCCGACACTATCATCAACGTGAAAGCCAAAATCCATGACAAGGGAGGTATTCCCCCTGACCAACAGGCTTTGATCTTTGGCAATATGATTCTCGAGGACAGTGGTACCCTTGAGGATTTCCACATTCAAACGGAATCCGTCCTCACGCTTGTGCTTAGATGGAGTGGATATATGCAGATATTCATCAAGACCCTCTCTGAAAAGTCCTACACTCTGAAAGTCAAACACTCAGACACCATTGGCAGCGTGAAAGGCAATATCCAAAGAATGGAAGGTATTCCCGCCGACCAGCAGGAGCTCATCTTTGACAAAATGGTTCTCAACAACAACGCTACCCTTGTTGACTACCACATCAACAAGGAATCCACCCTCACACTTGTACTTAAAACACCGGGATTGATGCAGATATTCGTCAAGACCCTCACCGGAAACACCCTTTCTCTCGAAGTCAGACGCTCCCACACCATAAGCGACTTGAAAGCCAAGATCCAGGATAAGGAAGGTATTCCCCTTGACCAGCAGGTGCTGATCTTTAACAAAATGGTTCTCGAGGACAGTGGCACTATTGTGGACTTTCACATCCGTGGGGAATCCACCATTATGCTAGGGGTTAAATGGATGCAGATATTCATCAAGACGCAAACTGGAAAGACCATTTCACTCGAAGTCAAACACTCAGACATCATTGAGGACGTGAAAGCCAAGATCCAGGATAAGGAAGGTATTCCCCCCGACCAGCAGAGACTAATCTTTGACGGCAAACAACTCGAAGATGGACGTACTCTTGCTGACTACAACATAAAAAAGGATTCCACCCTTGATCTTGTACTCAGATTAAGGGGATCGTGAGAACCACCCCAAGTTCATATAAATGCATCTGAAGAAATGGACAATACTAATCCTTTTTGATTATGTAACTCAAGCTCAACTATCATTTGGTTTTAAAGTACCTAGGTTTTAATCTTTTGGCAATGTACAGTATCGTTTTTAATCAAAACAAGTTTAAATTATCCCATCAAATGTCTAAGTTTCTGAATACTCGTAGTAGTTATCCATGCAACTTACTTTTTTTTTTTTCACGGTTTTACAATTGGGCAAGTTAATAGAATGCCAAGACTCAAATATTTTTCTTTAATTATCAAAAGTTTTCATTGTTTTGTTAATGCGTGGACTTATTAATATAGATGTACTAATATGTTAACAGCTTGACTTATGGTTTGATCCCAGTAACAGTGAAGTCAACAAACAAGCAAGACTAATCAATAAACTGATTATAAACACCCTACAAGAAACGAGAATTGAACTACTTGGCCTGACTTATCTAAGTGGGTTCAGAGCGGATGCCCATCCAGCCACATGGTTGGGAAAGAAGGATGTTGTGTCTGTTTGGGGTCAGGACTGCATGCATTGGTGCCTCCCCGGTCTCCCAGACACTTAGGTCAAAATCTTGAGGCAACTTATCCGTTACAAGTTAGGGAGAAGAGGATGACATGTGCAATTGATTCTTTGGAAAAATACAGAATGTATCAGAACTTTGACCAAATTGACTTCTTTTAGTCAAAGTCAAAACACGATTAAAAAATTGTTCATGCAATTTAGCTGATGGGGGTGGTAAATTTTGAAGGTTACCGTATGGGGTTCGATTGCCTACTTGTAGGTTAGATGAGTTTTACAACAAAATTAATAGACGATGATTCACTATATGTTTTAGAGGTAATGCTGTCAAACAGAAAAAAGAGTTAACTTTAAAATATTTATATTTAGCTTACTTTGTTAAATGTATAAAACTTATCTCTTTTGTATTGTATTGTTTATAACTTAATTCTGGATATTGTATGCTACATTGTGTTGTTTGTTTTTTGAGAATTGCATATATCAAACATGTTAAGAGTTCTAGTTTTATAGGACTATAGTTTAGCAAAAGTGAAAGAAAATTTAGAAGCAACAAGAAGTGGGGATCGTTAACCTAACACACACACAATGAGCTTAATTAGGGTTATGTTCATATCCTTCACCTAACACGGACAAGCCTTACTAATTAGAAGAGAAGGTCTTGTCGACAAGGGTTATGGCCCGAGCTTCATTTTAAGATATATGTGACTTTCTTTATTCAATGTTTTAAGATGGATTTTCTTTTAGAAAATAGAAATATAAAGTAACCGACATAAGAACATTAGCAACAACATTATTCTAAAAACTTGTTACATACAGCAACAATAGCCTCTATACGTTTACATAAGTATAATATCTTATTTGGTTGGGTAAGTGTCATTGAGTATATTATCCAGAAATCAGGCTACTCTTTTTTTTTAGCAGAGAGGATTGAAGAGAAACTGGAAGATATGTTGTTTCACCAAGTTGTGGCACTCGGTCTGTATGATAGCATGGGAGTGAAAGTGGTATGAGCAGAAACATCATATTCATTTGTAGGAGAGTGTGAAAATATTACATGATTTAGATGATGATTCGGAAGGAGTTAAAGCAGTTCAACCAGTGATGATGTCCACTAAATCCTGACTTCTCAACTTGAAGATCATATCGTCAAATATAAAATAACTTAACTAAATTTCCAACTCAATAAAGCACATTGCACAAAAGTCTATCGTATTATAAAAATTAAACATGGATATGGTGAATAAAGATCATCTTATAGCTTGCAGGATTCTTAGTACGGGTAGCAACGGGTTGGTTTCACTCATATGCTTCTAAGCAATTTCTTTACTTTACTTGTTTTAGTGGTTAGAGACAAAATTAAAGAAAATTAGCCCCCATAAGTATATGTGATATGTAATGGGCAAATGCATAATTACAAGTAGAAACCTTACCTTACCTTACATGTATCATCATCTCCAACACCGCGAAGATGTATTTTTTTTTCTTCCAAAAACGTAGCAACCATCCTCAAAAATGGCTCTGAAACTAAAATGATTCAGTCACTGATATAACATGTTGAAAAAAGTTCTGTCGGCGTAGGGTCCGATTACCTGGTTCGGGTCTGAAACCGAACTAGGTAACCGGAGTCTCCTAATTCGGACAGAAACGACAAAGGGATGTGAAGACAAAACAGATACGACAAAGAAGGCAGGAAAAGATACTCTGACGAATGAGCTCTCTCTTAACCGATGCGTAAAGAGAGTAAGGGTCATGGAGCCCTCTATTACCCGAAATATCTCCTATATATACCCAGGTAAACAGTAAAGGTGAGGACGGCTTTTTTACTTTAACCATATATTGATACGTTTTTTTCCGAACCAAAGTACTTACTCTCACGCCCGAGTTGAATCAGGGGTCCAACCCCGCTCAACCTGGTGTTTTCTCTTAGTGCAGGGGATTCAGATTCAAGAACATAGAGGTTAATTCAAGGGAAACGGACTTCAAGTCAGACTAAGTGTGATTCGGGTCGGACTAGGAAGTTTAGGGATCTTTTGTATTAACATTTTGGCGCCATCCGTCGGACCGAAGGAAATACTCACTTGAAATGGAAACTCCCATTGATACGGTTAACTTAATTACTGTCACACCCCGCTAAAGCGGAAACACGGAAGTGTGAAGAGCTGGAAAATCATGTCACAGGTCATACAAAACATAACGGTAAAAGAGTCATTCATTCAAATTAAAATTGTTCAAAGATCCATTCAAACAACCCAAAGATAAAAGTTTAGAACATCGACACACAAATTAAAAATGTTTCATTAAATAATTCCCAAAATAACTGGCCAAGTCTTTTCCCAACAACGTCCTTACACGACCGCTTTGACCCGTCCACGCCATGCATCATGAGCTTACACTAATTTCCTGAAACATAAGATAAAGTGTCAACTACGAAAACGCAGTGAGTGAGTTACAGTTTGAATAGTTGGCATAAAAAGGTATGAGTAAAGTATATAAAGTAAGAGTTTCCCATAAGGAAGATTAGCGGAGAAAGTCGCTTAAAAAGTTTATATACTTGTAAAGTTTAAGTAACGGGCGAATTGTGCCCTAACTTGTGAAGACTAAATAGAATCACATTTAGTCAAATAATAACAGCGGATAACCATCGCTAAAAGTTTATAAGTTTATGCGTAAATAACTAAATAGATTTCTTGTATCAACCACTTGGCATCTATAACTAAGTGTTCACACTAATCCGATTATCAACCGAGCGGCCCCAACTTCCCGCCTCTCAAACGGAAAGTTAAAAGAGAGAAATTCAGTAATATGTACTTAGACTGCCATCTAAGCAAGGAACGGTTATTTCCTAAGTATCGATACCCATAATTACTATACGGCTTAAGTAGTTAATAGTGTGTAAGAGAGAAACTAAAACATGAGTGGGCACTATGAAAGCTTATTATTTTAAAAAGAGAGAGAATCACATCACTTAGAAACGTGTTATAGTTCCATCAAGGGTTGGTTACGCATACAAGTATCAATAAATAGTTGAGATAAAGAGATAAATAACAATTATAAGTAGAGAAAGAGATGTTTTACGCATATGAGATTAAGTAGACGTTTCAGTGTCAAAGTTTGATAAATCAAAGTTTAAGTTTAATAAGTCAAAGTTTGATAAATCAAAGTTTCAGTATTGCAAGTTGTTTTATAAAGTATAACATGCAATTAATCTTATGTTTCCCCCAAAATGTAAAACATATAAATAAGGGGTTGTAACTCACGGATTGCGAAGAGATCGGAAACTTGGAAATTCGGTCGAAATGTGTAAGCCGGGAATCACGGATTGCCTATTAATACCAAGGTAATTTAATGAGTTTATATTATTAGGTTCTTGTATAATAATATAGGTAAACTGTCATTAAAGCGTAAGTGTCAAATTTGAATATCGTCAAAATGGTCCAAAAAGGTAATTGTCCGAAAGTCCGATTTAACGTTTTAGATTATTATATCTTAAGTGCTTTTGCTCGCTGAAGTGATTTACAATTTCTGAGGAAATTTGGGCAGCGCATCCGCGCCCAAATTTCACATCCAAAAATTATAAACCAATTCCGCTCACAATCACCTAAAATACAATAATACATATATTATAGCTTATTAATGGTCCAAATAGTCCACACAAGTCACTTTTATTATAGATTTTGTTTATCTCAGTCCCCACAAGGTTTTGGTAAAAGTCCAGAATGTATACACAACTTTTAATCGGGTAAAACGACGATTTTCGGGAGGACAGCAGCCCGGTGCTGCGCACCTGGGCACAGGTGCGGCGCACCTGGCTGCTGTCACAATCCCGTTTTGTGTTTTTCTTGCTTAAAACGTTTTGTGACTTATAGATTCAACATGCAACCAGTATATACCATATAAAATAAAGTTTTATCGGTTTCTAAACAACTTTAAACCACAAATATGTAGATCTAATTACTTTTTAGTTAAAAATCGTTTTTGTAAGAAAAGTGACATAAAACTTCATAAACCTTTCTTGGTTGTTTAGATTGAACATGCAATCAGTAAATCTCATTTAAAACAACATTTTAACAGTTTCAAAATCGTTTTTATCCACAGATTCGTGGATCTAAAGAGTATTTCGGTTAAAAACGTTTTTGACCGTAAAAAGTCATAGATTTATGAAAAATCGGATTTTTAACCGTTAGATCTTACAATGTGACAACCGTCAAAATCCAGGTACTTATTCTATTGTTATATCAACTCGGAACGTTAGTTACTTCTTTGTCTCGTTCGCTCTATTTTGGTTCGTAACTTTTGAATCTATACTGTATCGGAACTAGTGTCGCAATAACTTCTGGAATCAAAATTATAAGTCCTAATACCAAGAAAATACCTATTGAACTTTCCTAAGTTCGTAACTTATCATAACCGACAACTTATAATTAACAAAAGGTCCAACGATGCAATAACGCAAAAACGAAAAACTCAAAGTGACCAAAAATGGCCCGGTGCGCCGCACCCAGTGAGGTGGTGCGCCGCACCTAGCGCCTGGATTTCAAAAATGTTACACATTTGGTCCTTTTCTCGTTTTACACTCCCACCACCCACTTTGGCCAATCAAAAACGTTTAATTACTGCCCATTTACTGTCCCAAGGCCAGAAACATCAGTCCCAATCCAACCTATACCATTTTCTTTCTCATTTTCTTAATTCATTTTAACAAAAACTAAAAACACACACACACACATTTTCTCTCAAATTCTCTCAAGAACACTCAATAAACCAGTGACTTTCCACCATCATAAACCATTTTCCATCCATACAAATCGTCCCTTTCATCAATAGAAGCAAGTGGGTATCGTTTTTATCCACAGATTCGTGGATCTAAAGAGTATTTCGGTTAAAAACGTTTTTGACCGTAAAAAGTCATAGATTTATGAAAAATCGGATTTTTAACCGTTAGATCTTACATGCAATTGAATATTAGTGAAAGAATAGTAAAAGTATAGAGATCTACCGAAGGAAAAGTTTAGATGAAGAGTTTTGGCCGGATTCTTGCTCCAAAAACGTTTACAACCGTGGTCCTTTTTGATAAAACGATACCCACTTGCTTCTATTGATGAAAGGGACGATTTGTATGGATGGAAAATGGTTTATGATGGTTGAAAGTCACTGGTTTATTGAGTGTTCTTGAGAGAATTTGAGAGAAAATGTGTGTGTGTGTGTTTTTAGTTTTTGTTAAAATGAATTAAGAAAATGAGAAAGAAAATGGTATAGGTTGGATTGGGACTGATGTTTCTGGCCTTGGGACAGTAAATGGGCAGTAATTAAACGTTTTTGATTGGCCAAAGTGGGTGGTGGGAGTGTAAAACGAGAAAAGGACCAAATGTGTAACATTTTTGAAATCCAGGCGCTAGGTGCGGCGCACCACCTCACTGGGTGCGGCGCACCGGGCCATTTTTGGTCACTTTGAGTTTTTCGTTTTTGCGTTATTGCATCGTTGGACCTTTTGTTAATTA
>CAJVGC010000001.1:42353879-42389121 GCA_910822075.1 Senecio squalidus
ATTATTATATCTTAAGTGCTTTTGCTCGCTGAAGTGATTTACAATTTCTGAGGAAATTTGGGCAGCGCATCCGCGCCCAAATTTCACATCCAAAAATTATAAACCAATTCCGCTCACAATCACCTAAAATACAATAATACATATATTATAGCTTATTAATAGTCCAAATAGTCCACACAAGTCACTTTTATTATAGATTTTGTTTATCTCAGTCCCCACAAGGTTTTGGTAAAAGTACAGAATGTATACACAACTTTTAATCGGGTAAAACGACGATTTTCGGGAGGACAGCAGCCCGGTGCTGCGCACCTGGGCACAGGTGCGGCGCACCTGGCTGCTGTCACAATCCCGTTTTGTGTTTTTCTTGCTTAAAACGTTTTGTGACTTATAGATTCAACATGCAACCAGTATATACCATATAAAATAAAGTTTAAACAACTTTAAACCACAAATATGTAGATCTAATTACTTTTTAGTTAAAAATCGTTTTCGTAAGAAAAGTGACATAAAACTTCATAAACCTTTCTTGGTTGTTTAGATTGAACATGCAATCAGTAAATCTCATTTAAAACAACATTTTAACAGTTTCAAAATCGTTTTTATCCACAGATTCGTGGATCTAAAGAGTATTTCGGTTAAAAACGTTTTTGACCGTAAAAAGTCACAGATTTATGAAAAATCGGATTTTTAACCGTTAGATCTTACATGCAATTGAATATTAGTGAAAGAATAGTAAAAGTATAGAGATCTACCGAAGGAAAAGTTTAGATGAAGAGTTTTGGCCGGATTCTTGCTCCAAAAACGTTTACAACCGTGGTCCTTTTTGATAAAACGATACCCACTTGCTTCTATTGATGAAAGGGACGATTTGTATGGATGGAAAATGGTTTATGATGGTGGAAAGTCACTGGTTTATTGAGTGTTCTTGTGAGAATTTGAGAGAAAATGTGTGTGTGTGTGTTTTTAGTTTTTGTTAAAATGAATTAAGAAAATGAGAAAGAAAATGGTATAGGTTGGATTGGGACTGATGTTTCTGGCCTTGGGACAGTAAATGGGCAGTAATTAAACGTTTTTGATTGGCCAAAGTGGGTGGTGGGAGTGTAAAATGAGAAAAGGACCAAATGTGTAACATTTTTGAAATCCAGGCGCTAGGTGCGGCGCACCACCTCACTGGGTGCGGCGCACCGGGCCATTTTTGGTCACTTTGAGTTTTTCGTTTTTGCGTTATTGCATCGTTGGACCTTTTGTTAATTATAAGTTGTCGGTTATGATAAGTTACGAACTTAGGAAAGTTCAATAGGTATTTTCTTGGTATTAGGACTTATAATTTTGATTCCGGAAGTTATTTCGACACTAGTTCCGATACAGTATAGATTCAAAAGTTACGAACCAAAATAGAGCGAACGAGACAAAGAAGTAACTAACGTTCCGAGTTGATATAACAATAGAATAAGTACCTGGATTTTGACGGTTGTCACAATTACCAATGATGGACAGGCTTTCGACAAGAACGCTGAGAAGGAAACCGGAACCAGTGGGGAGCTTTCTAGTAAGTTCGTGAAGGATAACATAGAATTGCTGAGGGCATTGGTAGAAGAACATGAGCGTACAGAATTGTTGAAAAAGGGGAAAGGTAAGATGGGAGAGGAGCCTCGAAAGGAAGGGTTTAGAGGGAGGAGACTAAACTTCAGTGAAGAGGAAGAATCGGAAGACGAAGATGAGGACTTGAGTCTACCATACCAATCGGATTTCTCCTCCAAGTTCACAAAGAGGACCGCTCGATTCCCAATTCCACCAAAAACAAAAATGCCTGGTATCATTCGGACGTATGATGGGTCTGGAGATCCGGACGACCACCTTAACACATTCGCAGGAGCTGCCGAAACCGAATTATGGTCAATGCCTGTGTGGTGTCGTATGTTTGCACAAACACTCGTCGGACCAGCGCGGATATGGTTTCAGGCACTAGAACCCGGACAAATAGATAGTTACAAGGAGTTAGAGGTAGTATTTGGGTCATTTTTCACACAACAGCGTAAGTACGTGAAAGGGCCGACAGATGTCCATAAAACGAAGCAGCGAGATGGGGAGGGGTTCAGAGAATTTGTGGAAAGGTGGAAAAAAGAGATGCTACAGGTGAAAGGAGCTTCGGAAACAATGAAAGTCTCAGGTTTCATAGAAGGTATCAAACCGCCTACGCTGATAGAATCATTCAATGCCAGAGTCCCGGCTACGGTGGAAGAAATGATGATAAGGGTGAAAGAGTTTATCAAAGGAAAAGAAGCATCAGGACAAACGGAAGAGCTGGGAGGGCGAATGGTGGGAAATTCCGGAGCATCATGGAAAGGATCAGGAATGCCAACACCTAGGTCGATACAAGGAAGGAGATCATTTGGCTCGCCCAGTAGAGCCCAAAGATATGGGGGGAAGTTTCCCATGCCCCCCATTTCTCCAAGAAACAATCCTATTTCGGGACCAGGGGAGAGCAGGAGGAATGTCCACTTCACCGACTTGCTAAAAACACCGATGCAGATTATGAACACGGAAAGAGGCATTAACCTAGTAAAACTACCTCCAGGAACCCTTCCCGGGACTCCGGAAAAGGGAAACCTGGATAGATATTGTGATTTTCATATGGATAGGGGGCATGCTACAAATGATTGCTATGCATTGAAGAAGCAAATAGAAGAGGCGGTCCAAACAAGAAAGCTTAATCATTTGGTTCGTGATATACGAGGGGGAAAGGAAGAAATGATAAAGGCCCTAGAGGGAAGCCGAAGGAGATTCACATGATTCGAGCAGTAAACAGGGTTAACCAAGAGCCCGAGAAGGAAATATCAAGAGATTGGATGAACCAGGTAATAGCATTCCCCCCATTGAACGCTATAAACCCCACTGACGACCCAATGCTCATTAAGGCTCATGTGGCGGATCACCTGGTTCACCGAATATATGTGGACGATGGAAGTGCCTCGGAAATCATGTTTGAACAATGTTTCCGAGAGCTGGATCCAGCATTGAAACGTAGGATGAAGGTGAAGGAGGTTCCATTAGTGGGATTCGCTGTACAGACAAAGTCCTTCATAGGAGAGATATGTTTACCGGTACAGCTGGCTGAGGGTGATAAGATCCGGACGGTGTGCATGAATTTCTTAGTGGTGGCAGCTACGTCCCCATATAATTGCATTTTGGGAAGGCCAGGATTAAAGAAATTGGGATCAGTTGCATCAACTGTGCATGGGATGATGAAGTTCCCCATGCCCGGAGGAATAGCTACCATCACTTCGGAAGGAAATAGAGGTTGCCATCAGGTACAAAGACTAATGGTAGAAGAAAGCAGAACCTTAGAGGAGCAGGTCCAAGTCAACCCCTATTTTCCGGATCAAATGATAACTATTGGGAAAGCTCTAACGGAGGAAACCAATAGAAGGTTAGTGGCAATGTTAAAGGAAAATCAAGAAGTATTTGCATGGAAGCCAGAGGATATGACGGGGGTACCAAGGGAGATAGCGGAACATCGTTTGAGTGTTTATAAGGCCTCCGAACCCGTGGTACAGAAGAAAAGAGTCCTAGCACCGGAACGAAGCAAAGCAACATGTGAAGAAGTCGATCAACTGGTTAAGGCAGGGATACTCCGAGAAGTTAGATATCGGACGTGGGTGGCGAACCCAGTCATGGTGCCCAAGGGAGACAAGACGTGGAGGATGTGTGTAGATTTTAAAGACCTCAATAGTGCATGTCCTAAAGATGCATACCCACTGCCAGAGATAGACCTAAAAGTTGATTCGTTGGTGGGGTTCCGATTTAAATGTTTTTTAGACGCATACAAGGGCTATCATCAGATACAGATGGCTCGGGAAGACGAGGATAAGACAGCTTTCCACACGGATCAAGGGATATACTGTTACAAAAAGATGCCATTCGAACTCAAGAATGCGGGTGCCACGTACCAAAGGCTCATAGATAAGGTGTTTAAAGCTCATATAGGTCGAAATATGGAAGCTTATGTGGACGATTTAGTGATCAAAAGTGAAATCGAGGAAGCCATGTTGAAGGACATCAAAGAAATATTTGAAGTGCTACGGAAGGTAAACATGAAGCTGAACCCCAAGAAATGTTCATTCGGGGTAGAAGAGGGTAAGTTTCTAGGTCACATTATCATGCCACAGAGCATCAGGATCCATCCAGATAAGGTGCGAGCTATTACCAACATGGCGGCACCAAAGACGCTGCAGGAGGTACAAAGTTTGAACGGGAAGATAGTGGCGCTGGGGAGATACCTTTCGAAGTCAGCCGATGAACAAGAAGGACTTCAGATGGACGGAGGAGGCAGATAAGGCCTTCCAAGACATGAAAAAATACATAGTTGATCTTCCATACTTAACAGCCCCCCGAAGGGGAGAAACGTTGTTGGTGTACTTAGCAACGAATGGAGAAGTGGTAAGTGTCGTACTATTGGTAGAAAGGGAGAAGAAGCAATTACCCATTTACTTCATCAGTAAAGTGTTGCAAGGAGCGGAACTCAACTACAACTCTTTGGAAAAACTCTCTTTAGCACTCTTGTTCACATCAAGGCGTCTGGGGAGATATTTCCAAGCACACAAGGTACGGGTGATTACGGACCAGCCGCTGAAGCAGATACTAACTTGTCCGGAAATGGCAGGAAGAATAAAAAAGTGGGCGATTGAGTTAGGAGGCCATGACATAGAATATTCCCCAAAAACAGCGGCAAAAGGGCAGGTGTTAGCAGATTTTTTGAACGAAGTTCCGGATCAAGGAGTAGCATTGGCTGAACCGACAACAGTACTGGGAAAAAGAAAAAGAACAAAGGGAACCACCTGGAAGCTATATACCGACGGAGCATCTAGTAAAGAAGGTGCCGGAGCAGGTATCATCTTAATCAGTCCGGAAAAAGAGGAGTTTGCCTATGCTATCCGCTTGAAGTTTCAAAGTTCTAATAACGAGGCAGAATATGAGGGAGTCTTGGCAGGGCTAAGATTAGCCAAAGATATGAAAGTAGGGAGACTACGAGTCTATGTAGACTCAAAGCTGGTAGCGAATCAGGTGAATGAAGATTACAGAGCTAAAGATGATCGGATGAGAAGATACAGGGACAAGGTGACAACCCTCATGAACGAGTTTGACTCTTGTAAAATCAAACAAATCCCAAGGAGCAAGAAAAAGAGGGCTGATGTATTTAGTAAGGTGGTGTCTATAGCGGGGTCGACCTTAGAAACATTGGCTAGCAACATCTTTTTGGAAGCAATTGAAAGAAGGTCATTGATGAAGGGATAGAAGTAAACGTTATTGTCGAAGAAGAAGGAACTACATGGATGACACCCTTGGTTGAGTATCTTATCAACGACACACTGCCTGGAGATGCAGGAGAGGCAAGGAAAATTCGAATGAAGGCCACTCAATACATCATGTTGGAAGGAGTGTTATTCAGAAAAAATTACTTAGCACCATTGCTCCGATGTGTAGGACCTTTGCAAGCTAACTATGTGATAAGGGAGGTGCATGAAGGGTCTTGTGGAATGCATGCAGGACCAAGAGAAGTAGTGGCAAAGATAATGAATCTGGGATATTACTGGCCCACAATGCATCAAGACGCGTATCAAGAAATAAGAAAGTGTGACTCATGCCAGATACACGCACCAATTCCTAAGCTCCCAAAAAGTGACATGATATCGGTAACAGCGGCATGGCCCTTCTTCAAATGGGGAATGGATATAGTCGGACCATTTCCGGAAGGACCAGGAAAGGTTAAGTTCTTGCTGGTGGCGGTGGACTATTTTACAAAGTGGGTCGAAGCAAAGCCTCTGGCTCGAATTACATGAGCTTAAGTGCTAAAATTCTTTTGGGAAAATGTGGTGTGTAGGTTCGGGTTACCGGGGGAAGTGGTGACGGATAATGGTAAGCAGTTTGTAGACGAACCTTTCAAGGGATGGTGCGAGCAAATGCAGACCAGGCAGGTCAAGACATCTGTGGCACATCCTCAGGCTAATGGGCAGGTGGAACGAATCAACCGCAGCTTGGTGGAAGGAATTAAAACACGTTTGGGAAGATATGAACGTAACTGGGTAGACCAAGTACCAAACGTGCTATGGGCACACCGAACAACAAAGAAGACAAGTACGCAAGAGACACCATTCAGTTTGGTCTATGGTTCGGAAGCTGTCATACCACCGGAGATAGGAATGCCCACTTACAGAAACGTGCAGCGGGGTGACTCGGACCAGGAAACGGAGTTGCGAATTAATTTGATGTTGGCGGAGGAAAGAAGGGAAGCAGCTTATGTTAGAGAAGCACGATACAAAAGGAAGATAGAACAGTACTACAACAAAAGAGTACGAAAAGTCAGTTTCAAGGAGGGGGAATTTGTATTTCGGAAAAACGAAGCAAGCAGACAAGAAGACGAGGGCAAGTTGGGCCCAAAGTGGGAGGGACCGTATCAGGTGATGCAAAACAATGGAAATGGTTCGTACAAATTGAAGCACCTAGATGGAACTACAATTCCTCGAACCTGGAACGAGATGAATCTGCGGAAATGTTACATGTAATGTCGGGGTTTTCCCCGAAGAGAAGGAACATTTTATTTTTATACCAAGTAAAGTCTTGAGGAGATCCAAAAACGTATGTTTTTCTTCTATTTTGGAAGTAACGAGTAATGTAATTTGTAATGCCGGGGTTTTCCCCGATGTAATTTGTATCATTGGAAGGAATGAATGGTTGATTTTCTTATAACATAATGCATCGGATTCATTAACTTTGCTTATCAATCACATACCGGATCAAAATCCGAGGAAAGTAACACGGCTTGACTTAGCAGCCAAGTACACCATAAAAGTGTAATTCCGAATGACGATTCGAAGTAATACCGAAACATTTGGTTCGATGGCGATATGCAATTCAAAGTAAAAACTAGTAATATAACACAACTCATGAAAACACAGAGGCGCTATCATTAAAAAGGGGAGTTAAACCCCGATGTAACAATACAAAAATATCAAAAAATTGTGCCTATGATTTAAACCTAAACATACATTGGTAAGCTAACTATAATCAAGGATTTTCTGCTTCATGTGTCTCTGGATCGGACAGGGTAGGCTTCACAGATTGAAAGACTTCGAGTAGTTGAGTATCGGTGGCAGCCAAAGCATCCAAGTACGAATAATGGGTCTGTTGAAAAGCTTCCTTGGTGGCAGTAAGATTTGCTTCGGCAGAAGGATCATGAAAAAGTGACTGAGTAATGCGCTGCCCCAAACGATGCTCTCGGTATCCGGCGACCACACCATCGTGGTACCCGACACGATAATAAGCATTGGTGACGTGGGAACTTGCATCCACAAAATCCTTACTTTGAAGGAGGCCTTCGGCTACGTGCTTCGGACCTTGAGAAATCAACCAACTCCGGTCCTCTTGCAGAGTGGTATTGGTGGCCTCTAGTTCTGAAATGCGTGATTCAAGCTCTTTGACACGCTCTCTTTCCCGGACAATGTCATTTGTTGCCTGGGAGCTCCGGGCCTCAGCTGCAAATAAATCAGAAGATAAAACATTAATCTGATCTCTCAACTCCTTCACAGTTCGGCTATGGGTAATATTCAGCTCTCCCAAGGCTCGAACTGCGTCATCATTAAGGGACGAGGACTCGACGTCGGAAGTCCGAGTTTTCTTCAACTCCTCTACTTCCTGGCGGAGATGGGATACTTGGCCTTCAAGTTCCCTCTTTTCCTCATCCAGCCGAGCTTGCAGTCCATCGGCCCTTTGACTGCTTAGAGAGGCGTTCCTTTCAAGGGCCTTAATCAATCGGGTCTGATTCTGAATCTCATCTTCAGATACAAGCCACCTAGACCGAACTTCAGGCGCAACAAACAAAAGCTGAGCCACCAAATGATCAAGCTGCTCCGCCAAAGCGAAATTATTGGTATTGTCGACACGAATAACTTCGGCATGAGTGGCGAGGGTGTCCAAGAGATCTCGACAAATATCAGCATCGCATACAAAGAGCTATTATAAACCTGTTGGAAGCGTGGCTGAAACTTTTTTACAGCAATAGCAGGTTCGACACCATTGAAGTCCGGTGCGTCAAGAATCGGCTCTTTCTCCTTCGGGTTGGCAGTTTTGATCAAAGTACCCTTAGACAAAACGGTCTTCTTAGGATCTGTCACCTTAATACGGGGTGAATCCTTCTTAGAACTGGAGGTTTCTTGGGTTTTAATGAGCAAAGGCTTCTCTTTTCTTGACTTGAGGGAACTGTCCCTTTTTTCGGATGACACAACGGTTTTCTTAAGATCGGAGGAGGATTTGCTGGAAACAACAACGGGAGAGGCTTTAGAACCCTCAATATCTTTCTTCGACTGGGAAGGACCAGGTCCTTTTGTGGGAGTCTGCTTCGGGGAAGTCTTGGGAGGTTGGTTAACCTCGCCCTCCTGGGAGTGACCACTTTCCTGAACAATTCTATTGATCTCCGAATCAGTGGCGCCTTTAGGAGTTAAAGGGCAGGAGCGGTCAAAGTATGTGGAAGGAGCCTCAAAAACAGATGGTTCTTCAGATTCGGCAGTATCAGAGGAAGAAGAGGATTCGTCCGACTCGGTTGCTAGGCCATACTCTTCCGAATCATCATTTTCAGAACGTGCAAAGAGTTCTTCGGTGTCGGGGTTGGATTCTTTGTTGGACGAAGGAGGAGCCGAGGTGGAAGCAGGCTGTTCCTTAGTTTTGGAAGCTTGAGAAGTGGGAGGAACTTTGCTGACAGTTTTGGGTTTTTTGGCAGGAGGACTTTTCATCACCTTCTTGGATTTCGGGGTCTTTCTTTTCCTTTTAACAGTAACCCTTGCTTCAGCATCGGTATAGGGCGTTGGGATAGTCTCGTTGGGAAAAACAACACGACTCAGAGTCGTAGTTAGAAAACCAGGAGCACCTTCGGCAAGAGGAGCCGAGCAAAACCCAACGCCTTCCTAATTCCTCATTTCCAAGAAGGAAAGAAGGGGCAATTCTGTAACGACACATGAGGAGTTAGCTCGCAATAAAAATATGTATATGTAAATGTATACATAAAGGGAGAAAGCAAGAAAATACCTTTATCAGCAAGTTTCAAACAGGGACGAGCTTGGGGGCGAGTCCAGTTCTGGCTTAATCCGACCAAGACCAACACCCTTTCCGGATAAGAATGGGCTCTAATCGGATGAGTCTGCAGATCCATAACAAGATCAAGATCCAAGTCATCGGTGTTAGGCTCCGGATCAGTGAGAGTATCACCCTTTACACACCACTTCATTCGGATCGGAGCTACCGAGGCGTTGACAAAGAAGAAATGATTCTTCCAGTTCTTCAAGGACGAAAGAGACCAGTCGATGCACGCGGGGGCACCTCTTCTCTTATCAACGGTAAGCCAATCTCCGTTTAGCCCCACTTTGTAAAAATAGCGAAAGGTCAGTAGATCGGGAGCTTTATTGAAAGCGCGACAGTGAATCTCGAAGTTAGTGATCTTATTCGCCCCCAGAGGGTTCATCTGAGAAACATGACCCTTGAAATACTGGATCACATCAAGAAAAAAGCGAGACAAAGGTAGCCGAAGGTTCGAGTACTCGAACCACGCACAATAGACACCAATCTTACCCGGAGGAGCATCCCTGATAGTATCAGTAGGTCCGGGAATAGTGACACCATAAGAAGCGTCAATATGATACGTCTTGCAAAAAGTACGCAGATCTCTGGAGGGCATGGTATTATACATCTCTTTCAAGTTTTCTTTGGATTACTTAGCCATGATAGTAGTATGAGAAAAGAGTACCGGAATAGGGATGAATCTGGAGAAAAAAGGGCAGAGGTTCGGAGAGTGAGTGAGAAACAAATGAAGAAGGAACACCCCTATTTATAGGCAAGTGGCAGGCACCTCAAGGGGCGCGTGTGACTTTGAAAAACGTGTGACACGTGGATGACACGTAGACAGGTAGAACACAGCTGGCATCTTTCAAGCCACCCGGATAAGCCACGTGTATTGGTGTGGTGACATCTGGAAATGTTCAAGCCATATAAGGTGGACACGTGGAATCGAAAAAAGTGGTGAGTCGAAGGAAAGTGTATGAAATCGCCGAAACAGCAGCAAGAATAAATCAAGAGTGACAACACTTTTAAGTCCAGCATTATACCGACTTCTTCGGAATATAATGCTAGACTTGGGGGAGTTGTAGGCGTAGGGTCCGATTACCTGGTTCGGGTCTGAAACCGAACCAGGTAACCGGAGTCTCCTAATTCGGACAGCAACGACAAAGGGATGTGAAGACAAAACAGATACGACAAAGAAGGCAGGAAAAGATACTCTGACGAAGGAGCTCTCTCTTAACCGATGCGTAAAGAGAGTAAGGGCCATGGAGCCCTCTATTACCCGAAATATCTCCTATATATACCCAGGTAAACAGTAAAGGTGAGGACGGCTTTTTTACTTTAACCATATATTGATACGTTTTTGTCCGAACCAAAGTACTTACTCTCACGCCCGAGTTAAATCAGGGGTCCAACCCCACTCAACCTGGTGTTTTCTCTTAGTGCAGGGGATTCGGATTCAAGAACATAGAGGTTAATTCAAGGGAAACGGACTTCAAGTCAGACTAACTGTGATTCGGGTCGGACTAGGAAGTTTAGGGATCTTTTGTATTAACAAGTTCCTTGCATATAATAACAACCATTATCTTACCCTATAGCTTCACACGGGCTATCTGGATACACAGGGGATCGGGAAATATGAGACCACAAAATGGAGGTTTAACAGGTTTAGTTGCTGATTATTTTATACTTTTATCGGAAAAATCAGAAAAAAAAAGTCTCACTTATGTTTAGTTTTTATCCGAAACCTTTCGATGCGTTTAGTATTCGATTGAGAGAATATTGAGGAAATATATTCATCCTTGTGATAACATACTACATACATATATACAAGAATACACAGAACCGGCTAGGCCCTAGAAACGTAAATAGGCTAATCTGATATGACACTCACATGTCTAATATGCCCCTGCAGTTTGAGCGGGAGACGGCTGTCGAACGCTAAAGCTGGATCGAAAATCAGAAAATAGCGGATATGGTAGGCCCTTTGTGAAGATATATGTATATTGGTAACGAGATGGTACATGGAGCACTCAGACCTGTCTAGTTGCAACCTTATCCCTGACAAAGTGTATGTCGATCTCAGTATGTTTAGTGCGTTGATGTTGAACTGGATTGGTCGACATGTAGACTGCACTAACATTATCACATAAAACAATGGTGGCCGATGAAATCGGGTTGTGAAGTTCCCGAAGAAGATTTCGTAACCAGGATGTCTCCGAAACTGCTTTCGCGACTCCCCTGTACTCGGATTACGCACTAGAGCGTGAAACAGTGTGTTGTCGCTTAGACGACCATGATAAGAGGTTGGACCCCATGAAAACACAATAACCAGAGGTGGATCGTCGTGAGTCCGGACATCCTCCCCAATCTGCGTCCGAGTATGCTGTAAGCTGAGTGGTAGGAGAGATATACGCTTCAGAGCATGAAAGCGCGGTTCTCGATGGTCGTGCATGAATAGACAAATCTGCTGGACAGCGTATGCAAGATCTGGTCGTGTGAAAGTCAGATATTGTAATGCCCCCGCAAGACTACGGTACAAAGTCGGATCAGATACAAGAGGGCCAGAGGATCCGAGTTTGCAAGAAACATCAACATGTGTCTTGTCGGGGTTACAATTAAGCATATGAGCCCTCTCTAAAAGGTCCAAGGCGTATTTCTGTTGAGACAGAAACATTCCTTGAGCTGTATGAGTAACCGAGATGCCCAGAAAATAACTCAAATGTCCCAAATCCGTCATATCAAACTCACGACCGAGGAAGGTAATGATAAGTTGGGTAAGATGTGTAGAAGAGTCCGTCAGAAGAATGACATCAACATATAGGACCAGGTACGCAGTGTCGGCCCCACGTCGTAAAATAAATAAAGATGTATCAGACTGGCTGTGAATAAAACCAATGCGTAAGGATTAAGTTGCAAACCGCTGAAACCAGGCACATGATGCCTGTTTTAAATCATATAGAGATCGCTGAAGCTGACAAATATGGTCATGAAATCTGGAGTCAACAAACCCTGAAGGTTGGTATATGTAGACAGTCTCATCAAGATTGCCATGTAAAAAGGCATTCAAGCTGGTGAATAGGCCATTTTCGTGAGTTGACTAAGCTAAGTATTGTCCGTACGGTAGCCGACTTGACTATCGGACTAAAGGTCTCGTCACAATCCACCCCCTGTTGTTGACTACGACCATTAGCTACAAGTCGTGCTTTGTAGCGACTGGTCGTTCCATCGGCATGACATTTAACTTTAAACAACCACATGCATCTAATGACGTTCACACATGCATGCTTTGGTACAAGTTTCCATGTATTATTCTTAATAAGAGCTTGGGTGTAAGAGCGTGGCGTGGTATGGTGGTGAGAAAGTGTAGGTTTAGTTTTTGGATTGGTTTGAGGTGACCAAGGTGTGATCGGGTGGTCATAGGATGTTGTGTTGGGTGAGCTAGTGGTGGAGTTGGATCGGGTGATTGGACTGGTTCTAGGTGGGCCACGGGTTTGGGTGATGGAGCAGGTTCAGGTTGGGGGTCGTGTTCGGGTGAAGCGGGTTATGGGGTTTCGGGTTCAGAATATGTTTCGAGGACGGAAGGGCTAGAATTTGGTGAAGGGTGTGGTGTTGTGTCAGAGTCCAATGAGCTGCGATAAGGGGTGTGAGGTGTGGAGGGGCTTTCCGGTGTAGGACTGGTCACGGTTTGGGAGTCAGTGGGTGAATGGGGGGTATCATTTGGTGTAGTGTGTCACACCCCACTCAAAGCGGAAACACGAGGTGTTGCAGTTACGATATCAAGAGTGAAGGATTACAACATTAAAATCAATAAACAAAACATCGAAATAACATTAATCATGCCAAAAGTTTACAAAGTACATTACAACGACAAAAGCGTTACAATGCCAAGTACAAATACAACTTCAAATGTCATAAAAACGGATCCCAAAGGAATTACATCAAACATAATGAATTCCAAACAAACAAAATAAACGATCCCAAAATAAGCATGGCATGATCAAGAACATCCTCAAACTCCCGAAAAGCGTTAAAAACGACATCAACAACATGTAGGTGAATTAATCTCAATTTTAAGTAAAAAGTGACCCACCGACCAGATTTAATAAACATGGTATGTTTCAAATAACATATCTTGCTTAACAACCATAGTGCGACGTACATTTCCTAAACTAGTCATACACTGAACCTTACCGCACCAATAATCCCCAATCCCAAGGTGTATCAATCCAAGGTAAACAAACAATACAGCCATAACATCCACTCATAGGTACGTCCTATCGAGCGATGAGGGTTTAGTCCAACCCAGATAGATCTCTATATATGTAACCGCGAACATCAAAGTCTAACAGTGTATAAGGGGAGCCTATTGAGGCCTAATGATACCTAATCTAAAACAATCATGATCTACTACGTAAACAGATATACAGTAACGTCTGGCATACATGCAGACAATTTAAAATACGCTTTCCAGCCCAAAATAGTAAAGACACAGGGCTACGAACAACTCACAATGAAAGCTTCAACAAAAATCTCGGGTATACAATCACGGAGCTACAACTCCACCGTCTGAGTGCCTTAAAACAATAAATAACATAGTCTTAGTATCTCTTTAAGTCTAGTCCGGTTTAGCCTTGTCGGTTATGGTTAAGTTTATTAAGATATTCCAACGATTATTAAGTCGAATCAAGATGACGGATTAAGAAGACGATGTTCCGCGCCAAAAAGGGCCGATCGGAAAGATATCGACATTTCACGTCATAAACGACAATTAGGGAAGAATGATATTCCGAGCCGAAAACGACTACCAGGAATATCGGTCGAAATGAATATTGTTATCAAAGTTTGACCGAGATCGACCAAGGTCAACGTCAATGACGTTGACTTGGTCCAAGTCAAAGATGTTGACTTTATAAAAGTCAAAGCCAAAGATGTTGACTTTATAAAAGACAAAGTCAACAATTCGAGTGAAAGTCAAAGTCAACGACTGAAGGAAAGTCAAAGTCAACGCGAAAGTCAAACTTTGACATTTAAAAAGTTTAAAGACTTTAGTTTTCAAAATAATAGAGTAACATCACTTTAAAAATGCTTTTATAAAGATTTGTTGAAGAAAACATATTTGATAAATTTAGACGATGATAGCAATTTGTAACGAAGGTTTATTTAACGAAAAGTACTTAAAATGTCTGTTTTAAATAGGTATTGTGACATTTTTGATGATGTTGACGTCTTCGAGTCCAAAGACGATGTTCGTGCATAAGATGTTACTTTTATGTATCTTAGTTTACTTATACAAGTGTTTTGTTTAAAGTCATAAAATGTAAATTTAGGCAGCGCTTCCACGCTATAGAATTTTCGTCCAAAATCTGAAACACTTTCCCGTTTGTTAACAAATCGTATTATAACAATGTTTAAGCCTTACTCATAATACATAATATGATTATAAGTTAGATACGTTACTTTTGGTAAATTTACATTTTACTGTATTTTAGCCTAACTTAGTCCAAATCCGAGAATATTCAAAGTGTTGGTCTAACATATTATTCCTAACCATTTTCAAGGCTAAAACCGAAATTTATAGGAAAATATATGAAAAGATGAATTAGGGGAAAAATAACGATTTTTACCGTTAACACCCGCAAGAATATCAAGAATATGAACCCGGAACGAGAAGACTTCGGTGGTGTGGTGATGAGATTTCCAACTCCAAAACACAATACACCCACCGTTAATAAAGGTTCTTAAGATAACAAGTTTAAGGTTACGATTTATAACGAATGAAACAAAAACTCACAATCTGGTCCTCCAATGCGTCGCATTGGAGAAGAATGCGGCGCATTCTCGACCGGATTTCCCCAAAAATAGTTTTTGTGTTGCTCAATTCCTCTTTTGATGGTATATTTGGACATGCAAGTTATAAGATCTTCAAAAACACTTTCAAATAACAATTTTGTAAAGCTTTTCCATCATTAAATCAAAGATCCAAGTATATATTTATAAAACTTGTTTTTCTCAGATTATTAACCACAAGATTTTTATAAAAACTCATTTCTATGTATTAGATCATACATGCAAATGATAAATCAAGGTAAAAACAGTAGGGATGAGATATTATACCTCAAATAAAATGAATATATGATGATCTAGCATGATGTGATGGAAATTTCTTGTTGTTTGACGATGATTTCGACTCTAAATGGTGGAAATTGATGTAGACAACCAAATGGATAATTAACTCTAGCTCCCCTTGATGATAACAACGTTTTATTGCGATGTTTTAGGTTGTTTAATTGCTTGAATTTACTGCAACCAAGAGAATTGAGAGAGTATTTGTGTAATTTGAACAAAGGGAGTGGAGAGAAAGAGATTTGTGTGTGTGTGATGTAAAAATGGAATGAGAGGTCTTGCATGATGAAATCGGGGGTTAAAATCTGTGTTAAAATAGGTGTTGACACCTGTAGGACAGGTGTCGAAAATATAGCCACATTTTGTTGACTCACACAAGACATACAAACTTGCTGTCTGCACCACCCAATGCGGCGGATTGGGTGCTAGGTGCAGCGCATTGGGTGTCAGAACATGCCCGTTTCGTTTTTCGTTTAAGTTATCGTTACGTACATGCCTTCGTTTAGAGTTCTCGATTATTTTGCAGATGAACTTAGGCAAGTTTATTACATGATTTCTTGGTATTAGGATTCATTAATGATTCGATTTCAATTCTGATTTCGAGACACGTTCTTTTCGGTATAAGTATAAACAAGAGCAATAGCTCGATATCTCGATGATAAAGAATTCATTAACCGACAATTTTGGCGTAAACACCCTAACTTAATACCACGAGAATACTAACTAGTTGGCACTTAGGTAAACACAAAGCTAACGTCTCAAGGGACGAATCAGCAAAACACATAAAAACCCGACTCATAACAATAAATCGTGAGCAAATACAAAGTGAAATACAAGGGTCGAAATAATTTCGAATAGAAGTAAAATAATACGGAAATAAAAATATCTAAAAATGACAGAACGTCACAGCCTCCCCCAGTACAAAAAATTCGTCCTCGAAATATCTACTGAGCATTGCTGTTAGAAAAGAGATGGGGGTAGTTCCGCTGCATCTCTTCCTCCCATTCTCAAGTAAACTCTCGGATCCAATCTTAGAGTTCCATCGGACCTTCACTATCGGGATCCGACTCCGCCGCAAACGCTTGACATCTCGGTCAACGATTTCCACCGGCTTCTCTATCACGTGAAGCGAGTCATCCAAACGTAGTTTCTCTAGTGGCACGATCAAGGATTCGTTGGCAAGGCACTTCTTGAGATGCGATACGTGAAATACGTTGTGCACACCGCACAACTCAGGTGGAAACTCAAGACGGTAAGTCACTGGGCCAACACGAGACAATACTCTAAAAGGACCCGTACAATAAAACGTGGACTTAACTTGCTGCGCTTCTCGAATCGAAACATACTCTACCACGGAGAAACTCTCAATAACACCATATATCCGACCTCGAACTCCGAAGGTTTTCGTAGCAAATCCGCGTACTTCTTATGGCAATCTCTAGCGGCTAACAGACGATCCTTAATTCTAAAGATCGTATCAGTAGTCTCCTGGATCAACTCCGGACCCGTAATCTGACTATCACCTATCTTAGCCCAACAAAGTGGCGACCTACACTTACGATCGTAAAGAGCCTCAAATAGTGCGTAATTAATGCTGGAGTGGTAACTATCGTTGTATGAAAACTCGACTATCGGTAAATGGCGATCCCAACTCCCGTCAAAGTCTAAAACACACGCGTGTCTCGATCAGAAATAACAGATATTGGAATGCCATGAATGGCTACGATCTCGTCGATGTACAACCTAGAAAATTTCTCTATTCGGTTATCCTCACGAATAGGAAGAAAATGTGCTGACTTAGTCAACCGATGAACGATAACCCAAATGGTACGATCCTCGGTGAGAGCCTCCTGTCGAGTCTGAACGATACGTGCCTTCTAGCTCGACTGAATAGAAATCATCATGGGGCGAACTCTTAACGGTTTAACCGACTCCGTGCGTCTCAACGCATCGGCTACAACATTCGTCTTACCCGGATGGTTGCGAATCTCACAGTCATAGCCGTTATGCAACTCAACCCATCAACGTTGCCTCGTATTCAACATCCTTCTTTTTCAAGAAAAGTACCGGCGCTCCCCAAGGAGAGAATCTCGGTCTAACGAAGCCTTTGTCCACCAACTCCCGGATCTGCCTCGATAGCTCTAACATCTCCAAAGGTGCCAACCGATAAGGAGCCTTCGCCACCGGCGCTTCTCACGGTACTAAGTCGATGCGAAACTCTACTTCTCTACTAGGGGGTAAACCAGGTAAGTTCTCTGGGAACAAATCGGGAAAGTAGCAAACCACCGTCTTCTCTTCCAAATTCTCCGCGGAGTATTTCTTCACAATATGTGCAAGAAAGAGTGAACAATCCCGTTTTATGTACTCTCTAACTTTCAAACATGAGACGATCTTAAGGCGCTTCTCCGACTTATTCCCCTGAACTAACAACAGCTCTCCCTTCGGTAGCGGAAAACGGATAACCCTCTCGAAACATATAATCTCTGCACGGTGTGTCGACAACCAATCCATACCGATAATGACGTCGAAGCTACATAATTTATTTGGAATCAAATCGATAGGAAAAGAGTGGTCATCGAACTAACACTACAGGCAGAAAATATCTCAATAGCACGCAAAAACTCACTGTCGGCTAACTCTATCTTAAAGGAAGGCACTAACGGTCTAGAAGTACGAGAAATCATAGTACTAAACTCGTCAGATATAAAATTCTTCGAATGACGGACAAAAATCTGGATTCGAACTTCTCGGAATCGCACTAGTAGGAAAACCACGTCTCATCGAATTCTTCGCAGATAGGAGCTTTCTTTGGTGCCAACGCAAAAGAGACTTAAAAAGAAAACAAAATTAAAAGAGAGAAAAGAGAAGCGTGCAACACAAAGAAAATAAGGCCAAACATCAAAATCAAATAGAATAAATGCATGCTAATTTTAGATAAGAAAAGTACCTGTACCGGCTGAAGCTAACTCGGGACACTCGACCATAAGATGTCCAGGAGAACCACACTCAAAACAGTCGCCTCTCCGGGCCTTACAAAACCTCTCAGTGTGCCCTAGCTTCTTACACTTATTGCACTTCCAACATTTCACCTCTTTGGCGTGGAGGTTACCACACCGATCACACTTCGGGTGCTTACCCTGGGCACCCAGTGTCACAGCAGCATACAACTGCACAACATGAGGAGCATCCTGCCTCCTGAACCTTTTCCATGAGTCTCTCTGACGGAATCCCCCACTCCGTTTCTCTCCGAAGTCCTGCTTAATCGCGTTTGAAGGAATCCCACCATCGCGAACTATGTTGTGAGTCAACGTAGTCGCAATCTCAACTGCACTCTGGAAAGTGCTCGGTCTAGAGGAAAGGACACCACTACGGATTTCTTGGGGTAATCCGTGGATGTAGAGCCGACCCGCTTAAGCTATGGTTGAACTAGGCGAGGAACTAACTGGGAAAAAGCATGGAATAGCGAAGTATATCCTTGGATATCTGACCCAATCATTGTCAGATTACACATCTCATCCTCTAGCTTCTGAATCTCAGATTCAGGCACGTACTCCACAATCGTCATTTCCTTCAACTGCTCCCAAGTCATGACGTTAATCTCCGCCCGACCTCGAACACTCACGACCAAGTTCCACCACACCAGAGCAGAACCTTGGAACACAAAGGTGGCAAAAAGGACCCGATATTTGTCGGCACATCCGACTGCATCGAAAATAGCCCCCAACTTTTCCATCCAATGGAGCGTCCCCGTCGCAATCTCGGTGCCTTTAAACTCTGGGGCTTTACAGCCCAAGAAAGTCTTGAGTGTACATCCTCTCAGTGGGACGTCGTCATGTACTACGGTGCGTCGAGTCGAACCCTTTGCCCCACCCGAACCAGCCTCGGATCCACCAGACCCGGTAATATTAACCTCAGGACCATCTTCATCCACAATCGGCTCGGGATTATCAGGACCTGAACCACGAGTTCCTGTACCGGTGCTATCTTTAATCTGAGCGAGAATAGTAGGCATCATGGTTGCCAACTGCTCGGCGATAAGCTGACCGATATCTGGTGTCGTACTTGTTTCTGCATTATCAACTCTCACTCTCGGAGTCGTAGTACTAGCTCTCGCGTTTGAGCCACCAAGTCTCGCTGACCGTCTCGTCGCTGACGTCTTCTTAGGCTGCATCGTCCTAAAAAGTAAAAAGAAAACGCGATAAGTAAAGGGTGTGCAACACGAAAATAAGGCCAAATGCCAAGAATAACAAAAAGAGAAAATAAGCACATAAGGGAAAATATTGCACACATAGCAAATCATAGAAAATCGATTTAAAAAGCCTATGGTCATAGTCCAAGTTATTTACTTCGTAAAATCACTTAGTTCGCTATAACCTTTGGCTCTAATACCAACTTCTGTCACACCCCGCTCAAATCGGAAACACGAGGTGTTCCAGTTACGATATCAAGAGTCAAGGATTACAACATTACAACCAATAAACAAAACATCGAAATAACATTAATCATGCCAAAAGTTTACAAAGTACATTACAAAGACAAAAGCGTTACAATGCCAAGTACAAATACAACTTCGAATGTCATAAAAACGGATCCCAAAGGAATTACATCAAACATAATGAATTCCAAACAAACAAAATAAACGATCCCAAAATAAGCATGGCATGATCAAGAACATCCTCAAAATTCTGAAAAGCGTTAAAAACGACATCAACAACATGTAGGTGAATTATTCGCAATTTTAAGTAAAAAGTGACCCACCGACCAGAATTAATAAACATGGTATGTTTCAAATAACATATCTTGCTTAACAACCATAGTGCGACGTACATTTCCTAAACTAGTCATACACTGAACCTTACCACACCAATAATCCCCAATCCCAAGGTGTATCAATCCAAGGTAAACAAACAATACAACCATAACATCCATTCATAGGTACGTCCTATCGAGCGATGAGGGTTTGGTCCAACCCAGATAGATCTATATATATGTAACCGTGGACATCAAAGTCTAACAGTGTATAAGGGGAGCCTATCAAGGCCTAATGATACCTAATCTAAAACAATCACGGTCCACTAGGTAAACAACATATACAGTAACGTGTCGCATACATGCAGACAATTTAAAATACGCTTTCCAGCCCAAAATAGTAAAGACACAGGGCTACAAATAACTCACAATGAAAGCTTCAGCAAAAATCTCGGGTATACAATCACAGAGCTACAACTCCACCGTCTGAGTGCCTTAAAACAATAAATAACATAGTCTCGGTATCTCTGTAAGTCTCTTTCACACCTCGCTATAGCGGAAACACGATGTGCGAAGAGCAAAGATATCATAACACGAGTCTAGTAAATTCAAACAGTTTCAAGTCATTTGATTAAGAGAAATAAAAGTTACATGTCTGAAAATAACCAAGTGTTAAGTATTTCATCACAACAAAATACATGATTAAGCGTTTTAACAAAAACTCCCAAAATAATTAAACAGGTCTTCTCCCAATTCGTGATTCACGTGACTTGCCTGACCCGTCCACGATATGCACTTTGTGTCCTTACACTTGATTTCCTGAAACATGAGAAAAAATGTCAACTACATAAGGTAGTTAGTGAGTTACATTTTTCTAGTCCTCGACTAAAAAGGTTTACGATAAGTATATAACTATAAAAGAGTTCTCGATATAAATGAAGCGAATACGGTGCTTAGAAGTACATATACTTGTAAAAATGTTTACGGGCAAGTAGAGCAATACTTGTAAAAATGGTTGCGGAACTCGTATATCTCTAACTATATATGCGCAACGATATGAGTAAAGAAAAGTAACTATGATTGGAACCATTGTATCAACCTCTTGGCATAATATAACTATAAGTTTTCACACTAAACCGATTAACCAACCGTGAGGCCCCTTACCCCGCACCATCTACGAGGAGTATTTATGATCTAGTAATATGTACTTAGACTGCCATCTAAGTAAGGAACGGTTCTTTCCTAAGTATCGATACCCATAATTACTAACGGTTTAATAAGCTAATAGTGTGCAACGAACTAAAACTGGGCGCGAATGCAAATTTTAAAATGATAGTAGGCACTTATGAAAACGTTATATTCTCATCAAGGGTTGGAAGTTATACAATCAATCATTAGTTCAAACGAGTGCCGAGCGTGGAAATATAAAAAGTATACGCATATTAGTTCATAAAACGTGGATAAGTTCGCAAGTTCATAAAATAGTTCAAAAGTTCACAAGTTCATAAATCGGTTCATAAGTTCATAAAATGGTTCGTTCTCATGCTTCCCCCAAAAATAGTACAAAAAGGTGAAAGAGTGGGGATGTAACTCACTATTGGTAAGATACGAGACGAGTGTGTGAGTAATGGTTGGGATGCTTCGGAATCACGGAAATCCTAAAGTTACACTAAGTTATCGAGTAAGTATAATTGTTTATGAGTTGATAAAATCGTTAGTCAACGAAAATGCTTATAATATAAGTGTTGTGTTTAAGTCTAACAAAAATTGGGGCCGCGCTTCCGCGCTATAATTTTTAAATCCAATTTTCAACACTTTCCCGCTTAACAATTTTTCATAGCAATAGTTTATATAATTACACCAAATACAATATTATGTTAACATGTCCAATTAGTCACTTTATACACAAGTTTAAGCTTATTACAGATTCTTTAGTACGGTTTTAAGAAATAAGCTCAAGATTACGATTTATGACCAAAACGACCCATTTGCAGCCATGTGGTCTAGGAATGCGCCGCATTCAGTGAGGAATGCGTCGCATTCCCTGACATGTTTATGGACAAAATCGTCTTTATGCTTAAAAATGGTATTTGGTGGTGGATTTCGACATGCAATGATAGATATATCAAAATACTTGATAGTTTAGAATTTATCTTGGATTTTTAACAACAATATCAAAGATCTAAACATCCATTTTATAAAAACCCGTTTTATTATGTAAACCACCTCAAATCATTATAAAAATGTGTTTTCAAGAGTTTGATCTTACATGCAATTCGATTTGTATATAAAAACAGTGATTTAAAAAAAATTGTACCGAATAGAAGTTGATTTGCTGAAGATTTGAAGAGTTTCCTTGGTAATTTTTGCCCCAAAATGGTAGATATTGACTATGAAACCCAAATGGATGAATGCTTCTTTCTCCTTTTGATTATGAACGATTTTTGTGGTGTTGTTTTCGTGATTTTACTGTGATTTACTTGCTGTAAATGAAAGGATTTGTGAGAGTTTCTTGGAGAGTGTATGTAACAAGTGAGAGAGAGTGAGAGAATAAGTGTGTGTGTGTGTGTTTGATGTTTGAGTGAACAAATGAATGGAGAGGGTGTTTAAGAATGACTTTACAGGACCCAAAAAGCCTTTTGAACATGTCTAAGACCAGTGTTTTTGGGTTGGACTCGTTTTTGATGGTTTACAGGAATTTGAAAAATTGCTGGTCTGTGCACTAAATGCGGCGCATCTAGCCGTTGGTGCGGCGCATTTGGGCTGGTTTCTGCAAATTTTTCTTTTTTCGTTTGTTTTATCGTTAAGCATTTTCGTTAGTTGAAAGTTTACGATTAGTTTTAAAATGAACTTAGGCAAGTTCATTAAGTGTTTTCTTGGTATTAGGATTCATTTATTGATTCCGATTTCGATTTTGACACACACACGTTTACGGTGAAAGTACAGTTAAGGACAATAACAGATATCTCAAAGATATAGAATATGAAAATCACCTGAAATTTAGACGGATGTCACAGTCTCCCCGGGTGCTAGGTGCGCGCATTGGGTGTCAGAACATGCCCATTTCTTGTTTCGTTTAAGTTATCGTTACGTACATGCGTTCGTTTAGAGTTCTCGATTGTTTTGCAGATGAACTTAGGCAAGTTCATTACATGATTTCTTGGTATTAGGATTCATTAATGATTCGATTTCAATTCCGATTTGGAGACACGTACTTTTCGGTATAAGTATAAACAAGAGCAATAGCTCGATATCTCGACGATAAAGAATTCATTAACCGACAATTTTGGCGTAAACACCCTAACTTAATACCACGAGAATACTAACTAGTTGGCACTTAGGTAAACACAATAACGTCTCAAGGGACGAATCAGCAAAACACATAAAAACCCGACTCATAACAATAAATCGTGAGCACAAAGCGAAATACAAGGGTCGAAATAATTGCGAATAAAAGTAAAATAATACGGAAATAAAATATCTAAAAATGACGGGACGTCACATTGTGGGTGTGGTTTGCATTAATTACATGAGTCGAGATGAGCGCGAGTCGAGGTAGTCTTCCCGTAGAAAGGTGTAGGAGGTGGGTGTGGCCTTTGGTTTTGTCGTGAAGGGGAAGACGGTTTCATCAAAAATAACGTGACGTGATATTATTATTTTCTTTGTGATTAGATCAAGACACCGGTAACCTCGATGATTGACGGGATAGCTTAGAAAGATGCAAGGGTGGATGTTGGTTCGAGTTTGTGTTTGGTGTGAAGATGTGGGTAACAAAGACATCCAAATACTCGGGGATGTTTGTAAAGTGGTGGTTTTTGAAATAGTTTTTGAAAGGGAATTTCGTTATTGATGGCGGTTAAGGGTAGGATGTTTAAAAGATGTGTTGCCATATGTAATGCCTCTACCCAATAGATTGGTGGTAAATGAACTTGAAATAGGAGAGTACGGATGAAATTATTGATAGTTCGAATTATTCTTTTGGATTTTCCGTTTTGTTGGGAAGTTTTGGAACACGAAAAACGGAATTGGATGCCATTATTTTCAAACAATTTATGTAGAGCATTCTTCTCAAATTCACCTCCATGGTCACATTGAAAATATTCAATTTCTTTATTGAATTGAGTTTTTTTAACATAAGTATGAAAAATTAAAAATTTTGAATAAACATCACACTTATTACGCAATGGAAATACCCACAAAAATAACATAACCGTGACATTAGGAATGGGAGATGTCCATAAGTCCGAGTGCATAATTTCAAAAACCGACTCAACTAACGAAATAGACGATTAAAAAGGTAACATAACATGTTTACCAAGTTGACAAGCGTTGCACAAGTGTTGAGAATTGTGATTGTTTTAATTTATTTGAAAGGAGAATGCGCAAAGCATCGTGTCTTGGATGTCCAAGCCTTTGATGCCACATATCTCGACTCGAAGATAAAAATGCCATATGAAGTTGAGTGACGGGGTAGAGTGTCACACCCCGCTAAAGCGGAAACACGGAAGTGTGAAGAGCAAAGATATCATTACACGAGTTATAATAAAAACATACGATTTCAAGTCATTACGAAATAGATAAAATTTCACAGTTTAAGATAACCAAGTATTGAAAAGTACATCACGACATAACATGATAAATTGTTTGATAAAAATTCCCAAAAGCATGTTCAAATTAAGTCTTCTCCCGATTCGTGACTTCACGTGACCTTCCTTGACCCATCCAACATCGCATATCGTTACTTACACTTGATTTCCTGAAACAAGAGATAAAGTGTCAACTACAATAAAGTAGTGAGTGAGCTACAGTTTTCTAGTCCTCGACTAAAAAGGTTTTGAGCTAAGTATAGTTATACTTAGTAGTTTCTAAAAGTAGATTAAGACTTAAAGAATAGTTCGAACCAAAACAGTTGAATGAATGATAGATGCGGAGGTCGTATAACTCTATACGCGCATGAAAAGTAAACTAGGATTGATTACATGTATAACGACTACTTGGCATAATAGCTTAAGTGTTCACACTAAACCGATTAACCAACCGTGATGCCTCTTACCCCGACTACTACAGGGAGTCATTTCTGATCGAGTAATATGTACATAAGTTGCCACTTAAGTAAGGAACGGTTATTTCCTAAGTATCGATACCCATAATTACTAAACGGCTTAACAAAGCTAATAGTGTGTGGTGAAAATTAGGCACTGAATTTATTTTAAAACTAGTAGTTGTCACTTAGAGTAGCTATATTCCTCAAGAGTCATGGTAGTTATACGATCAATCAAAGTACATGTGAGTGCCGAGAATGGCATTAAATAAGTTTAACATAGTTTGAATCAAGAGCCGAATAAAGGTGGCGAACCATTAGTTTATCATAGGCCAATCGGCCATAAAACTAAATAAGCATAAGTTTGTCAAAAATGTTCAATAGAGTTCATAAAAGTTCATTTAGATCTCTTGTTTCCCCCAAAAGATAATTGAAAACAGTAATTAAGTAGGGGATGTAACTCACTGTTTGCGAGGAAAGCTAAGTGTGCAAGGAGTAATCGAGGCGGACCGGAATCACGAGAATCCTAATGGAAATACCAAGATTTAATGAGTGTTACTGTTTATGCGTTTATGTTAAGCGTCGGGTTTAGTTCTATAGAAAATTGGGCAGCGCTTCCGCGCCAAAATCATTGATTCCAAAATTTGTACACTTTCCCGCTTAACAATTTCAATGAATACATTTCCAAAACAATGTCACATAAAACTTGTCCATTTAGTTCCTTTTTTTGTAAGTTAATCACATTACAGATTATGGTTCATATATCTCAGTTCCGAAAATAAGTTTAGATAATACGTTTAGAGTTACGATTGAAAACGGTTTGGACTTAGCAATTGTGCAGTCTGTCTGCAGTATGACCGCGCCGCGGTCACAGATTTTACCTTGACCGCGTCGCGGTGAAGGGACTGCGCCGCGGTCACTGTGACAGGTTCTTGGTCCAGTTCGTTTTTGAAGAAATTTGATGTTTTTGGGCCAGATTTCGACATGCAACCTGGTATAAGCCTAGATAATAGATGTCTAATGGTTTATTTAGTGTTTTTAACCATAAATTCAAGGATCTAACCATGCAATTAGTAAAAATCCCGTTTTTGTTCATAAATGACTCAAAATCTTCATATAAACTCGTTTTTAGGTGGTGGATGATACATGCAATGAATATATAATGTAAAGACAGTAGTTTAAAAGTGTTTTTACCGAGTGGATTGTGGTTTGAAGATGATTGAAGTGAATCCTTGGAGATTTTAACCCAAAAAGCTTGAAAATGCACCTTTAACCCAAAGAAATGTTACCCTTTTTCTTCCTTCTTACTTATGAACGATTTTGTTGTGTTTTAATGGTTGGTTTTACTGAGTTTTGATGTATGAGATTCTGGAAAACAAGGTGTATGTGTTCTTGAGTGTTTGAAGCAAAGAGAGAGAGCAAAGGTGTTTGTTATGGTGTGTGTGTGTAAATGTGTTTGTGTATGTGTTTATATGTGGTCCAAAGTCATCATAACTGGTTGTTTAGGCAGGCCTTGGGCTAAAAGGGTTGGGGCAAATCGTTTATTAAAGATATGGCCCGTTTGGTTAAGTTGTAAAGTTAACAAAAAGTGGCTGTCTGCGCACTCCACCGCGGCGCGGTGGCCTGACCGCGGCGCGGCTGGAGTGGCAGCCTTGCCTTTTCGTTTTTCGTTCGTTCCGTTGTTAAGTGTTTCCGTTTGTTAAAAGTTTCCGTTTAATTAGAATAGGAACTTAGACAAGTTTACTAAGTGTTTACTTGGTATTAGGATTCATTTATGTGATTCCGAGTTCGATTCTACACACCCGAGTTTACGAGACAAGTAATAACAAGACAAATTAAAGTTGAGTCAAAGATAGAGAATGCGGTTTTCACCTGAAATAGGACGGTTGTCACATAGAGGTCGCCAGTGCTATCACATCTAAGTAGCTTTGTTCGGGTCCTTCACAGTAAAACCAAGAGGGTCAAATTTAATTGTATATTTATTATAGATTGTGAATCGGCGAACGGAAATAAGGTTTTTGATTATTTGGGGGGTTATAAGGACGTTATTTAACATCATAGGGCGTGTGGCGGTTTTTAAATGAGTTTGGCCGGTATATGTTATGGGTATATAATTTCCATCGCCAACCATAATATAAGGAATAATGCATTTATTAAAAATAGTTTCGAGACTACCTGAATTGGATGCAAGATGTGAAGTCGCCCCGATGTCAATATACCATTCACTAGACCCATGATCATTGAAAGTCATATTCGTAAATGCTTGTGGTAACATGGTTGCTTTATTGGTTTGTGCTTTTGGGTACGGAAGGCTGCTGTCGGGTATGGATGAGAACCCGCGGATGGGTGACTTGTTGTCTGATGGAGCTCACCAGATTGACCCGATTGAGGACCCGAGATGTAGCGCTGAGGAGTGGGTGACTGGGGCGGAGCAGATCCGGATGAAACTGCTTGGTCGCCGGGCGGGTAAGGGAATCCGGGTGGAGCAGCAAGATGACTGGTTGGAGCAGATGGGTACGAACCGGGTGGAGCAACAAGGTACCCGGGAGGGTATGAATCGGGTCCAAAATGGCTTGTGCGGGTCCGATCATGCATGTTTTGCATGGAAAATTGGCCAAGTTGTGTGTAATTGTTGTAACCAGTAGCCGATGGAGATGAACCAAAACCTCCATTTTTTCGATTTCCACCTCCTGAAAGAGGACATACCTTCATTTTTCACCAAATCTACAGAAACTACGTTGAAAATTACGACATAATTCATTGGGATTACCGTGGGGATTGTTTTGTTTCACATGTAAAATCGTCGCTGATGACGAGTTGTCCCTGTTTTCCAACTGATTGTGAGTCCTAGTTAACCTAGACTCCTCCATTTCAAGTAAAGAACGAGTATCAATGAATGATGGTAAGGGTTGGTGGATTCTAAGAACTGTGGAAAATGTTGCATAGTTGGTCGAGAGGCCATTAAGAGTGTGCATTACCAATGTTTTCTCATCAACCGGTTGATCCATATTGTTTAGCAAATCAGCGATTACCTTTATCTTGTGGCAATATGTCCAGATGTTGAGGTCCCCTTGCGAGATGTTTCGGAGATCATCATTGAGTTGCATGGCGCGAGCATCTTTGTTGCTTTGGAACAACTAATGAATCGCCTTCCATAGATCTTGCGCGGTTTCGCTTTTCTTCATTACTATTTGGAGAATTGGTTTGCTTATCGTATTGTAACATTTTGACAAGTGCATCCCTTTTGAGCCACACTTTGTCATCCTTACCTTTTAGTAAGGTTGTGCCATCTAAATACCCCTCCGCTTCGTTCGTTATGCAATGCATTTCGATGAACTTTCGCCATGTGGTGTAGTTCGTGTCTTCGAGGTCAAGCGTGACCGGAATGTGAGCCTTTATGTTGGTGAGACCGCAGTATCTCTCGGATGAACCGGATGCAGCGTCCATTGTATGATAGATGATTAGGGTTTCAAGGTTTGATCGAAATAGGGTTTATTTGAGTGACGACAGTATTGTTTTTTAGGTTTTAGGGTTTTCGATGGAGGTTTGGAGATTGACAGATTTTGGATACAAAGTTTTAGGAAGGTGGTTAGAGCATAAAATGCTCTGATACTATATTCGATTGAGAGAATATTGAGTGAATTGATTCATTCCTTTCGATAACATACTACATACATATATACAAGAATACACAGAAAGGGGGGGTTAGGCCTAAAAACGTAAATGGGCTAATCTTGATATGACACTCATATGTCTAATATTTAGTAGTACCTACACATTAAACCAATAGATAAATTATTTGTGATGCATTGAGAGAGAAAAAATAACCCTGCAAAAATTTTCAGCCTAACATGTCATGAATTAGGATGTAATTACACTCCATTTGTCATTTTTCACTGAACCGCATAAACCATACAATTACCCACTATCCACTTAAATGTCCATTTCTTTTAAAACAAAATCAAATGCCGTTTTTATATTTCAAGCAAGTATAATAAAGGCCATCATCTGAACGATACATTAGGCTTCTAAGGGGAGTATGTACAACAACACACACTTAAAATACGATTACCTGTTAGTGATATTTCATCATTGCGGATAACAAAAGTTGAATCATGCTTCTAGGTAAGTACATACAACGGAAATTGAAGCATGATTATGTCTTAGTGAAATGGCATCATAGCGAATACGTGAATTTCCTATCATTCCATACTTTTTAAGGTGTTTTTCGAGTAACAAGATATCTCATTCGGGGTAAATGTTTGATAAAGCAATATGATATATTAGAATTAAAAAAAAAAAAAAAAAAAAAGGTTGATGTATAAAATAATCAGGTCATTTGAATAAAAATGATAATTATAGCAGCCCTGCTAAAATATAAGAAACCTGTATATATTTAAATTTTGGCAAGAAATCTTTATAGACTATATTATTTAATGGGTAATATTTTGTAGTTCTTTCTTGTAGTTTGATTAGTAATTTTATGTCAAAGGATGATGTAGCTCTAGGTAATGTGGCATTATAGATGGCGAATTTTATGTTATAGAATTCGGTTATGGTATTATTGTATCTCATATAATCTCATGAATAGTATGAAATTCACTTTGTAAATAAAGTATTTCGTGTTAATATCTTGCTTTTGGTTAACACATAATCTTTAAATAGGATAATTCATCAAATGATAACTAGTGTTAAAGGCTAATCACTAATTAAAACAAAATAGAAAATTGTTGTATTTTATATCAGGGGCGGATCATAGTTTAGCTACGGGGGTTGTGAAGGGTAAAGGATATTGAAATATATATGTTTTAGGTCTTAGATACCCGTTCATAGAAATTGGGATACCCGTGATTAGGCAAAGAAGGAAAGAGGGTAAAAAAAGTCGATGAAAAATTGACATTTTCATTTTCGTCAATGGCGACACTTTTCCACGTACAATACCGGTTAATGACGAAGAAGATATTAGATGGGTCTATCTTTAATATTTTAGCTTATTCCATTCCATATATATAATTTTGAAAATGACATTGTTTCATGAACACATAATTTTGGAGATGATGTTGTTTCATGAATAGTGGAACCACTTGCACGAGTGGTAAGGAGCGCGGCTCTCTTCCTGTCAACCGGGTTCAAATCCCACAACACATTATTTTGAAATAGATTTTTTTAAAGTTTTAAAAATGATTTAATAGTCCCTTAGCTTTAACTTTGAAATATTACAAATTAGCTTATCGTTAGGTTGAATTTTAGATTTTTTTTTTTTTTTTGTTACACTATTAAATAAGTATTTAGTTACATAATTTTCTTTTACCAAGACCTATAATACATACATATGAATAAGTAATGTTATTTGAATAACTTTATACATCTTTTGGGTTACGATATTAAAACAAGTACCACGTTTTCATTTTCTGTTTTTTTTTTTTAAACATAAATAATTGTATTAAATTAGTAGACCTATTTTTTTTTAAAAGGAAAACTATTACCAAATAGCATATTATTAAAAAGTTGAAGCACATTGTCAATATGTAGGAAACTAACGTTCTACATCCTCCACCACGATATATATATATATATATATATATATATATATATATATATATATATATATATATATAGGGTGAGGTTCAATAGGGATCCTCAATTTTCTAGAGATCCAAGGATCCACTTTTTAGCCACACAAATTTACTTAGGAGTCAAAACCACAAAGGATTCCTAGCCATTCATTTTTCCTTTTATATTTTTTTTTTCATTTTTTTTTTTCGTTTTTTAATTCGGTTTTTTTTTTTTTTTGCTGTGTTTTACTTAACTTTTTTTTTTTTTCAAAATCACATGTGATTTTTTTGTAAAAAATTGAAATCACATGTGATTTTCAAAAACCAAAATTTATAAATTTTAAAATCACACGTGAATTTTTTTTTTGTGTCGAAAATCACATGTGATTTTCAAAAACCAAACTTTATAAATTTTAAAGTCACACTTGAAAAATTTGTTTCTCGAAAATCACATGTGATTTTATAAGCAACATAGTTTGTAAGTTAAAAATCACATGTGATTTTCAAAAACCAAACTTTATAAATTTTAAAGTCACACTTGAAAAATTTGTTTCTCGAAAATCACATGTGATTTTATAAGCAACATAGTTTGTAAGTTAAAAATCACATGTGATTTTGGTAAAAAAAATCAATAATTTATTAAAATCAAACGTGATTTTACCCATAAAATATTTGTAGATTGAAAATCACATGTGATTTTTAAAAAAGTAAGGTTGAAAATCAAATGTGATTTTCGAGAAAAAAAAAAAAAAAAAAAAAAAAAGTAAATAAAAAGGAAAAAAAAAAGTAAATTTTTTTTTTAGAAAAATAGTAAAAAAAAAATTTTAGAAAAAAAAAGAAAAAAAAGAAAAGAAAAAAGATATAAGGAAAAATGGGTGGCTAGAAAGAGATCCCTAGATCTCTAGCAAATTAGGGATCCCTTTTGAACCCCAATCTATATATATATATATATATATATATATATATATATATATATATATATATATATATATATAGAACAAGTCGTTTGAGTTGGTGCATTACATTTTTTTTTGTGACTCGGGTTTGACTATCTTTCTTAGTCAATATACGTTTCTAATATCCGTCGCAACGCGCGAGCAAAACCTTCTCGTTGTTATAAAACATTTAAAATGTGGTCTCACATAATAACCAATGAATAAATTAAATAATTTTAGTCCAAAAACTCATACACCTATAATAATTATTTGTTTATGTTTTAAGATTACATTGCATTAATAAATCCACTTATATTGGATTTATAGAAAAAAAGGTTTATTGGCGGGCTTTCTCAAACTCGTGTCATTTTTGTGACCGACCAATCTAGCCTGCACGAAGTATTGGTTCCGTTAAAACACTTATGCTAAGAGAGCCACGAGCATTGGTAGAAAATCTTTTTGGAAGGTCACTCACCACAGTACTAGGTTTTGAACCCGTAACCTCCTACACAAAGGTGACAGGTGATAATCATCGAAACAAGTTTCAAGGTCTTATATTGGATTTATTACATAAACTAGAAAGTTGGTTTAATACTTGCACGTTAACTTTACTGATATTAAAATATTAAATTATTTTTTCATACAAACTTTAACTTAGAAAAACATTCATAATGCTAAAACTTTTAAAAACTTTGTATCTTAGCCATGTAATAATTATATTATCAAATAATAAAGTTTTTCATTGCTAAAGCTAACTCTACTATAATATAAACTTTTTAAAGGTTTAAGAATGAAATAATTGTATACTAGCATTTAATGTTTTTTATACATTTAATGATTTTTAAAAGGTCCATAAACTTAGATTTGTTCAATGACATCTCATCATAAACTGTTTCTCACTATGTATGTTTAAATGTTAAACATCTTGATTCTTTTATAAACCTTTTCATGAAACTTTAATAAGAAATGCTCTAAGTATTATAATATAATAGATTAAGTTAATAAAAGCCCTTTAATTAATAATTTAACGGTTTTGGTTAAGAAAGTTGAGTTGTTTTTTAACAAGTTATTGCATTTATAATTTGGGAAATGAATGGATGATTAAAGTTTGGAACATATAAAATTAAAGTTTTGGAAATCGGACTCTACACTGAATCGGAAAAGAAACATTTATACCGTTTCAGGAAACCAAATGTTATTCTTATGAAATATAAGGTATAAAATATTTTAACTTAAATATAATATGAGTTCCAATAATATTTATGATAAATAATTCTCAAATATTTACAATTATAAAATAAAAAATCGAATTTAACATAACAATTAAACAACAATATTAATAACTAATCAAAATCAAAACTATTATAAATAAAGTTAAAAGTAAATAAAACAAAAAGAACACTATACTATATGAATTATGATTATATTGGAATAGATCAATTTCATGAATAATAGAAAGTGGAATAAATTGATAAAAATTAATTTAATTTTAATATAAGTTATTATAAGAAGAAAAAAAAATTCTAAATAATACTTCAAATCAATGTCAAATGATAAAGTATAATTAAATATATACCATCTAAAACTTTTACCAATTTGGTGTTTACCTAGATGGTAAGTAATTTACTTACAAATTCGTAGGTTTCGAGTTCAAGCCACGATAACGACGAAATTAATTTTTTTTATTTTATAAACCTAAACAAAATCGATCCGACCCGAACTTGCTAAGCTGTTCGACCCGGCCCAAAAATAAACTAAGAAACCGTCCAAACCGGACCGGATTAGCCAAAATATCCGGCAGGACCCGGACCGAATGACGGTCCGGTCCGGTTTAAAATAAAACTCGAACCAAATCGGTCTGACCCGAACCGTCTAACATTTTCGACTCGGACGGTTCAAACTGGCCCAAAAATCAACTGAAAAACTTTCCAGACGGGATTGAATTAGCCAAATATCCGACCGGACCCGACCCGACCGCCGGTCCGGTTTTCAAAAGACTGTTATATATGTGTGTTATTAGCATTTTATATAATAATTTAATGAGTAAATTACAATTTTCGTCCCTCAAGACTTTCCAATTCGTCAATTTCGTACTTAAACATTTCTTTTCGCCATTTTTGTCCATAAATTCTTATTTGTCGGTTTTTTTGTCCCTCCGTCAAGTTACAGTCAGGCTGTCATAAACTGCCTGTCAAGTTGTCAACGCCTGTCATTTGAAGCGCCTATCTTATTGGCTGACGTCCCGTCATAATGGCGCTTCATGACTGCTTTATTGTCATCATAATAGTAAGACGTTACATATACTGATGATTGATAATTAAGGCAGCTCAAGTATTCATGATCATCATTAATGGATCAACGTTCCATATACTTGAGACTAGCCATATAAATACATGGTGTAAATCATTGTCGATACCATCTTATCTCAACACACACTCACTAAAGCTTAAACGCAGAGTTCATACACTCTCGCTTTCATCCTCAACCTTGATCACCCTAGGTTCGTCAAGAACTTGTTGGGTTTGCACTGTGATCATCATAGGAGATCTAAGGTTGACATCACCTAAACCCTAATCTTTGTGCTTGAAAATCATTGCTCGAAAATAACTCTATTTATAAGGAAATCCATTGGTCGTCTTCATCATCATAGCATATCTTAAAGCTTACAAAGGTTTGATGTGGGTTTAATATTGAATTCGTAGTAAATTCGATCAATATTTCAGATCTGAAAGGAAAAATTAAGATGGAGGTAACGAATTTGTAATCTAGATCGTGATTTTGTTTGCGATGATTACTTTTCGCCAACATTACACATTTGGAATATGTCACACCCCGCATAGAATGGCGGAACCGAGGTGTGCAGTGTATACGGTATCAGAGATTCAAAGGTTACATCAAACATAAATAAACCATACATCGTCAACATAGATAAAGAGTTGAAAGAGAATACTTATTACAGTCATCCGAATATATCAAAATACGGCTACAGACTTTGGGATACTAAGGAATTCAATAAAACAAAATAAACTCCATGCAAAAGATCCACGTAGCCAGTCAAAGCATAGCAATCATAAAGGTGTAACCTCAATCCCTGAAAAGCGTTAAAATACGACGTCAACATAAAGTTGGTGAATTATTCGCAATAGTAGTTGAAAACATAATAGTAGAAATGTTTCAATACTTTTTGACCCAAAAGTGATATGGTTTGAAGATAAGTCATCTGAAAATGATGTTTTAAAAATATACGTGAAGTATACAAAACTTTTTGATAAAATACTCATACTTGATACATAAAATACCATACTCAATTTATAAAATACCATACTCAGTTCATAAAATAATACCATACTGGATAGAATAATACCATACTGGATAGATAACAGCCTTCGGTAAATACGATACACCTGACCCTCAACAATGCATACTGGCAACTAACCCCACCTAGTGCATTACGCTAGGTTGTCCTCGATAATAATATTCGGTCATAACATTGTTAACACGACAGGGCACGCATCATCAAATATCGTGTTAACAATGAGGGCTTGTTAGCCCATATAGCGCTATATAATACGTCGGCGGCAAAAGCTAACAGGTGTGTATACGGGGCCTCGTTCTACCACAAAGGCGGAACGATTGGGTAATGCTAACCTAAGCATCCATATCCAAAATACATCAATAATACATACCATACATACACTATAAAATATATTTGTTTAACGCTAATCATGCCC
>CAJVGC010000001.1:42389226-42446363 GCA_910822075.1 Senecio squalidus
CCAAATCGGTCTGACCCGAATTTGCTAACATGTTCGACTCGGACGGTTCAAACCGGCCCAAAAATTAACTGAAAAACCTTCCAGAGCGGACTGAATTAGCCAAATATCCGATCGGACCCGACCCGACTGCCAATCCGGTTTTCAAAACACTGTGTAAAACACATATGTGTGTCATTAGCATTTTATATAATAATTTAATGAGTAAATTACAATTTTCGTCCCTCAAGACTTTCCAATTCGTCAATTTCGTACTTAAACATTTCTTTTCGTCATTTTTGTCCATAAGTTGTTATTTTCTGTTTTTTTGTCCCTCCGTCAAGTTACAGTCAGGCTGTCATAAACTGCCTGTCAAGTTGTCAACGCCTGTCATTTGAAGCGCCTATCTTATTGGCTGACGTCCCGTCATAATGGCGCTTCATGACTGCTTTATTGTCATCATAATAGTAAGACGTTACATATACTGATGATTGATAATTAAGGCAGCTCAAGTATTCATGATCATCATTAATGGATCAACGTTCCATATACTTGAGACTAGCCATATAAATACATGGTGTAAATCATTGTCGATACCATCTTATCTCAAACACACACTCACTAAAGCTTAAACGCAGAGTTCATACACTCTCGCTTTCATCCTCAACCTTGATCACCCTATCGTCAAGAACTTGTTGGGTTTGCACTGTGATCATCATAGGAGATCTAAGGTTGACATCACCTAAACCCTAATCTTTGTGCTTGAAAATCATTGCTCGAAAATAACTCTATTTATAAGGAAATCCATTGGTCGTCTTCATCATCATAGCATATCTTAAAGCTTACAAGGTTTGATGTGGGTTTAATATTGAATTCGTAGTAAATTCGATCAATATTTCAGATCTGAAAGGAAAAATTAAGATGGAGGTAACGAATTTGTAATCTAGATCGTGATTTTGTTTGCGATGATTACTTTTCGCCAACATTACACATTTGGAATATGTCACACCCCGCATAGAATGGCGGAACCGAGGTGTGCAGTGTATACGGTATCAGAGATTCAAAGGTTACATCAAACATAAATAAACCATACATCGTCAACATAGATAAAGAGTTGAAAGAGAATACTTATTACAGTCATCCGAATATATCAAAATACGGCTACAGACTTTGGGATACTAAGGAATTCAATAAAACAAAATAAACTCCATGCAAAAGATCCACGTAGCCAGTCAAAGCATAGCAATCATAAAGGTGTAACCTCAAATCCCTGAAAAGCGTTAAAATACGACGTCAACATAAAGTTGGTGAATTATTCGCAATAGTAGTTGAAAACATAATAGTAGAAATGTTTCAATACTTTTTGACCCAAAAGTGATATGGTTTGAAGATAAGTCATCTGAAAATGATGTTTTAAAAATATACGTGAAGTATACAAAACTTTTTGATAAAATACTCATACTTGATACATAAAATACCATACTCAATTTATAAAATACCATACTCAGTTCATAAAATAATACCATACTGGATAGAATAATACCATACTGGATAGATAACAGCCTTCGGTAAATACGATACACCTGACCCTCAACAATGCATACTGGCAACTAACCCCACCTAGTGCATTACGCTAGGTTGTCCTCGATAATAATATTCGGTCATAACATTGCTAACACGGACAGGGCACGCCATCATCAAATATCGTGTTAACAATGAGGGCTTGTTAGGCCCATATAGCGCTATATATACGATCCGGCGGCAAAAGCTAACAGGTGTGTATACGGGGCCTCGTTCTACCACAAAGGCGGAACGAGTTGGGTAATGCTAACCTAAGGCATCCATATCCAAAATACATACAATAATACATAACCATAATACATACAGACTATAAAATATATTTGTTTAACGCTAATCATGCCCAAAAATGTAAAAGCAGTAAAAAGGGCAACGAATAACTCACTGATAGCAAAGCAATCCAAATCTTTATATGTCGGGAAATACTATAATACCGTCAAGCTCCAACGTCTAAGTGCCCTATACATCACGTAAATAAACATGTCTAAGTATCTCTAAGTCTAGTAGGGTTATGCCTTAACGATTAACGTTTTATGCGGGTTTTGAAATGACCAATAGGAATATCAATATAACGGATTTATAAGTGTTTCGGAAAGTCAACGGACTAGATACGTGATCCTCATACTTACGTGCACTACAAGTCACGTAAGTATTAAGTTACGTGTTATACGAGGGTTACGGGACAAAACAAGAAGTTACGGAACATAAGGACCATAGTTACGTGAATAAGGAGTCAGTTACGTGACTTTCAAGTCATTTACGTGACTTAGACTTCAATTACGTGAATTAGAAGGCAATTACGTGCATAAGGGACTAATTACGTGACAAAAGGACTAATTACGTGAACAATTACGCGTCAAAGGGACTAGTTATGTAAATATATGATAGTTACGTGAACAGGACCAGAGTTACGTGACTTGGGGGTCACGTAACTGTCCAATTACGTGAGGGGAGGGTTAATTTCGTGAGTGTAACTGTTATCTGATCAGTTACGTGCATGTAACTACAGTTACGTGCATGTAACTGAGTTTTTACGAAAAATACATTCGGAAATCGATTTTTGAGTGTTCTAGATGTCTATTTGACCCCAAATTGGAACCCTATGTCCAGAATATGTTTACATACAATAACCCTCAATAAAATCTCGGTTTTGACGGTGAAAAATGATAGTTTCGGGATTGACTCAAAATAGAATAAAGTTTAAAACAAAAATGAAGAAATACTTACTTGATCGTAATGAAACTTGGAGGATAGGTAAAGATGATGATGGTGATCAATAATCCGGTCTCGGATTTGAATTTCGACGGTTGGATCGCCGGAAAAGTTAGAGAGAAGGTGGAGGTTTTATGTGTGTGTTTTCTAGAGAGATAAAGTGAAAGGGTGGAATGAGTGGATAAGGACAAAATTGGTAGGTGAAGTTTTGGTAGGATAAGACAAAGTTTACTTGAGGACTAAGAGTGTAATGGAATTTCCCATAGGACTAGTTCCGTAATAAAATTTCCGAAAGGACTAAAAATGAAATACTTTTTAAACGTTAATCTTAATCATATAATTAAGGCATAATTCCCCTAAACTTATCATAAGAGCATACTAGACTTATACTAAAGGCACTTTAGACTATACGTTCCCGACATAAAGATTCGAATCACATACTATATACCCGATAAACGTAAACACACATAAAATACAAATACGATACTCATAAAATACGAGAAATACGAATACAATTCTCACAAAATCCGAATACGATAAACATAAAAAGGAATGCAATCGGGTTAAAACACGAACATAAATAAATAAAACGAATACGGAACGAAAGAATAATACCGTGAAATTCGCGAATGTCACAGTCTCCCCAAGTAAAAAGAATTTCGTCCACGAAATTATCACTGGGTACTACTTCCGGGAGAAAGGTGAGGATACTTCCGCAGAATTTCATCTTCGCGTTCCCACGTGAACTCAGCTCCAAAACGGGAATTCCAACGAACCTTGACAATCGGGATCTTACTTCGTCGCAGACGCTTAACATCACTAGCAACGATCTCGATCGGTTCTTCAACGAAATGAAGCTTGTCATCAATCTGGAGTTGCTCAAGCGGAACTAATAACGTTTCGTCAGCCAGACATTTCTTCAACTGAGATACATGAAATACATTATGTACGCTGCTCAGTTCTGCCGGCAATTCTAATCGATGCGCAGCTGGGCCGACGCGGGCTAAAATCTTGAACGGACCCGTGTATCTCGGACTCAGCTTGCTGCGCTTCACAAATCGGACAACCCCTTTCCATGGAGATACCTTCAACAATACCATATCTCCAACACTGAACTCGAGAGGCTTCCTGCGCTTATCAGCATACTTCTTCTATCGATCCCTGGCAGTAATCAATCGTTCCTTGATCTTGAAGATCTTGTCAGTGGTCTCTTGTATAATCTCCGGACCAGAAATCTGACTATCTCCAACTTCTGCCCAACATACAGGCGATCGACACTTGCGGCCATACAAAGCTTCAAACGGTGCACACTTGATACTCGTGTGATAGCTGTTGTTGTACGAGAACTCGATCAACGGCGAATGGACGTCCCAACTACCACCAAAATTAATTGCGCAAGCTCGTAGCATATCTTCCATAGTCTGAATAGTTCTCTCACTCTGACCATCGGTCTGAGGATTATAAGCGGTACTCATATCTAACCTTGTACCCATAGCAGACTGAAATGTCTTCCAAAATCGCGAGGTGATACGAGCATCACGATCGGAAATAATCGATACAGGAACACCGTGTTTCGACACAATCTCCGCAATATATAAACGCACGAATCTCTCCATCGGATAATTCTCACGAATCGGTAGGAAATGTGCAGACTTCGTCAAACGATCAACAATAACCCAGATACTGTCATAACCACTCGAAGACCTCGGAAGCTTTGTAACAAAATCCATAGTAATACGCTCCCATTTCCACTCGGGAATCTTCGGTTGTTGAAGTAGTCCAGACGGTTTCTGATACTCAATCTTCACCTTGGAACAAGTCAAACATCGGCTAACATACTCGGCGATCTCGCGTTTCATACCCGGCCACCAATAAAAATCTTTCAAGTCATGATACATCTTTTCGGAACCCGGATGAATGGAATAATTAGACTTATGGGCTTCGTCCATAATCAACTGACGGATACTAACCGGAACTCAAATACGCTCGAGGAAATACAGAACTCCATCCTCCTTCGGTTCTGACTCCAATGCCAACTTATACAATCTTTCCTCTTTAACCCGGTCCTCAGTCATAATACCTTCCTGTGCTTGAATAATCCGAGCCTTCAAGCTCGTCTGAATAGATATCACCATAGAACGAATACGGACTGGTTTAACTGTTTCATTACGACTTAGTGCATCAGCAACAACGTTCGCCTTACCAGGGTGGTAGCGAATGTCGCAATCATAGTCGTTTAATAACTCAACCCAGCGTCGTTGTCTCATGTTCATCATCTTCTGATCGAATATGTGTTGAAGACTCTTGTGGTCGGTAGATACAGTACACTTGGTCCCATACAGATAATGTCTCCAAATCTTCAATGCGAATACGACAGCTCCCAACTCTAGATCATGTGTCGTGTAATTCTGCTCATGGACTTTCAACTGACGCGAAGCGTAAGCTATAACTTTACCATTCTGCATAAGCACACAACCCAGACCCTTGTGCGAAGCGTCGCAATAAACAACAAAATTCTCGGAGCCAACTGGCAGACTAAGAATAGGAGCGTTACACAACCGCTGCTTCAATACTTGAAAGGCTCTCTCCTGATCGGAACCCCAAACGAATGGTTCACTCTTCTGTGTCAACTTTCTCATAGGCGAAGCGATCTTGGAGAAGTTCTCGATGAATCGGCGATAATACCCCGCAAGACCCAAAAACGAACGGATTTCGGTCGGTGACTTTGGTGCAACCCAACTTTTAGCAGCTTCAATCTTAGCAGGTTCGACGTGAATACCCTTCGCGCTAACTACGTGGCCAAGAAATTGAACTTCGGATAACCAGAACTCGCACTTAGAGAATTTCGCATACAACTTTTCTTTTCGAAGCACTTCTAGAACAAGACGCAAATGCTCTTCATGTTCCTTGCGACTTCGGGTATAAATAAGAATGTCGTCGATGAAAACGATAACGAATTTGCCAAGATACGGACGACAAATACGGTTCATTAGATCCATGAATGTTGCAGGGGCGTTTGTTAGACCAAACGGCATCACCATGAACTCATAATGACCATATCGAGTACGAAAAGCGGTTTTAGGTATATCATCTTCTTGAACTCTCAATTGACGATAACCAGAGCGAAGATCGATCTTAGAGAAATAGCAAGAACCCTGAGGTTGATCGAATAAGTCATCAATACGAGGAAGGGGATATCGGTTCTTCACAGTCAACTTGTTTAACTCCCGATAATCAATACATAAACGCATGGAGCCATCTTTCTTCTTAACAAAGAGGACAGGAGCACCCCACGGGGAGAAACTAGGACGGATAAAACCCTTATCGACCAGTTCCTGAATTTGTTTCGACAACTCGAGCATCTCGGAAGGAGCCAAACGATACGGAGCTTTAGCAACAGGTGCTGCTCCAGGAATAAGATCAATACGAAAGTCGGTTTGTCTCTGGGGAGGGACTCCAGGTAAATCTTCGGGAAAAATGTCAGAATACTCGCGAACTTTCAGACTTGAGATGACTCTAAGACGCTTCCCAGCCTTGTCTCCGTGTACAATCAACTGATCTCCATCCGGTTTCTGAATACGTATAAGCTTCTCATAACAGACTATTTCGCTCTTATGCTTAGCTAGCCAATCCATACCGACTACGACGTCGAAACTACCGAGTTTCATAGGAATAAGGTCGATGGAAAAAGGAATATCGGCTAAAACGAGGGGAATATCACGAATAACTTCTCTAACACAGGTACATCTACCATCGGCTATTTCTACCTCATAAGCAGGCTCTAAAGGACTAGAGGCACGGTTTACTAAGGGACGGAAGTCACTAGAAATAAAGCTTCTATCGGTACCCGAATCAAACAAGGTAAAAGTAGAATAATCATAGACAAGAAATGTACCAGTGACTACGGTAGGATCCTGATGAGCTTCGGAAGATTCCATGGCGAAAGCCTGGCTCTTAGCAGGATTTCCTTTCGCACTAGTACCAGCACTAGGAGTAGGAAGGGGAGTAGGTTTTCTAAGCTTGGGACACTGATGACGACGGTGACCTATTTCTCCACACTCAAAACATGCTCCAGTAACCTTTTTACAAAACTGCTCAGTGTGGCCTAACTTCTTGCAGCGTTTACACACCCAACACGCCACATTCGCCGCATGCGCACTACCGCATGTACCACACTTAGGGCGCACGCCCTGATAACCAGCTCCAGGACCCGTCAACGCATATACTTGAGAAGCTTTAGGCCTCTGATAATGACTACGGCTTCTCTTCCTCGAATTACCCATATCTCTCCTTTCATGTCTACCAGCATCTCTTCGGCTCACAACTGGCTGGAGAGTACCACCTCGAATCGCACTTGCGGTCAACCGACCAGCGATGTCAACCACATCTTCAGTACCCTTAAGCTGTGCCACGATCACGGGTATAGCTGCTGCAATCTGCTCCGCAATCAACTTGCTGATATCCGGAGTAGCGGTATTAGCATTGGGGACAGCACTGGTATTCTGAGCAGTAGCACCCGCTCTAGTACTGGCGCGACCTCGCCTTGCCGACCTTCTCGAAGCAGTGACGGCAGGAGTAGACCTAGTAGAAGTTCTCTTAGGCGGCATCTTCTACGAAAGTCGAACAGAATAAATAAGAACGATAACCGAATGTGCGACTAAAACAAGCAGGCCTCAAAGCATAAAACGCAAAACAAAGCACGTAAAGCATACGGATCACATACAGGCCCACAAAAGAAAGAAATGTGCACATAAGGTAAATCAGATAGGTCCAAAAGCCTAGGTCATAGTCTAAGTGATTCCGTAAGGTCACTTAGTTCGCTATAACCATTGGCTCTGATACCAACTTCTGTCACACCCCGCATAGAATGGCGGAACCGAGGTGTGCAGTGTATACGGTATCAGAGATTCAAAGGTTACATCAAACATAAATAAACCATACATCGTCAACATAGATAAAGAGTTGAAAGAGAATACTTATTACAGTCATCCGAATATATCAAAATACGGCTACAGAGTTTGGGATACTAAGGAATTCAATAAAACAAAATAAACTCCATGCAAAAGATCCACGTAGCCAGTCAAAGCATAGCAATCATAAAGGTGTAACCTCAAATCCCTGAAAAGCGTTAAAATACGACGTTAACATAAAGTTGGTGAATTATTCGCAATAGTAGTTGAAAACATAATAGTAGAAAGGTTTCAATACTTTTTGACCCAAAAGTGATACGGTTTGAAGATAAGTCATCTGAAAATGATGTTTTAAAAATATACGTGAAGTATACAAAACCTTTTGATAAAATACTCATACTTGATACATAAAATACCATACTCAATTTATAAAATACCATACTCAGTTCATAAAATAATACCATACTGGATAGAATAATACCATACTGGATAGATAACAGCCTTCGGTAAATACGATACACCTGACCCTCAACAATACATACTGGCAACTAACCCCACCTAGTGCATTACGCTAGGTTGTCCTCGATAATAATATTCGGTCATAACATTGCTAACACGGACAGGGCACGCCATCATCAAATATCGTGTTAACAATGAGGGCTTGTTAGGCCCATATAGCGCTATATATACGATCCGGCGGCAAAAGCTAACAGGTGTGTATACGGGGCCTCGTTCTACCACAAAGGCGGAACGAGTTGGGTAATGCTAACCTAAGGCATCCATATCCAAAATACATACCATAATACATAACCATAATACATACAGACTATAAAATATATTTGTTTAACGCTAATCATGCCCAAAAATGTAAAAGCAGTAAAAAGGGCAACGAATAACTCACTGATAGCAAAGCAATCCAAATCTTTATATGTCGGGAAATACTATAATACCGTCAAGCTCCAACGTCTAAGTGCCCTATACATCACGTAAATAAACATGTCTAAGTATCTCTAAGTCTAGTAGGGTTATGCCTTAACGATTAACGTTTTATGCGGGTTTTGAAATGACCAATAGGAATATCAATATAACGGATTTATAAGTGTTTCGGAAAGTCAACGGACTAGATACGTGATCCTCATACTTACGTGCACTACAAGTCACGTAAGTATTAAGTTACGTGTTATACGAGGGTTACGGGACAAAACAAGAAGTTACGGAACATAAGGACCATAGTTACGTGAATAAGGAGTCAGTTACGTGACTTTCAAGTCATTTACGTGACTTAGACTTCAATTACGTGAATTAGAAGGCAATTACGTGCATAAGGGACTAATTACGTGACAAAAGGACTAATTACGTGAACAATTACGCGTCAAAGGGACTAGTTATGTAAATATATGATAGTTACGTGAACAGGACCAGAGTTACGTGACTTGGGGGTCACGTAACTGTCCAATTACGTGAGGGGAGGGTTAATTTCGTGAGTGTAACTGTTATCTGATCAGTTACGTGCATGTAACTACAGTTACGTGCATGTAACTGAGTTTTTACGAAAAATACATTCGGAAATCGATTTCTGAGTGTTCTAGATGTCTATTTGACCCCAAATTGGAACCCTATGTCCATAATATGTTTACATACAATAACCCTCAATAAAATCTCGGTTTTGACGGTGAAAAATGATAGTTTCGGGATTGACTCAAAATAGAATAAAGTTTAAAACAAAAATGAAGAAATACTTACTTGATCGTAATGAAACTTGGAGGATAGGTAAAGATGATGATGGTGATCAATAATCCGGTCTCGGATTTGAATTTCGACGGTTGGATCGCCGGAAAAGTTAGAGAGAAGGTGGAGGTTTTATGTGTGTGTTTTCTAGAGAGATAAAGTGAAAGGGTGGAATGAGTGGATAAGGACAAAATTGGTAGGTGAAGTTTTGGTAGGATAAGACAAAGTTTACTTGAGGACTAAGAGTGTAATGGAATTTCCCATAGGACTAGTTCCGTAATAAAAATTCTGAAAGGACTAAAAATGAAATACTTTTTAAACGTTAATCTTAACCATATAATTAAGGCATAATTCCCCTAAACTTATCATAAGAGCATACTAGACTTATACTAAAGGCACTTTAGACTATACGTTCCCGACATAAAGATTCGAATCACATACTATATACCCGATAAACGTAAACACACATAAAATACAAATACGATACTCATAAAATACGAGAAATACGAATACAATTCTCACAAAATCCGAATACGATAAACATAAAAAGGAATGCAATAGGGTCAAAACACGAACATAAATAAATAAAACGAATACGGAACGAAAAAATAATACCGTGAAATTCGCGAATGTCACAGAATACTTATCTCTTTTTTCTTACACCAATCAAGGAACTCTCCAAAGACGGACGATGAAGAAACTATCAGAGATTTGGAGAATTTCTTTTAGAACTGATTTTTGATGGTAGGATTTTCTTCTTTTGATTTTCGGATTTATAAACATGATTAGGGTGTTGGATCTAGATTACCACGGTTACCTGAGGTTTTTGAGTTTTATGTGAAAGCTGATGTTGAAATTCCGGCGATACTCCGCCTGATCTTATAATGTTTGCTATTTATTGTTGTTTTTTAAGTTTTTTTTCTCTTAAATTTAATAATAATAATAATTTGAGAAATTAGGGTCTCGAAATATTTGGTTTCCAAACAGTTTTCTTATTATTATTTTCAATTAATTTACTGATTTCATATTGTTTCTGATGATTAAACTTTTGTTTCGCAATTGTTATCTCAAAGATGTTGTTTTTAGGTTTTTTTTCTCTTAGTCTAACTTTCGTTAGTTTTTCCGTTAACTGATACATTGACTAACGAAAATGACCAATTTTTTTAGCTTTTACCTACACTTCTTCCTTCCCAAATTTTTATTGTTCAAAATTAAACCTAATCTAAATCCATATTCTCTATCCCAAATTTTCATTCTTCAAAATAAAATCAAAGATATATAGCAAACCTAAATCTAAACATTATCACATCAAAACCACAACAACCTTCTCTTTCCTCTTTTTAGTTCTTTTATTTGACAATTTTAGATCTACTTTTACTATAGATCTATAAAAAAAAGAAGTTATACGATTCTTAAGTTTATATTATAAAGTCCACCCAGCAACCGCTACACCACCACCATTGCTACACCACCGTCGAAACTGCACCGTCGTTGCCGCTGCACCGCCGTAGCCCCACCACCAGCGCCGCTACACCACTTTTACACAACTATCCACGGCCTCTCTAATATTAATCTTTGAAAAAATGTTCCAAGAATCAATTTTGTAAGATTCTTGACGGTGTTTGGTTTTGTGTATTTCCTTTTGGGTATTGTTGATTCGGTTTTTTTTTTTTTTTTAGGCAATTTTTAGATCCAATTTTATCTTGGTTTTTGGTTCATATGTTTTACTTTTTGTTCATAAGGTTAGGTTAATTTGGGTTTTATATATTATGTATTTATGGTTTGATTTGGAGAAGAAGGTGGAAGGTGAGATAAAATGATGTAAGTGAAGATAAATACTAAATGAATAAAAAGAATCGGTGAAAAAGACTAAATTACCCTCACATGTTTGGCACATGAGGTTATTTAACGAAAAAAACTTAAAGAAATTAGACAGAGGGACAAAAACACGAAAATTAACATCTTTCGGACATACATTGCGAAAAAAAATGTTTAAGGACGAAATCGTCGAATTTACTCTAAAATTAAATAACATTACTTACAACCTGATAGAAAGGTAAACCGGTACACAAAATAGAGGTATATGCAAGTTCAATACATATAATAGACAAATTTTAAATTTGAATGGATACAATAGGTTTCGGGGACAAGTTCGATACATTTTCAAACACTTAACCCATTTACAAATTAGATGCATTAGAGTTTTCGGTTTTTTGATAAAAATTCTTGGAGCTCGGGGTTCGTTATAAGATCGATCCCTATGTGATATGATTTGGTTTTTTATTGTTTATTCTTCCTTGTGTAGATCAATGCCCCATATGAAAAGACCTTCTCTCACTAGATGTCAAACTCTCCGACACTATCATCAAAGTGAAAATCAAAATCCATGACAAGGATGGTATTCCCCCTGACCAACAGGCTTTAATCTTTGGCAAGATAAGGAAGGTATTCCCCTTGACCACTGTTCTTTAACAAAATGGTTCTCGAGGACAATGGCACTCTTGTGGACTTTCACATCCACAAGAAATCCACCATTAAGCTAGGTGTTAAATGGATACAGATATTCATCAAGACGTTAACTGGAAAGACCATTTCACTGGAAGTCAAACATTCAGACATCATCTACGACGTGAAAGCCAAGATCCAGGATAAGGAAGGCCTTCCCCTGACCAGCATAGACTCATCTTCGACGGCAGGCAACTCGAAGATGGACGTACTCTTGCTGACTACAACATCAACAACGAATTCCCCTTCTTCTTGTACTTAGACGAAGAGGTACTTAGACAAAACGGAGGAGGAAGGTGTTCAATTAGTAAACGTTGGAAATATAATGACAAAATCAAATTATTAATTACAAAAGTGTAATTAGTTTTAGTGTATGTACCAAAACTGTAAATTAGAAGAAATTGTGAAAGGGTGTGTCTTCATCAAAACCGCAACCACCGAACCATTGCGATTTTTGGAAGACACCGGTTCGTAGTATATAAATAGGAAACAAATGTAAACAACAATTTGTATGTATTTTCATATTTCTGTTGAATTTTAGTTTGATAAAGATCTTGTTAATTTGATTTCCAACAGTAAACACCTACAGGACGGGGGTAGCATATGAGAATCGAAATGAAGTTATAACATGAGAAACGTTACATATTTCCTTCTGCTTCTTGCTTTTGGTTTATATGAAGAAATGGACAAATATTGCTTCTTTTTGCTTATGTAACTCAAGCTCAACTATCATTTAGCTTTAAATTACCTAAGTTTTAATCTTTTGGTAATGTAGAATGATGATTAATGTTAATGTGTGGACTGTGTGAACTAATGAGAAACCTTTTGAAAATGATGCTTCCAAAATCCACCTTTGGACAGTTAGAGTCCAAAGGATCAGTATTTTTGTATCATGACAAGTTTGAATCACCCCATCAAATGTCTACGGTTCCGAATATTGGTGGTACTTAACCACACAACTTACATTTTTTGGTTCACGGTTTTTACAATTGGGCCAGATAACATAATTCCCAAAACTTGAATATTTTTGTTAAATTAAGTATCAAAAGTTATCGTTGTTTTGTTGATTTACAGATAACTCTTTTGTCTATTTTTCGTTTTGTTTTAAATCCGTTTAAACTATTTTTCGGACTAATTAAACCTATTTATATTCGGATGTTCCATGTTACCGCGCCCCCTTATGTATTTTCTGTTTGCTCTAACTTTCCGTCTATTTTCATTTGCATACCATACAAATTTGGATGGAAAATTCAATATGTCATGTTATAGCTTTCCTCTTACCACGAAATAAAATTAAAGAATCAAGTCTAGCCTCTTTCTTTAATAACAATACAAATGTCTTTTATTTCGAACAGCAGCAAATATATATATTCCAAATTCGTTTTTCTTTTCCACCTGAAAAAACGTTTTATATCCAATAATAATAAATCAAATGAAAAAGTAGATTAACAATTCATAAAATTAACCCTTAATATAACCACTATCTTGTTTCTTGCTTCATTTAGCGCTAATTGAACATGAATGCAATAAACTTTGATCGTTTTGCTATTTTGTGTATCCAACTCTCAAAAACTCTACTGTGTGTTTTTTTGTAAAATTTAAACCGATTACAGGTCAACAAAAATCCGATATCATTTGTGAAATAAAAGAGTTGAATACATACAATAAAAGTTTTGAAAATTGAATACACATAATAGCAAATCGGACAAAGTTTGTTACATTCTCATTCACTTTTTCCTTTCATTTATATCATTTTTAGCAATATCGCACTTCTCATTCACCTAAACAATTTTCTATGATATTAAAAAAATTTAATAACTATATAACCCCAACCTTACCCCTAGGGGTGTTCAAAAAACCTTAAAAACCGATTCGTCCCGTTCGATTCGAATCCGAAAAATCCGATAACCAAAAAAACCGAGACCCAAAAAATCCGAAACCCGAATAATGCGCTTTATAGAGGAGCGGTTACGGTTTATGTTTTTAGATATCCGCGGTTAACCGACCCGACCCACGCGTGCATGTTAATATATACAAATTATGTTTTCTCAATATTAATAAACATATAACTAGGTATTATTTCTCATACATTCCATTAAGTTTATCAATATTATTTTATTGACATCAAATAAACTTTAACTAACCGATATATATATATATATATATATATATATATATATATATATATATATATATATATATATATATATATATATATATATATATATATATATATATATATATATATATATATATATATATATATAGGGAAAAGTGAATATGGGGCTGTTACACATGTAAGTTTACATGCAAAACTCATCCAAAAATACGTCGTTTTGTTAAAAATTCTTCAAATCTATATAATTTTAATCATATATATTAAACCAACTTTACAAATTTTTATCTATTCATATCTTTTTCTTCATTAATCGTGTCTTTCAAAAATATAAGTTTTTTTGTTATAACTAGGCATCTATCGAACTCACTTTTTATAACTTCTTCATAATAAACATTGACCCCCTGCATTTTGGGGATCACCTCTCCCTTGATGAATATATGACAAATCAAGCGTTGAAAAACATTTAAACCACAAAACGACATAGTTTTTAATGAGTTTCGCATGTAAGCTTACATGTGTAACAGCCCCATATTCACTTCCCCCATATATATATATATATATATATATATATATATATATATATATATATATATATATATATATATATATATTAAGAACCAATACTGACCATCCGATTAAGCTGATGATCAGTAGTAAACACTTACTACTGATCAGTAGTAACCACTTACTACTGATCAGCAACAAATTATGGCCGTCCGATTAAGAATTTATATCAAAACTCGCATTGCTGATCAGTAGTAAGTGATTACTACTGATCAGTAGTAAGTGTTTACTACTGATCAGTAGTAAGTGTTTACTACTGATCATCACCTTAATCGGACGGTTAACATTGGTTCTTACCGATCCTATACTTTGGGCCGTTCTTACCCGATCCAATTACTATATATATATATATATATATATATATATATATATATATATATATATATATATATATATATATATATATATATATATAACATCTTATGATAATGAATATACTTAGTGTAATAGTTATAATAGATATATTTATCACTTTAGTATAATATTATGTTATTATAGTTATATATATATATATATATATATATATATATATATATATATATATATATATATATATATTATAATGTTATATGGGTGAAACTAACTCTCAAATCGAAAGAATCCATTGAACCTATAATTTAGGGTACCTACGATCCGAACCGCGGATAACCCGCCTTTTTGAGGGTACGAGCAGTCCGAACACCCGCCTATTACGGGACGAGTTAAAGTAGTAAACATAAATTACCCATACAGCAAGAACGAAAAAAAAAATTCTTACTACCCGCCTCGTGAACATCCCTACTAACCCCTATATATAAAGTAAATTTCTTTTTCTTTTCCTTTCATTATTTCTCTCTACACTTTTTCAATATATCTTTACACCAAAAAAAAAAAAAATCATTTTTTATCTCCAAATTTGGTAAAAAAAAGTTAAAAGAGACGTACTTTATTTTAAATACATTGTTACTTTGTTAGTGTCATGTAAGGGGACAACATGTTCAACACTTACCTATTATTTAGTTTTCAATATTGACATTTAAATTACTAAAAGTTATAAAGAAGTAAATGCGTTTCACAAATGAGTTGCAAAAGGTTCCATGAAAAGTAGTTTTTCATAGTGTCGTAGCTCGAACCTATTAGCACAATACCGAATTTTACAAAAGTATAATAAGTTTGACACTAGATATAACTTACCAAATCCATAATTAAATGAATGAGTCCTTGATATTTAAAATAGGACAAAATGCATAAAAGTAATCTAAAACAATATTCATTTTCCATTTGAAATATCGAAGTTTTTTTTTTTCACCTAAAGTGTATATATTTTATCAATGCGGTCGGTTAGTATCAAATGATGAATGAGGATTCCACCAATGAAAATACTCGCACTTTTGTTCATACTTGTAATTTTGACAGCTTAAAAACCTTCTACTTGGATTGTTACTTGTTCTTGAAATTCACATTCCCCCTGCGTTGCCACAATCACACAAGACACGAACCCATGGTGACCCATTTCTTTTAATCGATCGATTAGTTGCACTTGAAGATGATGATTTGGACATGGTTGGTTGAAGATGAATGAATTGGGGAAAACTTGAAATTAGGGCTCTTCGTTTTAGGAGAACAACTGATAATTATTTGTAATAAAAAAAGAACAAAAAAAACAGCTATTAAAATAGTGGTAACCAGAAACCACTCATTAACCCGAATTGATGCAACAAATGCACTTTAAGTGATTAAATTAAAAAAAAAAACTTCGATATTTCAAATAAAAAACGGTAGTCTTTGTGGATGACTTTCATTCATTTTGCCCTTTCAAATAAAAAATATTTGCTCCCAAGTATTTAGAATTGGCCTTTCAACTATCGAATGAGGAATCAATTAGATGTTATTAACTTATTGTATCATTATTTATAGAGATTAGGATCTTTTGTTGATTGCAACCACGCTCATTTCTTGAGTATAGGTCGTCGTTTAACTTTTGCAGCTTACATATGCTATATGTTTCTTCTTTTTCTATTCAAAACCATAAAAAGAAGCTTTTACTCATAAAAATAAGCTTGCTCATTTTTTTTATGTTAATCTTATTTTTTTCAACCGATAATTTCATTTCTAAATCCTCTATTATGTTCGTATGATTTTTGGACTGTGCTGCTTTGATTCAATGATCAACTTTATTTGCAATGTCATTTAGGTTTTGAATAGTTCTAGTCATGTCTTTGTTACTTATTATAGGTAGATTCTGATTAAGTTATTTTTTTCGGGTTTTAATTGATTTTGTTTATCCTTGAATAGATCAATGAAGATATATATTAAGACTCTAGATGAAAAGACCTTCCCACTAGATGTCAAACACTCCGACACTATCATCAACGTGAAAGTCAAAATCCATGACAAGGGAGGTATTCCCCCTGACCAACAGGCTTTGATCTTTGGCAATATGATTCTCGAGGACAGTGGTACCCTTGAGGATTTCCACATTCAAACCGAATCCGTCCTCACGCTTGTGCTTAGATGGACTGGATATATGCAGATATTCATCAAGACCCTCTCTGAAAAGTCCTACACTCTGAAAGTCAAACACTCAGACACCATTGGCAGCGTGAAAGGCCATATCCAAAGAATGGAAGGTATTCCCGCCGACCAGCAGGAGCTCATCTTTGACAAAATGGTTCTCAACGACAGCGCTACCCTTGTTGACTACCACATCAACAAGGAATCCACCCTCACACTTGTACTTAAAACACCGGGATTGATGCAGATATTCGTCAAGACCCTCACCGGAAACACCTTCTCTCTCGAAGTCAGACGCTCCCACACCATAAGCGACTTGAAAGCCAAGATCCAGGATAAGGAAGGTATTCCCCTTGACCAGCAGGTGCTGATCTTTAACAAAATGGTTCTCGAGGACAGTGGCACTCTTGTGGACTTTCACATCCGTGGGGAATCCACCATTATGCTAGGGGTTAAATGGATGCAGATATTCATCAAGACGCAAACTGGAAAGACCATTTCACTCGAAGTCAAACACTCAGACATCATCTACGACGTGAAAGCCAAGATCCAGATTACGGAAGGTCTTCCCCCCGACCAGCAGAGACTGATCTTCGCAGGCAGGCAACTCGAAGATGGACGTACTCTTGCTGACTACAACATCATTAGGGAGTGCACCCTTCATCTTGTACTTAGATTAAGGGGATCGTGAGAACCACCCCAAGTTCATATAAATGCATCTGAAGAAATGGACAATACTAATCCTTTTTGATTATGTAACTCAAGCTCAACTATCATTTGGTTTTAAAGTACCTAGGTTTTAATCTTTTGGCAATGTACAGTATCGTTTTTAATCAAAACAAGTTTTAATTATCGCATCAAATGTCTAAGTTTCTGAATACTCGTAGTAGTTATCCATGCAACTTACATTTTTTTGTTCACGGTTTTACAATTGGGCAACGTAATAGAATGGCCAAGACTCAAATATTTTTCTTTAATTATCAAAAGTTTTCATTGTTTTGTTAATGTGTAGACTTATTAATATAGATGTACTAATATGTTGTTAGAATCTCCCGAACTATACTTGTATAAATACAAACTTGTAGATCTAGACCTATGAAATAAGTTGTAGCGGATAAACACTTTGATATTAACAAGGGTTAATAGATTAACAGATTTTGAATATAAGAATGAATAAACGTTAATAATTAAGAACACAATAATTCCACCAACAGCCTCAATCTATTAAGAATAATTGTTCGTTAACAGACGTGTGTTTACGACGACACAGGGATCTATTTATATAGACCTTGGGGAAACCCTAATCTAATTAGGTTAAAACTCTAACAAAAATCTACGAAGATAATTATCAATATATTGTTTACATAATTATCTCCTTACAATGCGCTAACTAAACATATGACATAACCATTATTAACAAGCGCGCCAGAAGTAAATTCTTCAAATAGATCCATGCAGCCAATATTAACTTCCACCGGTAGTAAAGTAAGTCAGCCGGAGTAATCTCCGATACTTGACCATCAGTCACCAGTATTATTACTCACCAGTATTAACCAAACACACCAACAATACTAACTAACTCTACCACTATTAACACTTTATAAACCCAACAATCTCCACCTAAACTTCTGCATTCATCAAAAAGCATAAGTTTCTTCATTACACACCTTGGAGAATGTTGCCAATATTTCTAACTCACTACCATGAATTACGATGATCTGTGAGCTGGCATATATATGATCTTCCACAATAATTGAATAGCCTCTTCTGATTCTTGATTGGCCTTCAATTTAACATTCATCATGTTGATCATAATATTGATGTCGTGCTTGTACTTCTTTTCCACCAAAAAATAGTCTATTGAGCCATCACTTATGCTCAACGAGTAAACCCCACAACTCTCATAGTGAATCCATTCGAGAATAGGAGTAAACTTTGACAATTTTTGTGGCACGTTCTCAGGCTCAAACATGAATTCCAGTACTTACATAAATGTATCACTAAAGTCTAAAACAATACCTTGGCCATTTGAGTACTTCTTGCAGCCAATGAGAAAGAGATCCACCAAGTCCCTTCAACTTATATTCCTGAAGATTTCAAGATGACTGTAAAACAACCTGAAGCTCTTGTCAGCTCTAACAACCTTGTAACCATTCTTTCCATCCACAACCACATCAAACAAGTCTACTATGGGCATTTCTGTAAAGGTTGTTACACAATTCATTCTTCAGAATGTATGATCAGAGTCTTCATGTCATCAAAGACTCTATCTGCAGCCTTGATATCGCATATTTATACGTTTATTTCTAGGCGGTATTTGGTCATTTTTTATATTAAACATGATGGATAGGATAGGACTTTGCATTTAATCGTGTGGAAAAGTGTTTTTGTCCATTTTACAGGTTTACATGATCGGGAAGTGGAAATGGAGGAAGAAATGAGTTTAAACGACGAGAAATGGTGAAATCGGAGAGGAGGAACGACGCCCTGAAGAGACCAGGACGTCGCAGTCACATGTTTAACAAAGAAAACGACGCAGTAATCATAGTAGGACGCCGCGGTAACCAAAAATCTATCCCACTGCGCCGTCCTGGGTAAATCATTGCGGCTATCTAGGTGATTTTCAGCAATTTTGAAGTTCGACTCAAATACGAATTCTATCGATTTTTACCTATAAATACAGCCCAAATCGGCCAGAATAATCATTATTTAATTCTTATCATCATTGGGAGCTGGATATCACGGTTTGGAGCTAGGAAAGAAGATTAGAAGTTGGTTTTCGATTACAATTCGGTCACGACACGTTTTGCAATTTTCAAGTTTGCTTTCTTTCCTTTTTCAAGACAATTTCCAGTATGTTTCTTCTACTTTTAGATACTGTTTTGAACACAATTATAGTTAGCTAAACACTTTTTACGCTTGTTTGAATAATGGATCTTGTTTGACGTTTATGTTTTCGTTATTGATTGTTTAGGTATTTGTGTTTAATCGTAGATCCTTATTTGTTTAAGTTTTAAAATATTATCATAAAGTTGTTTATGTGCAATTTGTTAAATCAACATTCTAGGTATTCGAGAGAAATCTAGATAGGTTAAATAAATTGTATGACCTAATCAATCGGTCTTTAATTGATTTAAAATTGTTAGGATTCGAGAGGACCTAATAATAACAACTTAGATAATTAAACGTAAATGAATAAGTCTATTTGTTAAGATTCGAGAGGACTTAATAATTAGAGGATTTATTCGAGAGGAAACTTTATAAGGTTAAATCACTAAATACCGGTCTGTTAATTAATGCTTAATTGTTAATAATTATAACTATATTCGAGAGGAACATTATAATTAGAGATAGTTAAAGTTGATAAAATATTCGAGATGAGTTTTACTATATCTTAGAAGTTAATTTACAATCAATTTCGTAAACATAATTGGAAAACAAGTGAAGTGTCAAACAAGTGTAATTTCTCCAATATTTGATAAATCTTAATTACCTTTTTCAATCGATTTTACAATCACTTTTTAGTTTTAATTAGTTAATCATTAGTAATAAAAAAAACCCCAAAAACAAAACCAGTATTATTAATCCTAGATTTAAAAGCTAAATTAGTCCTTGCGAAAGAACCTTTACTTACTTAAAGCTATATTATATACGAATAGGTCCACTGCCTATAAGTGTGTAATTAAATGAAATAGTAGGTCGAGTTTAATAAAATAAAATTTTCACATCAAGTTTTTGGCGCCGCTGACGGGGACTGATTTTAAGTTTTTGTTTCAAATTTGTGATACGATCCTTTCGAGTATTAATATACTTGGAAGTTGCTTTTAATTGTTATTACACCGGTACGTTTTACGCTTTTTCTTGTTTCTTTCTTTGTAGGTATTCAGGTAGTGGATGAACACAAGGGCTCCGGGATTACCACTCGCGAGTCCAAAATCCAATCCAGGAGTATCAAAGAAGCGAGGCAAGAAGAAATGAAACATCTTGATTCAGACGCCACCAGGTTTTGGACCGTTCTCACTAGTGAGGTTTGAAGATATCACATCTTCAGAAGTAGGAGGAAGCGCTAAAGAATCCGAAGTCGAAGAGTTAATTTGCGAAGACAAACCGGAACCACAACCGGCTATGGATCCATTGGACATGCCGATGCACCGACGGGCTGCAGCCGTTGCAGTACCAACTACCAGAGGGTCAACTATTACTACCATGGACTTGGGTGAGGACTTCGTTGTCAAGGGTCATCATCTCAAATTGATCCAAGACAACACTTTCGATGGAAGATACCAGGCCGATCCACATAAGCACATTAGAAAAATTCAACGAGCTGTGCGAGATGTTCAAATATGGAGAAGGAAAAAGAAATAGTGTCAAGATGAGGTTGTTCCCTTTGTCTCTCACCGGAGATGCGAAGGTTTGGTTTGAGGAGCTGAATGAGAATTCAATCACAACATGGGCACAAATGCGGGAATCCTTCAACAAAATATTTTTTCCACCCGCCTTGGGTAGGAAATTAGTACGGGATATTAGAGGATTTCGACAGGAAGATGGAGAAACGTCTACTGAGGCGTGGGCTAGATTAAAGGAGATGCTAAGAAGTTGCCGGTCATGGTCTAGGAAAAGATAATATCATAGAGATTTTCTTTTACGGGTTAACCAAGGAGTCACAGAATGAGTTGGATTTAGCCGGAGGAGGAGACATTATGTACAAGACCACAAATGAAGCATACAACTTGATGGAGGATAAGTTGGTTATCAGTTTATCAAGGGAGTATCGAGACGATGGTAGAGGTCGAAGAGAAAGAGGACATGTTGCCCAAGTGGAAGGTAACAGTGATAAGTCTATTATTCTGAAGGAGATCAAGACGATGGCAGACAAGCTTGATAGAAGAATGACTTATCTAGAGAAAGAGGTACATGTGATCAAGCATGGGTGTGAGAATTGTGGAGGACCGCATTATGCGAGTAAGTGTCGAGTAGAGGATGCCAATTACGCAAATTATGGCTATCCTAATCGGGGAGCGACTTGGCAAAACCGCGGAGGTAATTACAACCGTGGTGAAAATCGAGATGATGGATGGCAAAGAAACAACACGAGATCGCCACCAAGACCAAGATATGATCCACCAAAGAACGAAGATGACCAAAGCATGAAAGATTTGCTAAACACTTTTATTCACACTCAGAGTGCGAAGAATGATGGAGTTACAAATCAATTAAAGGTTTTAAATGATCACATCGAGCAAGAGCAGCGAAATCAGCAAGCAGCAACGCAAGACTTAGAGAGGAGGTTCGATAGGATAAATGATCGGTTTTCGAGCAGGCTACCGAGCCAGTTACCGAGCAACACGCAACAAAATCTACGACCGCAAAATCAAGGAAACAGTTAAAATAATCAAGGGTCGAAGTATCAGCCTCCTAACATGAGAGAAGAGCATGTAAACGCAGTTACAACACGTTCGGGATATGCTTATGGAAGTAATCAAGACGAAAACGGAGGAAACGAGGATTTTTCGAAGAAACAGTCAGATAGTACGACACCCCCCTCTGCTGAACCAGTTTCTGATGATTTCGAGAGCGAGGATGACGAGGAAGAGGCACCACAGGTTCAACCCAAGGCCAAAACACATGAACCAGTGAAGGAGGTCCCACTAAAGGCTTATGAGCCACGTGGCCCATATCCTCAACGTTTGCAAGAAGGCACACATGAAGTAGCAGTACGGTAAATTTTGTGACATGATTAAATCTGTTCGTATTAATGTTCCTCTTATTGATTTGATTGCAGTGATGCAGAATTACGCAAATTTCATCAAGGAGCTTGTCACGGAAAAGGGGAAATCATCGGAGGAGCAGGCCGCTTTCTTAAACGCAGAATGTTCGGCTTTGTTGAAGAACTCGATACCACCAAAGTTGGATGATCCAGGGAGTTTTCTTATCCAATGTAATTTTAGTAATACTTATTGTTGCAGTGCATTGGCCGACTTAGGAGCTAGCATAAATTTGATGCCACGGTCTTTATATGCTAAACTTGCTTCGGGAAATTTAAAACCTACCAGAATGAGTATCCGATTAGCCGACCGATCATTTCAATACCAAATAGGAATTGCTGAAAATATGCTAGTCAATGTAGGAAAATTCACTTTCCCTGTTGACTTTGTAATTGTAGATATGGAGAAGGATTGTACTGTACCGCTTATCTTAGGTCGACAATTTTTAAATACCGCGGATGCTATCATTCGTGTCAAGGACAGGGAGATTTCTTTGGGGGTTGGGGATGAACGAATTACATTTTCTTTTGATAAAGCTCCAAAACATTCATACTCCACTGATGAAACCTGCTTTCGTATTTCCGTTTTTGATGAAATGTTTGACCTAGATGTGCATGAAATGCTTGGAGGACAAGTTGCGGTTGACGATGAGGAAGCTGAGGAGATTGAGGATTTTGATCCCATCTTGAAAATGGAGTTGGAGGAATTTGAGAAGAATTCTACGAGCATGACATTTGAAAAATCCGACCCGGATTTAGATTTATTAGAAATAGAATATTTAATCAATAATCCGGGTGCAACACTTTTGGAAGAAAAAATTCCATTTAAGGAAGAGCTCGAGAAATCAAACTCAAGTTTGGGGGAAAACTTTCACGGTATCTCTCACGACCCTTTTGATTTATTTTCTTTAACTTGTCGAGAAAAGGAGAATATTTTGCAGGAATTTGAGGATATCGGAGATGATACAGCATGGGAAGAATTTAAGAGGACGAAATTCAATGAAAGAAAATCTGACGATGTTTGGGAAATTGGAGATGCTGGATTACTGATTTTTGAGGCTCGAGAGTGGCATGATGCGTGGGTGAAGCGAACTAAGATGTTCGATGTTGGAAAGGAAGCACTTATTTTTGGTGATCATTTTGGATGCAAATCGAAGGAGGAAATCGTACGATTGGAAGAACAAGTGGGAAAGAAAGGCGAGAGAAATCGCGATCTTTACATGAAGGCATAAGTTGGAGCATATCGAGTCAAACTAAGGACTCGTTCGAAAAATTAGCGCTTATCGGGAGGCAAACCGGGTTTTATTCCTTTCCCTTTTGTATTTTATTATCTTTCCTTTTAGATTTTATTTATGCAATTTCCCTTAGGTTTGACTCGTTAACACATTAGGGGCAATGTGTTACTTAAGTTGGGGGGGGGGGGGGGGGTCATCGGGAAATTCCAAATTATATTTTTTGGCTTAGCTTAGTTTCCATCGTGTTAGATTGTGTTATTTTGTACATTTTTTGAGTCAGAAAATCAGAAAAATACAAAAAAAAATGAAAAATTTGAAAAAATAAAAAAACATATAACGTGTCCAGTCGGTAATACCTTAGACTTTAAGCATAACCAAGCGCATTTGATACCCTAGTCGATTAAATAGTGAGATTTTTGAGCCTTTGAAAGCTTTCATTTTTAATGCTACTTTTTCGATTCTTGAGTATGCCGATGGTTCATAACTTTAGAACTTGACATTGTTATACATTTCGAGACCACATATGAGCAATTGCATTAGGGTAACTTAGTGTGATTTGGTACAATGATAGAGGCAATTAGGATTATCCCATTTGTGTAGCCTTTTTCTTTTCTTTTATATATTTTCCGCCTAACCCTTGTAACACTTATTTTTTGTGTTAGAAACTCTAGTTAAACTACTTTGCGCCTAAACCGTTTCGTTTCTTAAACACTACTATATTTTTGTACACTCGTTTATTTTTGTTTCATTTTTAGATTAGATACGAACTTAAATTATGATTGCTATTGTATATGAAGTGAAAGTTAGTAAGACATGAAAAAGAAGTTATATGATTATTGCCTTTATATTATTTTGTATTTGGAAGAAAGTTAGATAAATAAAGTTAGCCTTTTGAGCATGTGAGCTTACCAAAAGAAATACATTATTGTAAGACATGTACTAGGCTGGAAAAAAAAAGTGAGCTAAAAAAAAAAATTAAAAAAAAAAATTCGAAAAAACAGAAAAGCGAAAAAAAAAAATTAGTTTGTAAAATTAAAAGAGTTAGTGTATATTGAGTTTTGAATATTTGAAGTTGAAGAAGAAGTTAAGCAATTTGGTTCGTTAAAAAATTTAGGATTTCGGATTTAATCTAAGTTTTTGTATTTATTTTTACCCTTTTACACTCCATTATATATTATTCACATGTCTTTACCTGTATATTACAACCCGAATAAAAGTCCCCGTGTAGTTGTACTTTGACTCTAGTGGTGGAGATTTGTTTCTTTATCAAGCCTATGATAGAATATTCACCATGACTGAGCAATTGAGCGATTCTACATAATACGTTACACACTTTTAGATTAGTTTGAGAGTTTGTGTGATTTACTTCCTATAAAATTCGAGAGATGTTTGATTATGCAATTTAATTTGGCTTTGATATATTTTTGAAAACAGTTTTTTCTTGAGGGCAAGGAAAAGGTTAAGTTTGGGGGGATTTGATATCGCATATTTATACGTTTATTTCTAGGCGATATTTGGTCGTTTTTCATATTAAACATGATGGATAGGATAGGATTTTGCATTTAATCGTGTGGAAAAGTGTTTTTGTCCATTTTACAGGTTTACATGATCGGGAAGTGGAATTGGAGGAAGAAATGAGTTTAACCGACAAGAAATGGTGAAATCAGCAAGGAGGAACGACACGGTGGAGAAACCAGGACGCCGCAGTCACATGTATAACAAAGACAACGACGCAATAATCATAGTAGGACGCCGCGGTAACCAAAAATCTATCCCGCTGCGGCGTTCTAGGTGGTTTTCAAAAGTTTTGGAGTTCGACTCGAATACGATTTCTATCGATTTTTGCCTATAAATACAGCCCCAAATCGGCCAGAATAATCATCAATTAATTCTTATCATCATTGGGAGCTGGAGATAACGGTTTGGAGCTAGGAAATAAGATTAGAAGTTGGTTTTCAATTACAATTTGGTGACGACACGTTTTGCAATTTTCTAATTCTAGTTTTTTTTCATTCCTTTTTCAAGACAATTTCCAGCATGTTTCTTCTACTTTTAGTTGTTGTTTTGAACACAATTATGGTTTGCTAAACACTTTTTACGCTTGTTTGAATAATGGATCTTGTTTGACGTTTATGTTTTCGTTATTGGTTGTTTAGGTCTTTGTGTTTAATCGTAGATCCTTATTTTTTTAAGTTTGAATATATTATCATAAAGTTGCTTATGTGCAATTTGTTAAATCAACATTCTAGGTATTCGAGAGGAATCTCGATAGGTTAAATAAATTGTATGAACTAATCAATCGGTCTTTAATTGATTTAAAATTGTTAGGATTCGAGAGGACCTAATAATAACAACTTTGATAATTAAACGTAAATGAATAAGTTTATTTATTAAGATTCTAGAGGACTTAATAATTAGAGGAGTTATTCGAGAGGAAACTTTATAATGTTAAATCACTAAATACCGGCTTGTTAATTAATGCTTAATTGTTAACAATTATAATTGTATTCGAGAGGAACATTATAATTAGAGATAGTTAAAGTTGGTAAAATGTTCGAGAGGAGCTTTACTATATCTTAGAAGTTAATTTACAATCAATTTCGTAAACATAATTGGAAAACATGTGAAGTGTCAAACTAGTGTAATTTCTCCGATATTTGATAAATCTTAATTACCTTTTTCAATCGATTTTACAATCACTTTTTAGTTTTAATTAGTTAATCATTAGTAATAACAAAAACCCCAAAAAACAAAACCAGTATTATTAATTCGAGATTTATAAGTGTGTAATTAAGTGAAATAGTAGGTCGAGTTTAATAAACTAGATTTTACACATCAAGCCTTATTTACCTGGTCATCTAAAATCTTAGGCACACACCCAAACACAAAGTTACCAGAAATGTCTTCTTGTTTGACCTGGACAACTTTTGGCTTCTCTTCCTCTTTCTCAGCTTCTGGCTCCTTTGCAGTACCTTGAGAAGTTTCTGTTGTAGATTTCTTCATTTTTTCAACTCTTTTTTTCTTTACATTAGTCTGAGCGGAAGAACTTGTGTTTTCCTTTCTTTTGGTACCAGTAGCAACTGTTTCTACTGCTGGATTTGATCTTTTAGCAGTAGGAACATTGCCACCTGGATATGTTCTTTTGGTGGCACATAATGTTGCTGAACTTTCTTCTTCTCCACTCTTGGCTCTGTATCCTTCTTCTTTCCAAAGTGGAAAACTTGAGGGATCTCTCCTTCTCCAACTCTTTTATTTCTTTCTCAAGCTTGGCTTGCTCTTGAGCAGCCTTGAAAATTCTTTTCTCCTTGATGTACATATACATAACATTGTCTAGCTTCATTGGCCCCAACTGTTTGCCACCGTATTTCCCAGTTGCTTTCAGAAAGTCTGTGTATTTTTTTTTGTCTTCAGCCCTTGTTTTGTTTCTCTGCATTTTCTGGGCCAACTCTTCATCTTTTCTTTCTTGTACTTTGCGTTTCAGTTCATCCTGAATCTGTTCATCAACCATCTTTTGAGCATGAATTGCATCTTCTTGTGCAATTTTCTCTGATCTCTCCCTTTCAGCTATCTTTCTTTTCTTCTCTAACTCTTCCTCCTCCAGTTTTTTTTTTTTTTTTACTTTTCAATTACCTTTGTTTTTCCCTTGCTTTTGTGTTCCGGGTCATCAAGATTTACCTTTTGAAGCCCCTTCTTTGTCGTAATGTAGCCAATGTTTCTCCTAGACCCTGGTGGAGGATTGGTGTTATTAGTGGCATCATCATTTGTACCTTCAGATCCACCAGTATTAAAAGTAACTGGCTTTTCTTTGGGATGTTCAGCGGCTGCTTTCCTTTGGCGTGCTACTGCAACTGCAATTTGTTCTTTCCTTAAGTCCTCGGCCTTCTCCTTTTCTTGCTTAGCTTTCTCTTCTTTGATCTTTTCAAGTTCTGAAGCTATAATTGAGTTATCTTCAATGTGGGAAACTATTGGTGGAGTACCAGTAGGTAACTGTAGCTTCAGGGTCACTAGTAGGAATTTCTTCTGTTTTGTCACTAGTATTAACTAGTGGCTCCTCACCGGTAGTAACGGGTGGCTTCTTTTTCTCAGCTCTTTCATTCTGTTTTACAATCTTAATCTTTGCAATACCTTTCAAGATTTCATCCACTCGTTCCCTTGCCTATTTGATTTCAGCTTCAGAATCTCCCACGTTCATAATGACATCATGTAGTTCTTGGTCTTCAACTGTCCATTCAGTTGACTTTTGCACAGTTGACAATGGGACGTTTGGAACCTCCTTTTGTTCATCCTTCTTCACATCTTCATCTTCCTTTTTTTAATTGTTCTCAACCACAATCTCTTTTTCAAAAATTGGAGCCTCTGTTTTTGTTTGGTGTTCCTTCTCTTGCTGACTCTCCTTCTCAACCTCCTTTTCTACACTTTTCTGCCCCTTAGTGGCAACATTCTGATCATATTTGCCTGTGGAGCTAGAGCTTGAATTTGTACCTAAAGGAGTGGGTAGCTTTGGCTTTGCTCCACCCTTCTTTCCACCCTTTTTACGAAACTTCTTCTTCACCTTGACAAGTCTTTTCATCACTATCATGCACACTTTTACCTCCTGAATCAAGCGAGATACATGTTTCTTTAACTGTTTAATCTCCTCCTCCTCACCTTCCACTTCCACAATTTAACAAAGGGTTAATTTTTTTAAAATGTATTGAACTTTTCATTGAAATATATTGTATGCATCCAAATTTGAAATGTTTTATTATATTCATTAAATTACAATACACGTCTATTATATATATTAAATGACATGCAACTTTTTGGTTGCAGACTTGTCACCGGTTTTTATATCTGTAGAATTTATAATTTTACTTTTTGAAACATATATTATTATTTTATGGTAGGGGTGGAAAAATGGACTACTGTCTAGGACAACACGATCTTACAAATAGAGATTTTCTATTTGTAACCAATTTTATGCTAAAAAGACCCCTCAAACCCTATATTGTATAATATTGTTTGTAATGGGAGTCAAAATTAAGAAGAAAAAGAAAAGCAGAGTTTCCTTAATGACGAAGAAACAAGAGTTGTAGGTAGGCAAGGGATGAGGATGAATGTGTATCCTATTTTTGTTTCTTTTTTTATTTCTACCCTTATAGTTTAAGAAAATTCAGTTTCACCTTTGACTCTTCAATATTTGTTTATCTTAGCACATGTGCTTTGTTAGCCAAAGGAATTTTAATTTGACATGTAAGTTTTATAATAATCTTTCATTATTCATATCTTTTGGAAACTAATATAGTAATTTTGTATTTAACAAGAATTTTAGATCTTGCAAAATTTTCATAAACACAATACATTATATTCGGGGGAAAATGATCAAAAAAGACCACATTATTAATTAAGACAAAAAGACACAATTTTGACCATTGGATCAAGATGATCAATGGTCCACATTTCACCATTCTAATTAACTTAAAATTATGGAAAATAAAACACGGAGGAGTATTTTCCTCATTTTACACTTTTGTTTTCCCTCCCGTGTTAGTCTCATTCACTCTCTTCTCTCATTCAATTTCAAAACCCTCATTCAAAACCCTCCTCTCTCAAACACACTCAAATTCACTCACTAACTGCTACAAACCACCATTAATCTTCACGAAATCGTCTTTAAATCATTCTACGATGTCTGATTTTTCGATTTTGGGAGTTCCGACGACTGATTCGCCGGTTATTGAAGTTCCAGCGAGTCAATCGCCGGTTACGGAAGTCCCGGTTGGTGATTCTCCGCCGGTGCCTGAATCTCCCGTGGCTAAATCTGGTGCATGTTACAGTAATTGTTTTTTAACTAAAATTTTTTATATCATATATGATAATATATTTTGTGTTTTTTTTTTTTGGTATCATATATGATTATACTTTGTTATTTTTGACCTAAATCGTTTTGTTGTATGTATGAATGTTTCATATCATATATGATTCTACCTATTATATGCATATCATTTATGATATGCCTTAAAAATGGTGTGTTAATAAATGTATGTGTAAATAAATATATGAGTGTCAGACATATCATATATGATAGGCATATCGTTAGGGTTAGAGTAATACTTTGCAATTGTTATGATGGAAATGATTTTGATTAGTTTAATTAGTTAGTTTTTAGAGTAATATTTGTCAGGCATATCATATATGATTCCCGACCCGTTCTTGCAATTTAAAGAAAAACTGTTTAAAATAAGTAATAAACAATTCTTTTGATTACCTGTATGTAAAGCACATTAGGTTTAGGATGAGCATTAATAAGGAAATCAGTTATCCATTTAAGCGAGTCTTTAGCAGATTGCAATTGACCGGCTGCATTATTAGTTTCCAACTAATAGAAACAATTATTTAGATTACATATTTTGTTGCCTATCATATATGATAGGCATATCGTATCTGCACATTAACTATAAGTATATCATAAATGATATACTTATGATATGGTTATATTCATGTTCTAAGTTATATGTTTTTATTATGGTTATTTATTAGGACGCAAAAAGGGTCGTAGAAAAAGCGAACGAATATTCAATAAATCTGGACTCAACAAGTTCAAGAACACGATGGATACTCCGGTTGTTCTTGATGGTAAGTTTTGTTTCTTTTCGTATTATTTTGTTAAAATTTATGAGTTCATTATTTATGTTTTTTTTTTTGTAGATCAAGGTTCGGACTTAAATAATCAAGCCCCTCATGTTCATATGTCTCGGTCACCATCATTCTCGTCTCCGGTCTCCTCTTCCTCTCCAGGTAAAAAAAGATTTACCAAATCCATGGTTAACAAAAGATTGGATGTTGAGACGAACATAGAAGCTCAGACTCTTGCTGCTAACGAAGAAAATATTATTCGAGCTCCAGTGACTCAACCAGAAATTATTCAAGCTTCAGTGAAGTTTGTTGGGATTATTAATTATCCATATTGTGATTTGATGATACAAATATAAACTGATAACGGTGAAGAAATAGTAGTTTTGGAGTTGCTGATTGAGATAGAAAAAAATGACTAAGTAAAGAAGTTTCAACTGGTGACAGTTAATACTGGTGAGGAGCCACCAGTTAATACTGGTAAGAAAGAAGCTAAAACAGATCAAGTTACTACTGGTGGGAGTTACTACTGCTCACTACTGGTGGCATTACTAAATACTTGGTTACTACTGCAAATCAGTTACTACTTCCCTATCAAGACTTAATAATGCTGAGAAAATAATGATTAATTTAGGATAAGATATGATTAGATTTGATTCTTATTTGTAATTATCTTTATCATTATTATAGGGATTTGTTTTCTTAGAATAAGGATTTTTTTCCTTAGAATAGGGAAATATTATAGGAAGGTTACAACGATATCAATCTTTGTAATTATTATTCCTAAGAATTAGTAAGAGTTTGTTAGAGTTAAGGTTATAAAACCTTGATGAACTCATAGAGAAAGTTAGACGCGTGAATGCATAGAAAATGCATTATGATGTAAACCTTGAAAAATAGGTTAAGCCCCAAGATCAATGTGTCATTGTTCCTGATATCGTTGTAAATATCTGTTATATTTCTGATCAAAATATAATTGGGGAGTTGGTGGAAAACTGTTTGTGTTCTTGATTATTCATTCTTATTCAAATTCATATACATAAACTGTTATTCACAAAACCTTGTAATATCAAAGTGTTGATCTGCTGCAACTTCTTTGATAGATCTAGATCTACACATTTGTATTTATACAAGTATAGTTCGACAGATCCTAACAAAGTTAATGATTTTTGGTAAGCTAAATATTTATGTATAATTTGTCATCATCTTATCGAATTGTGTAGTATGTTGGCAAAAGTGATATTTTAATCACTTTTGTATATACTAACACTTTTGTATATTTTTTTTCAAGTAACTAATAATTAATATATGTATATGAATGTATGATTATCGAATTGTGTAGTATGTTGGCAAAAGTGATATACATATTACTTTTGAAGTAGGTATATCATGTATGATATGCTTATGATATCATAAACAATCATATATCATATACCTTAATGGACGTTTTAAATTATCAAATACTTTCATTACTGATCTTTCTTGCTAATTCTTCTTCTCTTTTTGTTTAATTATTGCAGATGGTTTGATCGTTGATGATCAAGTTCCCGTTTCGAAAAAGGCTGCGGGTAAAAGGAAAGCCGAGATTCATGATAAAGAAACAGTGAGGACTGATCTTGAGATAGTGAAGGCTGATAAACGTAGGAAGGGGAAAGATAAATAGCCTGTAGAAAGTCAAGAGGAGGAGAAGGAGATTGTGAATGTTGATAAAAGAAGGAGGGGGAAAAAACAACCGGAAAGCGAAGAAGAGGAGGAGAAGCATATTGTGAAAGTGGATAGACGTAGAAAAGGAAACAATCAGGTAAAAAGTGAAGACGAGCAAGAGCCTAATATTTCAGTTTCCCAATCTTTGGAAATGCTTCATCCAAGGACGACACCAAGGACAATTAATAATCTGTTAAGCGACTTGAAGCCATTCCAAAAGATATTTGTTAAAAAAAATGGGTTTTGGAAGTCTTCTTGACTTTAATATAGATCATATTCCGTGAAAATTGGCATGGTATGTGGCTGAAAATTTTGATCAAGAAAAGATGGTGATTAAGACAAGTGGAGGTTTGATTGAAGTTAACAGCCAAGCTGTGAAAGATGTTTTTGGGATACCATTTGGAGGTGTTAAACTTTCTTCTCTTCCTACAGTTACCGATAAAACTTTTGTAAATAAATGGAAGAGTCAATTTGATAGCCTATCAGTTAGACAGAGTCATATTTGTTCAAAGATAAAAGTAGCAACAGTTAGTGATTTTACTTTTAAGATGAACTTTTAATGGTATTTGCAAACACCTTGGGAATTTGTGAATCTAATGGTATATGCACGTACACTGTTTTGGATAAAGTGACGGAGCAATATCAAATACAAAATTATGATTGGTGCTAGTTTATAATTGATTGTTTGAGGTCAGTTAAGAAACCTAAATCGGGTGCTTTTTATGTCGGTCCAATCGTTTTTTTAACGGTAAGTTTCATTTTTTTGTCTTTTTGATTTGTTAAAGTAACTTAGAATTTTATTATGTTTATATATGTCTTTTTGTGTTTTCTTTTTTTACAGCTTTTGTATTTGGATCGTACAAAATTTGACTTTTTACATGTTGTTCGTACGCGGCCATCATACAAAAGCTGGAAAACAAGCTTGTTGAAAGACAGGGAAACTTTAGTAATTAAGAAATGTGGTTTAGGTAATATTTGAGCTTAATTAGTTAATTATTAGTTTAATTTTCAAGTAATAAATAATTAATTATTTATTTTTTTTAAGGAAATGTTGAACTAACAGAAATCAATGATGACGAAGATGAAGGATTCTTGAATGTTGAAAATGAGGCTGTTCAAAATCAAGAAACAGATAAGTTGAAAAGTATTTTTCCTATTTCAACCGGTACCAAAGAGGTTAGTATTTTCTAAACGTTAATCTTTTACATTTTTCGTTCTATTTCTGTTTTGTACAATAACATATTTGATAGGTAGTTATATCATATATGATATACCTATTTCAAGTAATAGGTATATAATATATGATATACCTATTTCAAGTAATACATATACTAGTTTTTACTTCTTAGGATAAACTAGTTATCAGAGGAAAAAAAAAACAAATTGTTTGTGGGTCAAGCAGACCCATTGTAACCAATTTAAAAAAAACATTTGACTCGTTACTTAACTTTTCATAACTAACCGTATTGACATTTAAAGAAAAATCCATACAATATAGACTGTGCACATGTTGTTACACTGGTAGCGAGTTACAAGGGCATGAGATTTCAGTTTCGGTATTCTACATAATCTATGTCTCCGAGAAGCAACATTTTTACCGAAAGATAATAAAGGTGTTTTGAATTTTATAAAGTAAAATGTTAAACTTGTGCAAACTATGTTGACTGTTCAGCATATGGTGAACAGTTCAACGATTCCAATGAAGTTAAATTTAACATTAACGGAGCTTTCGGAGGTGTTTGGGTTTGGTTATTAAAACTGCTTATCAGCTAGGGATATCCCTTATGATATGTGATAGTTATATCATATATCATAAGCATTATATATATCAATTAAAAGTAATTGGTATATCATATATGATATATGATATTTTTTTAATTTTGCTTATTTTAATACAAATTTCAGGGTTGTTTTCAAAAAAATTGTTCCATGTTCTCTGTTTTTTTACGAACTGAAGCCGGTTTCGGAAGCAACGTTAAATGAAGCCTATAATAATTATCCAGAAGATGAGAACACCATCCAATATTTAACGCAATTTTATTATTTGTTCAAGAATAAAGGCGACGATAAAGGGGATTTTACGGGAAACGTCGGTGGTGGTGGTGGTGGTGGTCAAAGCTCGATGGGCGGTAATGGTGCATCTCGAAATCTTGGTGGTGAAGGTCCAAGCTTGATTGGCTGTAATAGTGGTGAAGGACTGAAGATTGGTGCAACAGTTGATTCAACAAGTGGTACACGAGGGGTGGGGTATCTATTGGTGGCATAAGACTTGTACCTAAAGTTGGGATTCCTAGGGGTGTTGAAAGTTGTTCTAATGGTGTTAAAAGTGGCTCAAATGATCCATATGTGAATCTGTCAAATGAGGTATAAAAGTGTATTTCATTAAATCGATGCTTACAATTGATTCTTACCTATTACGAAGTGTATATTTGATGCTAATCTATTACAATGTTACATGTAGGAATATTACCGGTTGATGGATGAGCAAGCATTGAGGGAGGTAATTGAAGAGGAGCAAATATACACTTTAACTCAGAGCAAAGAAAGGTTATTGTTGAAACTTTGGTTAAACGTTGAAACGTTTGTTAGAATAGGAGTTAGGTATGAAATGTTGGTGTTGGAGGTTGATAAACATTTGGTTAAATGTTGAAACTGTAGACGAGTTTTTTACAATATTATGTTTCGTTACGTTTTGCATTTTTGGTATGTTTCCGCAAAATGTTTACTGGTCGTTTGTTGAATAGATTTTAGTTTTTGCTGGTGGTTTTATGGAAATAGATTTTAATGTTTGCTGGTAAAATTTTTTCGTTCAACTCAATAGTAGGTCTATCGTATACCAATCATATCATATATGATTGGTATATCAAACATGATAGACTTATAATAATATCTTATGTACATCTTACATGCAATAGGCATATTATATATGATAACAATATCTTTTATCTTTTTGTACCAGACATCTGCAATCTCGGATCGAGCTTGTCTTAGAGACTATCACAACTATTTGAATTAACAAGTGACTGAATGAGTAAATAATATCAATATGCCTATGATATACCTATCACATGTTGTTTTCTGCAAATTAGCTTTTCTCAGCAGCTACCTTTTCACCAACAACATGTTTTCCGGCAACTAGCTTTTCCAGAGCGGCTTGCTTTTCCCCAGCTACTATCTTATAGGTCCTTACTTTGTGCGCTGCTTCTCCACATTTCCCACATTTCTTTTTCACCTTCAATCTGTTTTCAATTGATATATCTCAGGAACTCTTCAAACGGTTGTCTTTTCCACAATCTTTGTATTGTAACAACTGTGGATTTTTCACTACTATTTCGTCAGGCTTTGAAACTCCAATCAACTTCTCGATTAAATTATTTTTATCCATTGGTGTGGGATTTGGTAAGTCGGTCTCTAATTCTTTTTAAGTGCCTTAACCTTCGCAACATAAGCAACTAGTTTTCCTTCATTATTGCTGAGTAGATTGATGCATTCGTCAACCGTAGAACATGCCTCATTTGCCAAATTTTGAACCACCTCATTAGTTTCATCGTATCTGTTTTTCCTTCTCCTCAACTCAGCGTTAATTAAATCTTTAGTCCAACGCCTCAAGATGTATTTCTCTGGTATTGCGTCCACTTGTCGGTTCTTCAAGATGAAAAATATATGTCGGCATAATATTCCATATCTAGGAAAATGCCGTCATGTACAGAGCCAAGTCCCTTCTTCCTTGTTATGTAGAATCTAAATAAATATAAGAAGAGTAAATAATCATCCAATCATATATGATATTCATATCAAACAAATTCCAAAACATTCTAACGACAATATGCTTATAAACCAGTATCAAATATGATATGTATATAAAAAAAATAAATTAAAATAATGATTTGGTAAGTATTTTTACCTTGAAATTTTCTTCACGGATTGGAGTATGGTTTTCTTGTTGTTCTGTCCCTGACTTTGTTGTATTCAATATCGGGATTTCTTCTTTAACACCAAATGCCTCAATACCTTCTTCTGTAGTCATCAGTGTGAGAAAACAAGACCAAGAAGCCGCTTTAATTTCCTTCCGAACCATCAAAAATATTGTTCTTGTGTAGATTTTTGCTACATTCTTTTCAATTTTCAACGGTGTCATCAACTTTGGAGCGGTGTTCATCGACTTAAAATCTAACGACTCTTGCTTATATCTATGCTTTTCCATTGCTGACTCGAAACAAATCATAAAGTTTACCAGTGTTGAACCATGATTCGTGAAATGTGAAAAAAACGAGTTTTCACTTTCTGATCTCGATGTAGTCCTCCTTAATCCGAACAAAGGAGAGTTAACAAAATAAGCTAGAATCCAAGTTGATCGTATGTCATACATTTTCGACAACCATTTGTGATCTTTCAACCCATATTCTTCAATCAATTTCGCCCACTTCTCCTAGAATTCCATTGGTTCAATATACATGTTCCACACAATTTGGTTTAGTATGTTTTTAAATTCAGAATCAAGAATTTCGGGTACAATCTGCAATTATATTAGAAATACACTTTTTGTTAAGTTCTGTTTTTTAAATCTATCATATATGATATTAGATAGTACATGTAATACGTAACAGGTACATCATATATGATATACCTGTTACATGTAATATGCATATCACATTTTTCATATAACTACCACTAGAAAATATACTTATATTATATATCATATATGATAGAGATAGTTCATACCTTTGCTGGCAATTTTTGTGTTATGTGCCACATGCAGAGGCGGTGTGTCGAGTTTGGGAAAACATCAGCAATTTCTTTCTTCATTGACGAATCTTGGTCTGTTACCACCATAGTTGGCTCCTTCCCAAACGCCTTCATGAATGATTTGAGTAGCCAAATATACGATTCCGATGTTTCATTCTTAAGCATTCCCGCAGCAATTGTCACACACTTTCTGTGATTATCAATCCCAGTTAATGTGACAAACATCATATTATACCTATTAGACGATTGAAATAAAATTCAAGTTAGTATATAAAAAAGTGAGTAAAATATCATACATGATATAAATTCCAGAACCATCTGTTTACGACTACAATAAAACCAACTATCATATATGATAGTCAAACAATCAGTGTTGATAAGAAAGCATTTTTGTCAATTCTGAATTTATATAATAATAGCTAATCATATATGATACTAGTGGAAAAAGAATATTTACTTGTTTGTGCGGTAAGTTGCATCAAAAGAAATAATATCTCCAAATTCTTGGTAGTTACATTTTTCAACTTCATCAGCCCAAAACATGGACGAAAACTCCGCATCCTCAACAACATATTCGAGCGAAAACTTTGCGATGTATTTTTTCCTATTTTCCATTTTGTGTATGAGCATTTGAGCATCACTTTCCCCTATAAAACAGTTGATGTCTCTCTTGAAGTTCTTGAAGTCTAAAGCCATCCCTTGTACATTCTTTATAGAACCTTTCAAATTACTGTAATAATGATGTGCCTTTGTTCCACCAATGTTTGCAAAAGAAGATTTCAGTATCTAAAGCTGTTCACAATATTTTAACAGCCTTTGTTTCCTTGTTAGATGCCAATACTACTAGGAACCAACATATGGTTATGTTCATCGACAAAATCACTAACTCTGAACTTTGTTGATCCCGAAATCGAAGTAAACCTAATATGAGCTTTGCATCCTGTAATTTGAATATTTGTATTCCTAACTTTGTTTCTACTATTTGCAGGATCCAGAGTGCCGATATTGATATTCGTGGTAATTCCAGCCTTCTTACAAAGAACGTATTTTTCTTTTATAAATCCTCCTTAATTTTCTTTGAGTCGATAATCTTATGTCGAATCCTCCTTTTTCAGCATTAAGCGCGTACCCGTGAATTCCTTTTAGAAGCGAGTCATATAACTTCCCTTTTTTTGGTATTAGATCAGCTTCAACCACCGGTTTCCAATATCTTGTACCACCCGTTGTTTCTGTTTCGTTTGTTGCAATTGTTAAAAGTCCCAACTTTCTAAGCAATTATGTTAATGAAATTTTCAATATATTAGAACAATCATATATGATATATCTAACAAAAAATATCTACAATCACGTCTCATATTCCAATATAACCATTACGAGTATCATATATGATATACATATCAAACAAATTCCAAACATTCTAACAACCAATCGTGTATGATATTCCTATCTAAACCTTTACAAGTATCATATATGATATTACTATCAAACAAATTTCAAACCTTTTAATAACCAATCATGTATGATATGCCTATCTAAACCTTTACAAGTATGATATATGATATTGCTATCAAACAAATTTCAAACATTCTAAAAATAAATGTTGTATGATATTCCTATATAAACCAATCCAAGTATCATATATGATAATGCAATCAAACAAACTACAAATATTCTAAAAACCAATCCAAGTATCATATATGATATACCTATCAAACAAATTCCCTTCATTCTAACAACCAATCATGTATGATATTCCAATATAACCAAACAAGGTATCATATATGATATACGTATAAAACAAATTCCAAACATTCTAACAACCAATCATATATGATATGCCAATATAACCAATCCAAGTATCATATATGATATACATATGAAACAAATTCCAAAATATTCTAACCACAATATGCTTATTACCTAGTATCATATATGATATGTATATAAAAAAAATTAAAATACCTGCAACTGCGATTTCGTTATCATATGAATCGGATCTTTGTGATGAAGAACTAGAATTTTGAGATAAACAATCGTCGTTATTTTGATTAAATTCCGTTTCCATTGATTCCGAATTCATTAATTCCGTTTCCATTGATTCGTATGAAGGAAGGTTTTACGAAGGTCTGGAGATGTTTTCACAAGCTCAGAATCGCCATTGATGAGAGGTCGAAGGTTTTACAGAGGTTTTTTCGTTGTTGATGCGTGTAAATTAATGAGATCTGAATTGTTTTTGATATTTTGTTAAATAACTAAAATGTCCCTCCAATACAAATATATGTTTTAATCTTAGCCCTTAGATCATTTTTTTTATGGCTGAGATTTGGTCCTTATGTCTCAAATTTTTAAAAGGTCTTTCTAGAGCCCACCCCTATATTTGGGTAAGAAATTCGCAAGTATGTATCTATTTTTTTATATTAAATATAATGACACCTCGTTAAAAGATTAATAGTCTAATTTTCAAGTGGTTTAATTGGTTATGATCATAGCAATTGTTTAAGTGGTTTAATAGTCTAACCAATGTTATCTCATTTATTGAGACATGCTTAAAGTGCAAGTTGTTGGTATTTGAACACGTTAAATAAAATGTGTATCTATAAATATGTGAGTCTGCGGGGTTGCACACATTGACATTTAGGCACGACTATACGTTTATTAAAAAGTTAATTATTAATTAATGTGTTAATTGTAATAATTGACAAATGGAAGGGTTTATATTGTAATTACGAATTGTTTCCCAATTTCAATACAACTAGGAACTATATAAGGAACATCCAGGCCTTAATTACTACAACCCTAAAATCAGTTTTCTCTCTCTAACACTCTGTTCCTGAATTTAGTGAGGGTAGAGATGTTCAAAAGGCACGGACCGGACCGAACCGGTAGAAAACCGGACATGACCGAGACAAAAAAATCAAGAAACGATGGACCGAGGACCGGACCGTTTTTTCCGGGTCATTTCCGGTTCGGTTCCTAATCGGTTCTTTAATTTTTCGATTCATTTCGGTTTTAATACCCCACACAATACACAACATAACTAGGATTCAAAAACAGTTTAAAAAATATTTAAACTCTCTTATTTTTTAAATATATACTAATACTAATACTAATACTTTAGATTATATGTGTTCGTTTAAAGAGAATATTACTTATGTTCAATAAAATAATAATACGTGTACATGGAGTCATAATTCATATTAAGATCTGTTTTTTGAATAAACACTCATTTGTATATCTACTTGATGATTTATTCACTTTTTTATTCGACACAAATTACGTATATAATGATACTTTAAACAGTGTTAATCACTTGAAAGCCAACAAATATTTGATTATTTTATGAAAAATTAATCTTGTACTTTTAGTTAGACGACGTACGTGTTCCAGTCTGATTGGAAACAAATGTATACGGTCGTTATGTGTATTAAATTTTTTCTAGAAAAGGTTTGGATAGTGCAAGTATTGGAAATGTAACGAAATGCAGCTTATTCAAGTAGTTGAAACTAAAACTCTTGTTTCCTTTGGTACTTATAATAGAAAGACCAACTAGAAAGGACCAATGAAATCCAGCCTGATTGGAGACAAATGTATACGGTCGTTATAGAACGGTCACATGAAACTCAAGCTTTAAGTGCAGTAGGTTTTGGCTTCTCTTTCATCAGTTTTGGGATGTCGTTTTCTAAAACATCATGGAATGCTTTAGCGCTCCATGAATCTCTGTCAAACTAAACAAAAAAAAACGTTACGTTAGCGTATTATGTAATTATATATCAAAAATTATATGCAAAATTTTCTTTTGGTGAAGTTGCGATCGAGAACCACTTCCTTCGTTCCCTAAGAGTTGCAATATTTTCATTTCTGGGATGCCGGTTTAAATTTCTAACTTTTTAATAAATATTGCATGTTAAGGTCTTCTTTTAATTATTATAGAAAGTATTATAGATATTGCAGAGACGTAATTTTCTTTTAATACTACGTGTCAAGTGAAATGTTGTGATTTTCATGGGATTCGTAATTTTATAGAAAATATTATAGATATTGCAGAGACGTAATGTTTAGAGACGTAATTTTCTTTTAAAACTACGTGTCAAGTGAGATTCATAATTTTCTTTTAATACTATGAATATAAGATTAAGTATTAAGATATGTATTAAAAAAAAGTATTAACTTTCCGGACCGGGTTCATTTTTTTAGTATTTTTAAGAACCGAGAACCGGACCACCATAGCCGGTCCAACTCGGTTCCGGTCCAAAGTCGGGTCGTTTTGTCGGTTCGAACCGGTTGTCGGTTTTTTTGGTCACCCCTAAGTGAGGGGAGAAGAGAAGTGAAAAGAAAATAATTGAACAGAAAAATAGAGAGAAGAAGAAAGATTATTTTTAAAAAAATGAGTTCCAGAGTTGAAGATATTTGGAGAGAAACGAAAGAAAAAAAAACTCATATCAAAGTTTAATCTACATTCAAAGATACAATAAATGAGCTTTATAAACAAAACTAAAAAAAACAACTTAACAAGAACAAACGAGCATTACACAATACACGAATTAATTAAGAGAAAACAAGTATATGATAAATTAATTAAAAACAAATCACAATTCGATTCGATTTGGTTGTAATTTCGAGTAAAAATGAAAAACAAAATAGACATGGATGTAAGAGATCTATATTTGGCTAAAGATAATTTAGGGATTAAGTTTTTTAAAAATGTTCAAAACATATTTTATTTCCAAATCTTCTCATTTTTGGAAGGATTGTTTGGAGAGAAAAATGGAACAAATTTTCTTTCCACTTCTATTCTTTTCTCTCTACTTAAAAACTCAGGAACACGTTTTTATTTTTATTTTCTTTCTATTTCTTCAGGAAAAAAAAATCTCTGGAACATAGTGTAAGATCAACAAATCGATCGACTCATTCCTTAAGGGAACCGATCGGCTAACACCCCTTGTGGTGAGTTTTGGTTCGTTTGCTTGGACAATCGTTGTGAAAGCTTTGAGCGTGTATTAGAATACAAGTCTGTTGCTAAAGAAGGTGTCGTGTACAAGCTTGTAGGAGGATTTCATTATAAATCCTAAACAAGGAAAACCAAGGTGAAAGGTAATTATTTTAACTTAGTTAATGTTAATTACGTGTCAATCTAATTGCTTCCGCTGCATGTTGTTTGACAATCTGATTAGAAATATACCTATATCATGTCCTTGCTTTAACTATTATCTATATGTTCTGAATAAGTTCGTTGTTTTTTGTTTTGTTAATTGATTTTTTTTTTGAAAATGTATTGAACTTGTCATTGAAATATATTGTATACATCCAAATTTAATATATTTTATTGTATTCATTAAATTACGATATACGTCTATTGTATATATTAAACTAGCTTATACCCGTGTAATACACGGAATTGAATAAAAAAATTGATTAATGTCGTTATGTAAAATTAGTAATAACATAAAAAAAAATAAGTGGTCATAATAAAATTGATGGAAGTTTAAAACAAATGATTCAAAATATGGTTCCTCCTACTTCCCTAAGTTTAAATATGTGACAACCGTCTTATTTCAGGTGAAAACCCGCATTCTCTATCCATGTCTTAACTCGAATTGATCTTTTATTACTTGTCTCGTAAGCTCGGGTGTGTCGGAATCGAAATTGGAATCACTTAAACGAATCCTAATACCAAGTAAACACTTAGTGAACTTGTCTAAGTTCCTATCTAAAATAACCGGAAACTTTCAACTAACGAAAACGCTTAACAAAGGAACAAACGAAAAACAAACAAAGCTGAAACAAACCCGAATGCGCCGCATGTTGTCCCAATGCGCTGCATTCGGGGCTAGTTCAGCTAAGTTTGTGTTTTTGTAAAATTTAACAAAACGGACCCAAATATTTAACCCACGTTTTGGCCCAGGTTCTTAGGGTCCATGAGCCTTTTAAAAGTCCAGTAAACCTCCCTTGACACCCTTTTAAACTTAACACAAACACATAACACAAACACACACACATCAAACACTCTCTACACTCTCTCCCTCTCTATTAGCTCAAGAACACACACACTCACACCAACAATTCCAGTGACCTATACTTCAAAAAATATAGAATCTTAGCCACATAAAACACATAAAAATCGTCATCAATCAAAGAGGAAGAAAGGGGTTAGCATTTCTTGGGTTCAAAATCGAGTTCTAAGCTTGTTTCGGGTCAAAATCACCAAGGAATCACTTCCACCATCTTCAAATCATTATCTACTCGGTATAAACCCTTTTAATCTTCTGTCTTTTTGATTTTTACTCATTGCATGTGCAATCCATCTACTAAAAATGAGTTTTTACAAAGATTGGTGACTATTTATGAACAAAAACCAATTTTTATGCAATGCATGTTTAGAACCATGAATTTGTGGCTAAAAACTGTAAAGAAACTATAAAACATCATGTAAACATATGAATCTATGAATGCATGTCGAAATCTACCACCAAACTAGCAATTTCAAGCAACAAAACGGATTTCCCAGAAATCTGAGGTCCGAATGCGCCGCAATCTGGACCACAGGCGGCGCATTCTGGACCCAGATTATGGGAAATGGGTTGTTTTCGCCACTAAACGCAACCTTGAACTTATTTCACCAAACCAAGTACCATAACCTGTAAAGAACCAAACCTACATATAAAAAAGACTAATTGAACAAGTTCTGATCATTTAAATGAGGTAAAAATGTATGAATGTTTAGTGATAAAAATTGTTAAGCGGGAAAGTGTTTTGAATTGGACATAATGATTTTGGCGCGGAAGCGCTGCCCGATTTTCGGTAGACCAAAAACCAACACTTCTAATAAAAACATTTCGTTACCTAACAAGATTATAAACATGGATACTTATTAAATCTTGGTATTTCTTTAGGAGTTCCGTGATTCCTACCCGTTTCGACCCGTTCCGACCGCTCTCTCTTTTGTGCTATCTTTCGCAAATTGTGAGTTACAACCCCATTTTATTTACTGTTTTCAAATAACTTTTGGGGGAAACAAGAGATCTAAATAAACTTGGAACTGTAATGAACTTTGATACAATTGTGAACTCTATTGAACGTTTTTGTTAAACTTATGCTTATTTAGTTTTATGGCTGTTTGGCCTATGATAAATTAATGGTTCGCCACCTTTATTCGGCTTTTTGGTTCAAAACTATGTTAAACTTAATTAATGCCACTCTCGGCACTCGTATGTACTTTGATTGATCGTATAACTAACGTGACTCTTGAGGGATATAACTAGCCCTAAGTGACTACTATCAGATATAAAATGAAACATTAGTGCCCATCTCGCAACACACTATTAGCTTTGATAAGCCGTTTAGTAATTATGAGTATCGATACTTAGGAAATAACCGTTCCTTGCTTAGGCGGCGGCTTAAGTACATATTACTTGATCAGATATGACTCCCCGTAGATAGTCGGGGTAAGGGGCCTCACGGTTGGTAATTCGGTTTAGTGTGAACACTTAAGTTATATTATGCCAAGTAGTCGTTATACATGATTTCAATCAATAGTTTACTTATCTTGCGCGTATAGAGTTATACGACTTCCGCAACTATCTTCTAAACAACTGTCTTGGTTCGAACTATTCTTTAAGTATTGTTCTACTTTTAGAAACTCCTAAGTATAGATATACTTAATTCAAACCTTTTTAGTCGAGGACTAGAAAACTGTAACTCACTCACTACTTTATTGTAGTTGACACTTTATCTCTTGTTTCAGGAAACCAAATGTAAGACACGAAGTGCATTCAGTGGATGGGTCTGACATGTCACGTGAAGTCAAGAATCGGGAGAAGACCTATTTTGATTATATTTTGGGAATTTTATTAAACGATTTACTATGTTCTTACGTTATGTACTTGTCAACGCTTGGTTATCTTTAAACTGTAAACTTTTGATTTATTCGAAATGACTTGAAACCGTATGTTTTTATTTATAACTCGTGTGATGATATCTTGGCTCTTCACATTCCGTGTTTCCGCTTTAGCGGGGTGTGACAGACTTGGTATCAGAGCACTGGTTATAGCGAAAACGGTTTTGAAGGAAGGAAGAAGGAGAGAAAAGGAAAGCAGATCAAACCCCCCGGAGAAGCAAAGAGAAACAGAAAACCACCCGCAACTATGCGGTGACTGCTGCACCACCACCACCACCACCACCAGCTGGGTACCGAAACTATACTGGGACGAACCCCAAGTGCAGCAAGTGCGACTACCATCACCACAGGAATTGCCCGGTATGTTCAAAGTGCGAGAAGGTGGGGCACTTCGCCAAGTATTGTTCAGAGAAAGCAGTGGTCCAAGGTCAGAAGTCGGTGTGCTTTGAGTGTGGAAGCGACCAACATTTCCGTAACGCCTGCCCCAGGCTTCAGAATGCCCAACCAAACCAAGGAGGGCGGGGTCGCGGGCGTGCTTTCGCACTTACCGCTGAAGAGGCCCGGCAGGACCCGAATGCGGTGAACGGTACGTTTTCTGTAAACAACCACTATGCATCTGTATTGTTCGATTCAGAAGCAGAAAGAAGCTTCGTATCCTTAGAGTTTAGACCCTTCATTAATATAGGATCTAAGATTCTTAAGGATAGCTTCACTGTAGAGTATGCCAACGGTCAGAAATTTGAGGCTAAGGATGTCATCGTAGGATGTTCAATATGCCTAGCTGATAAAACGTTTCCCATGGATTTAATTCCGATAGAGCTGAAGAGCTTTGACATCATAGTCGGAATGGACTGGTTATCTCGGTTCCGGGCCGAGATCGTCTGTTTCGACAAACTTATTCGTATCCCCCTATCAGACGGCGAAACCCTTGTCGTGCAAGGCGACAAACCGGGCCAACAACTTCGCATCGTCTCCAGCGTTAAAATGCACAAGTACCTCAAGAAGGACTGTGATGCATTCCTAGTGCATGTCATCGAGCGTAAGCCTAGTGAAAACCGAGTACAAGATATCCCCGTAGTCAAGGATCATCCAGAGGTCTTTCCTGAGGATCTACCCGGGCTACCTCCACATCGAAAAGTGGAATTCCGAATAGACCTAGTTCCTGGCGCAGCACCGGTTGCCAAGACGCCATACCGTTTAGCACCCCCAGAAATGCAAGAGCTATCTAAGCAGCTACAGGAACTCTTGGATCACGGTCTCATTCGTCCGAGCTCGTCCCCCTGGGGAGCCCCAATCCTATTCGTTAAGAAGAAAGACGGATCCTTCCGAATGTGCATTGATTACCGAGAACTGAACAAGCTGACCGTCAAGAACGGATACCCACTTCCGAGGATCGATGACCTGTTCGATCAATTGCAGGGTGCAACTTACTTTTCTAAGATCGACCTCCGCTCGGGTTATCATCAGGTTCGAGTCAGTGAGAACGACATTCCAAAAACCGCTTTCCGAACCCGATACGGACATTACGAATTTCTCGTCATGCCATTTGGTCTGACCAACGCACCAGCGGTGTTCATGGATCTGATGAACAGGGTGTGTCGACCTTATCTGGATAAATTCGTAATCGTATTCATATATGACATCCTCATCGACTCTATGAACAAGGAGGACCATGCGAAACATTTGAAACTCATCCTCGAACTTCTTAAGGAACAAAAATTGTACGCCAAATTCTCGAAGTGTGAATTTTGGCTCCGAGAGGTACACTTCCTTGGCCATGTGATCAACCAAGAGGGAATTCATGTCGATCCAGCAAAGATCGAAGCGATTGAGAAATGGCAAGCCCCCACGACTCCCACCGAAATCCGACAGTTCTTAGGATTGGCAGGCTATTATCGGAGGTTTATTAAAAATTTCTCAAAAATCGCTAAGCCGCTGACCGAACTAACACAGAAGGATAAGGACTTCACCTGGGGAGAACAACAGGATGAATCCTTCCAGAAGCTGAAGCATGAACTGTGCCACGCTTTAAGTGTAGTAGGTTTTTGCTTCTCTTTCACCGGTTTTGGGATGTCGTGTTCTAAAACATCATGGAATGCTTTAGCGCTCCATGAATCTCTGTCAAACTAAACAAAAAAAAACGTTACGTTAGCGTATAATGTAATTATATATCAAAAATTATATGCAAAATTTTCTTTTGGTGAAGTTGCGATCGAGAACCACTTCCTTCGTTCCCTAAGAGTTGCAATATTTTCATTTCTGGGATGCCGGTTTAAATTTCTAACTTTTTAATAAATATTGCATGTTAAGGTCTTCTTTTAATTATTATAGAAAGTATTATAGATATTGCAGAGACGTAATTTTCTTTTAATACTACGTGTCAAGTGAAATGTTGTGATTTTCATGGGATTCGTAATTTTATAGAAAATATTATAGATATTGCAGAGACGTAATGTTTAGACACGTAATTTTCTTTTAAAACTACGTGTCAAGTGAGATTCATAATTTTCTTTTAATACTATGAATATAAGATTTAGTATTAAGATATGTATTAAAAAAAGTATTAACTTTCCGGACCGGGTTCATTTTTTTAGTATTTTTAAGAACCGAGAACCGGACCACCATAGCCGGTCCAACTCGGTTCCGGTCCAAAGTCGGGTCGTTTTGTCGGTTCGAACCGGTTGTCAGTTTTTTTGGTCACCCCTAAGTGAGGGGAGAAGAGAAGTGAAAAGAAAATAATTGAACAGAAAAATAGAGAGAAGAAGAAAGATTATTTTTTCAAAAATGATTTCCCGAGTTGAAGATATTTGGAGAGAAACGAAAGAAAAAAAAAACTCATATCAAAGTTTAATCTACATTCAAAGATACAATAAATGAGCTTTATAAACAAAACTAAAAAAAACAACTTAACAAGAACAAACGAGCATTACACAATACACGAATTAATTAAGAGAAAACAAGTATATGATAAATTATTTAAAAACAAATCACAATTCGATTCGATTTGGTTGTAATTTCGAGTAAAAATGAAAAACAAAATAGACATGGATGTAAGAGATCTATATTTGGCTAAAGATAATTTAGGGATTAAGTTTTTTAAAAATGTTCAAAACATATTTTATTTCCAAATCTTCTCATTTTTGGAAGGATTGTTTGGAGAGAAAAATGGAACATATTTTCTTTCCACTTCTATTCTTTTCTCTCTACTTAAAAACTCAGGAACACGTTTTTATTTTTATTTTCTTTCTATTTCTTTAGGAAAAAAAAAATCTCTGGAACATAGTGTAAGATCAACAAATCGATCGACTCATTCCTTAAGGGAACCGATCGGCTAACACCCCTTGTGGTGAGTTTTGGTTCGTTTGCTTGGACAATCGTTGTGAAAGCTTTAAGCGTGTATTAGAATACAAGTATGTTGCTAAAGAAGGTGTCGTGTACAAGCTTGTAGGATATTTCATTATAAATCCTAAACAAGGAAAACCAAGGTGAAAGGTAATTATTTTAACTTAGTTAATGTTAATTACGTGTCAATCTAATTGCTTCCGCTGCATGTTGTTTGACAATCTGATTAGAAATATACCTATATCATGTCCTTTCTTTAACTATTATCTATATGTTCTGAATAAGTTCGTTGTTTTTTGTTTTGTTAATTGATTTTTTTTTGAAAATGTATTGAACTTGTCATTGAAATATATTGTATACATCCAAATTTAAAATATTTTATTGTATTCATTAAATTACGATATACGTCTATTGTATATATTAAACTAGCTTATACCCGTGTAATACACGGAATTGAATAAAAAAATTGATTAATGTCGTTATGTAAAATTAGTAATAACATAAAAAAAAATAAGTGGTCATAATAAAATTGATGGAAGTTTAAAACAAATGATTCAAAATATGGTTCCTCCTACTTCCCTAAGTTTAAACATGTGACAACCGTCTTATTTCTGGTGAAAACCCGCATTCTCTATCCATGTCTTAACTCGAATTGATCTTTTATTACTTGTCTCGTAAGCTCGGGTGTGTCGGAATCGAAATTGGAATCACTTAAACGAATCCTAATACCAAGTAAACACTTAGTGAACTTGTCTAAATTCCTATCTAAAATAACCGGAAACTTTCAACTAACGAAAACGCTTAACAAAGGAACAAACGAAAAACAAACAAAGCTGAAACAAGCCCGAATGCGCCGACTGTTGTCCCAATGCGCCGCATTCGGGGCTAGTTCAGCTAAGTTTGTGTTTTTGTAAAATTTAACAAAACGGACCCAAATCTTTAACCTACGTTTTGGCCCAGGTTCTTAGGGTCCATGACCCTTTTAAAAGTCCAGTAAACCTCCCTTGACACCCTTTTAAACTTAACACAAACACATTACACAAACACACACACATCAAACACTCTCTACACTCTCTCCCTCTCTATTAGCTCAAGAACACACACACTCACACCAACAATTCCAGTGACCTATACTTCAAAAAATATAGAATCTTAGCCACATAAAACACATAAAAATCGTCATCAATCAAAGAGGAAGAAAGGGGTTAGCATTTCTTGGGTTCAAAATCGAGTTCTAAGCTTGTTTGGGGTCAAAATCACCAAGGAATCACTTCCACCATCTTCAAATCATTATCTACTCGGTATAAACCCTTTTAATCTTCTGTCTTTTTGATTTTTACTCATTGCATGTGCAATCCATCTACTAAAAATGAGTTTTTACAAAGATTGTTGACTATTTATGAACAAAAACAAATTTTTATGCAATGCATGTTTAGAACCATGAATTTGTGGCTAAAAACTGTAAATAAACTATAAAACATCATGTAAACATATGAATCTATGAATGCATGTCGAAATCTACCACCAAACTAGTAATTTCAAGCAACAAAACGGATTTCCCAGAAATTTGAGGTCCGAATGCGCCGCAATCTGGACCACAGGCGGCGCATTCTTGACCCAGATTCTGGAAAATGGGTTGTTTTCGCCACTAAACGCAACCTTGAACTTATTTCACCAAACCGAGTAACATAACCTGTAAAGAACCAAACGTACATATAAAAAGACTAATTGAACAAGTTCTCATCATTTAAATGAGGTAAAAATGTATGAATGTTTAGTGATAAAAATTGTTAAGCGGGAAAGTGTTTTGAATTGGACATAATGATTTTGGCGCGGAAGCGCTGCCCGATTTTCGGTAGACCAAAAACCAACACTTCTAATAAAAACATTTCGTTACCTAACAAGATTATAAACATGGATACTTATTAAATCTTGGTATTTCTTTAGGAGTTCCGTGATTCCTACCCGTTTCGACCCGTTCCGACCTCTCTCTCTTTTGTGCTATCTTTCGCAAATTGTGAGTTACAACCCCATTTTATTTACTGTTTTCAAATAACTTTTGGGGGAAACAAGAGATCTAAATAAACTTGGAACTGTAATGAACTTTGATACAATTGTGAACTCTATTGAACGTTTTTGTTAAACTTATGCTTATTTAGTTTTATGGTTGTTTGGCCTATGATAAATTAATGGTTCGCCACCTTTATTCGGCTTTTTGGTTCAAAACTATGTTAAACTTAATTAATGCCACTCTCGGCACTCGTATGTACTTTGATTGATCGTATAACTAACGTGACTCTTGAAGGATATAACTAGCCCTAAGTGACTACTATCAGATATAAAATGAAACATTAGTGCCCATCTCGCAACACACTATTAGCTTTGATAAGCCGTTTAGTAATTATGAGTATCGATACTTAGGAAATAACCTTTCCTTGCTTAGGCGGCGGCTTAAGTACATATTACTTGATCAGATATGACTCCCCGTAGATAGTCGGGGTAAGGGGACTCACGGTTGGTAATTTGGTTTAGTGTGAACACTTAAGTTATATTATGCCAAGTAGTCGTTATACATGATTTCAATCAATAGTTTACTTATCTTGCGCGTATAGAGTTATACGACTTCCGCAACTATCCTCTAAACAACTGTCTTGGTTCGAACTATTCTTTAAGTATTGTTCTACTTTTAGAAACTCCTAAGTATAGATATACTTAATTCAAACCTTTTTAGTCGAGGACTAGAAAACTGTAACTCACTCACTACTTTATTGTAGTTGACACTTTATCTCTTGTTTCAGGTTACCAAATGTAAGACACGAAGTGCATTCAGTGGATGGGTCTGGCATGTCACGTGAAGTCAAGAATCGGGAGAAGACCTATTTTGATTATATTTTGGGAATTTTATTAAACGATTTACTATGTTCTTACGTTATGTACTTGTCAACGCTTGGTTATCTTTAAACTGTAAACTTTTGTTTTATTCGAAATGACTTGAAACCGTATGTTTTTATTTATAACTCGTGTGATGATATCTTGGCTCTTCACCATTCCGTGTTTCCGCTTTAGCGGGGTGTGACAGGACTTGGTATCAGAGCACTGGTTATAGCGAAAACGGTTTTGAAGGAAGGAAGAAGGAGAGAAAAGGAAAGCAGATCAAACCCCCCGGAGAAGCAACAAGAAACAGAAAACCACCCGCAACTATGCGGTGACTGCTGCACCACCACCACCACCACCACCAGCTGGGTACCGAAACTATACTGGGACGAACCCCAAGTGCAGCAAGTGCGACTACCATCACCACAGGAATTGCCCGGTATGTTCAAAGTGCGAGAAGGTGGGGCACTTCGCCAAGTATTGTTCAGAGAAAGCAGTGGTCCAGGGTCAGAAGCCGGTGTGCTTTGAGTGTGGAAGCGACCAACATTTCCGTAACGCCTGCCCCAGGCTTCAGAATGCCCAACCAAACCAAGGAGGGCGGGGTCGCGGGCGTGCTTTCGCACTTACCGCTGAATAGGCCCGGCAGGACCCGAATGCGGTGAACGGTACGTTTTCTGTTAACAACCACCATGCATCTGTATTGTTCGATTTAGGAGCAGAAAGAAGCTTCGTATCCTTAGAGTTTAGACCCTTCATTAATATAGGATCTAAGATTCTTAAGGATAGCTTCACCGTAGAGTATGCCAACGGTCAGGAATTTGAGGCTAAGGATGTCATCGTAGGATGTTCAATATGCCTAGCTGATAAAACGTTTCCCATTGATTTAATTCCGATAGAGCTGAAGAGCTTTGACATCATAGTCGGAATGGACTGGTTATCTCGGTTCCGGGCCGAGATCGTTTGTTTCGACAAACTTATTCGTATCCCCCTATCAGACGAAGAAACCCTTGTCGTGCAAGGCGACAAACCGGGCCAACAACTTCGCATCGTCTCCAGCGTTAAAATGCACAAGTACCTCAAGAAGGACTGTGATGCATTCCTAGTGCATGTCATCGAGCGTAAGCCTAGTGAAAACCGAGTACAAGATATCCCCGTAGTCAAGGATCATCCAGAGGTCTTTCCTGAGGATCTACCCGGGCTACCTCCACATCGACAAGTGGAATTCCGAATAGACCTAGTTCCTGGCGCAGCACCGGTTGCCAAGACGCCATACCGTCTAGCACCCCCAGAAATGCAAGAGCTATCTAAGCAGCTACAGGAACTCTTGGATCACGGTCTCATTCGTCCGAGCTCGTCCCCCTGGGGAGCCCCAATCCTATTCATTAAGAAGAAAGACGGATCCTTCCGAATGTGCATTGATTACCGAGAACTGAACACCGATACCCACTTCCGAGAGTCGATGACCTGTTCGATCAATTGCAGGGGTTGCAAACTTACTTTTCTAAGGATCGACCTACGCTCGGGTTATCATCAGGTTCGAGTCAGTGAGAACGACATTCCAAAAACCGCTTTCTCGAACCCGATACGGACATTACGAATTTCTCGTCATGCCATTTGGTCTGACCAACGCACCAGCCGGTGTTCATGGATCTGATGAACAGGGGGTGTGTCGGACCGTATCTGGATAAATTCGTAATCGTATTCATAGATGACATCCTCATCTACTTCTAGGAACAAGGAGGACCATGCGAAACATTTGAAATTCATCCTCGAACTTTCTTAAGGAACATAATTGTACGCCAAATTCTCGAAGTGTGAATTTTGGCTCCGAGAGGTACACTTCCTTGGCCATGTGATCAACCAAGAGGGAATTCATGTCGATCTGCAAAGATCGAAGCGATTGAGAAATGGCAAGCCCCCACGACTCCCACCGAACGACAGTTCTTAGGATTGGCAGGCTATTATCGGAGGTTTATTAAAAATTTCTCAAAAATCGCTAAGCCGTTGACCGAACTTACACAGAAGGATAAGGAGTTCACCTGGGGAGAACAACAGGATGAATCCCTTCCAGAAGCTGAAGCATGAACTGTGCCACGCTTTAAGTGTAGGTTTTTGCTTCTTTCACCGGTTTTGGGATGTCGTGTTCTAAAACATCATGGAATGCTTTAGCGCTCCATGAATCTCTGTCAAACTAAACAAAAAAAACGTTACGTTAGCGTATAATGTAATTATATATCAAAATTATATGCAAAATTTCTTTTGGTGAAGTTGCGATCGAGAACCACTTCCTTCGTTCCCTAAGAGTTGCAATATTTTCATTTCTGGGATGCCGGTTTAAATTTCTAACTTTTTAATAAATATTGCATGTTAAGGTCTTCTTTTAATTATTATAGAAAGTATTATAGATATTGCAGAGTCGTAATTTTCTTTTAATACTACGTGTCAAGTGAAATGTTGTGATTTTCAGGGGATTCGTAATTTTATAGAAAATATTATAGATATTGCAGACGTAATGTTTAGACACGTAATTTTCTTTAAAACTACGTGTCAAGTGAGATTCATAATTTTCTTTTAATACTATGAATATAAGATTTAGTATTAAGATATGTATTAAAAAAAGTATTAACTTTCCGGACCGGGTTCATTTTTTTAGTATTTTTAAGAACCGAGAACCGACCACCATAGCCGGTCCAACTCGGTTCCGGTCCAAAGTCGGGTCGTTTTGTCGGTTCGAACCGTTGTCAGTTTTTTGGTCACCCCTAAGTGAGGGGAGAAGAGAAGTGAAAAGAAAATAATTGAACAAAAATAGAGAAGAAGAAAGAAGATTATTTTTTCAAAAATGATTTCCCGAGTTGAAGATATTTGGAGAGAAACGAAAGAAAAAAAACTCATATCAAAGTTTAATCTACATTCAAAGATACAATAAATGAGCTTTATAAACAAAACTAAAAACAACTTAACAAGAACAAACGAGCATTACACAATACACGAATTAATTAGAGAAAACAAGTATATGATAAATTATTTAAAAACAAATCACAATTCGATTCGATTTGGTTGTAATTTCGAGTAAAATGAAAAAACATAGACATGGATGTAAGAGATCTATATTTGGCTAAAGATAATTTAGGGATTAAGTTTTTTAAAAATGTTCAAACATATTTATTTCCAAATCTTCTCATTTTTGGAATTGTTTGGAGAGAAAAATGGAACATATTTTCTTTCCACTTCTATTCTTTTCTCTCTACTTAAAAACTCAGGAACACGTTTTTATTTTTATTTTCTTTCTATTTCTTTAGGAAAAAAAAATCTCTGGAACATAGTGTAAGATCAACAAATCGATCGACTCATTCCTTAAGGGAACCGATCGGCTAACACCCTTGTGGTGAGTTTGGTTCGTTTGCTTGGACAATCGTTGTGAAAGCTTTAAGCGTGTATTAGAATACAAGTATGTTGCTAAAGAAGGTGTCGTGTACAAGCTTGTAGGATATTTCATTATAAATCCTAAACAAGGAAAACCAAGGTGAAAGGTAATTATTTTAACTTAGTTAATGTTAATTACGTGTCAATCTAATTGCTTCCGCTGCATGTTGTTTGACAATCTGATTAGAAATATACCTATATCATGTCCTTTCTTTAACTATTATCTATATGTTCTGAATAAGTTCGTTGTTTTTTGTTTTGTTAATTGATTTTTTTTTGAAAATGTATTGAACTTGTCATTGAAATATATTGTATACATCCAAATTTAAAATATTTTATTGTATTCATTAAATTACGATATACGTCTATTGTATATATTAAACTAGCTTATACCCGTGTAATACACGGAGTTGAATAAAAAATTTGATTAATGTCGTTATGTAAAATTAGTAATAACATAAAAAATTAAGTGGTCATAATAAAATTGATGGAAGTTTAGAACAAATGATTCAAATATGGTTCCTCCTACTTCCCTAAGTTTAAATGTGACAACCGTCTTATTTGGTGAAAACCCGCATTCTCTATCCATGTCTTAACTCGAATTGATCTTTTATTACTTGTCTCGTAAGCTCGGGTGTGTCGGAATCGAAATTGGAATCACTTAAACGAATCCTAATACCAAGTAAACACTTAGTGAACTTGTCTAAATTCCTATCTAAAATAACCGGAAACTTTCAACTAACGAAAACGCTTAACAAAGGAACAAACGAAAAACAAACAAAGCTGAAACAAGCCCGAATGCGCCGACTGTTGTCCCAATGCGCCGCATTCGGGGCTAGTTCAGCTAAGTTTGTGTTTTTGTAAAATTTAACAAAACGGACCCAAATCTTTAACCTACGTTTTGGCCCAGGTTCTTAGGGTCCATGACCCTTTTAAAAGTCCAGTAAACCTCCCTTGACACCCTTTTAAACTTAACACAACACATTACACAAACAACACACACAAACTCTCTCTACACTCTCTCCCTCTCTATTAGCTCAAGAACACACACACTCACACCAACAATTCCAGTGACTTATGCTTCAAAAATACAGAATCTTAGCCACATAAAACACCTAAAAATCGTCATCAATCAAGGAGGAAGAAAGGGGTTAGCATTTCTTGGGTTCAAAATCGAGTTCTAAGCTTATTTGGGGTCAAAATCACCAAGGAATCACTTCCACCATCTTCAAATCATTATCTACTCGGTATAAACCCTTTTAATCTTCTGTCTTTTGATTTTACTCATTGCATGTGCAATCCATCTACTAAAATGAGTTTTTACAAAGATTGTGACTATTTATGAACAAAAACAAATTTTATGCAATGCATGTTTAGAACCATGAATTTGTGGCTAAAATGTAAAGAAACTATAAACATCATGTAAATATGAATCTATGAATGCATGTCGAAATCTACCACCAAACTAGCAATTTCAAGCAACAAAACGGATTTCCCAGAAATTGAGGTCCGAATGCGCCGCAATCTGGACCACAGGCGGCGCATTCTGACCCGATTCTGGGAAATGGGTTGTTTTCGCCACTAAACGCAACCTTGAACTTATTTCACCAAACCGAGTACATAACCTGTAAAGAACCAAACGTACATATAAAAGACTAATTGAACAAGTTCTCATCATTTAAATGAGGTAAAATGTATGAATGTTGTGATAAAATTGTTAAGCGGGAAAGTGTTTTGAATTGGACATAATGATTTTGGCGCGGAAGCGCTGCCCGATTTTCGGTAGACCAAAAACCAACACTTCTAATAAAAACATTTCGTTACCTAACAAGATTATAAACATGGATACTTATTAAATCTTGGTATTTCTTTAGGAGTTCCGTGATTCCTACCCGTTTCGACCCGTTCCGACCTCTCTCTCTTTTGTGCTATCTTTCGCAAATTGTGAGTTACAACCCCATTTATTTACTGTTTTCAAATAACTTTTGGGGGAAACAAGAGATCTAAAACTTGGAACTGTAATGAACTTGATACAATTGTGAACTCTATGAACGTTTTGTTAAACTTATGCTTATTTAGTTTTGGTTGTTGGCCTATGATAATTAATGGTCGCCACCTTTATTCGGCTTTTGGTTCAAACTATGTTAAACTTAATTAATGCCACTCTCGGCACTCGTATGTACTTTGATTGATCGTATAACTAACGTGACTCTTGAAGGATATAACTAGCCCTAAGTGACTACTATCAGATATAAAATGAAACATTAGTGCCCATCTCGCAACACACTATTAGCTTTGATAAGCCGTTTAGTAATTATGAGTATCGATACTTAGGAAATAACCTTTCCTTGCTTAGGCGGCGGCTTAAGTACATATTACTTGATCAGATATGACTCCCCGTAATAGTCGGGGTAAGGGGACTCACGTTGGTAATTTGGTTTAGTGTGAACACTTAAGT
>CAJVGC010000001.1:42446463-42559319 GCA_910822075.1 Senecio squalidus
CGGTCTTACGAATGCGCCTGCAGCATTTATGGAAATGATGAACCGTATCTGCCGTCCTTACCTCGATAAGTTTGTGATAGTGTTCATCGATGATATTCTGATTTATTCCCGTAGTCGTGAGGAACACGAGGAACACTTGAGAATAGTGTTGGAGTTGCTCAGGAAGGAACAACTTTACGCTAAGTTCTCGAAGTGTGAGTTTTGGTTATCTGAGGTTCAATTTCTTGGCCATGTGGTTAGCAAAGAGGGCATCCACGTTGATCCTGCCAAGATAAGAGCCGTCAGAGATTGGGTTGCTCCTAAGACACCCACCGATATCCGTTCGTTTTTGGGTCTGGCAGGTTACTACCGTCGCTTTATTGAGAACTTTTCAAAGATAGCTTCGCCGATGACGAAGTTGACCCAGAAGAACGAGGAGTTTGTTTGGGGTGCCGAGCAGGAAGAAGCTTCTCAGTTATTAAAGAAACGGTTGTGTGATGCTCCTATCTTGAGTCTTCCCGAGGGTACCGAAAATTTTGTTGTATATTGCGATGCTTCGCATAAGGGACTCGGGTGCGTACTGATGCAGAATGGAAAGGTCATTGCGTATGCTTCTCGTCAGTTAAAGATTCATGAGAAGAACTACACGACCCATGATTTGGAGTTAGGCGCAGTGGTTTTTGCTTTAAAGATTTGGCGTCACTATCTGTACGGTACTACGTGTACGGTGTTCACCGATCATAAGTCGTTACAGCACATCTTTGACCAAAAGATGTTGAATATGAGGCAACGCCGATGGGTGGAATTGCTGAACGATTATGATTGCGAGATTCGATATCATCCGGGAAAGGCTAATGTTGTAGCCGATGCGTTAAGTCGCAAGGAATCGGTTAAGCCGGTGAGAGTTCGCGCTATGATGGTTTCTATCCAGTCGAGTTTGAAGACTCGTATTATTCAGGCTCAACAGGAGGCTCTCACCGAGGATTGTTTAAAGGATGAAGGATTATTTGGTTTGGCACGTCAGTTGGAGCCGAAAGACGATGGGGTATTGTATTTCTTGGATCGTATTTGGGTCCCCGTCAGTCTTAGGCAGTTGATTTTGGATGAAGGTCACAAGTCGAATTACTCCGTTCATCCTGGAGCGGATAAGATGTACCATGACTTGAAGGATTTTTATTGGTGGCCTGGTATGAAGAGGGCGATTGCCGAGTATGTAGGCAAGTGTTTGACCTGTTCTAAGGTTAAGGCTCAAAATCAGAAGCCTTCTGGCCTTCTTCAGCAGCCTGAAATCCCGCAGTGGAAATGGGAAAATATTACTATGGATTTTGTTACGAAGCTTCCTAGAGGTTCGGGAGGTTATGATGCTATTTGGGTTATTGTTGATCGACTGACTAAGTCAGCACATTTTCTGCCTATTCGAGAAGATTATCGAATAGAGAAGTTATCTAGGTTATATATTGATGAGATCGTGGCCAGGCATGGAATTCCTGTATCGGTTATTTCGGATCGCGACGGGCGTTTTACTTCGAGGTTCTGGCAGACGCTACAGCGAGCTTTAGGCACGAGATTGGATATGAGTACGGCTTATCACCCTCAGACCGATGGCCAGAGTGAGCGCACGATTCAGACGTTGGAAGATATGCTACGCGCATGTGTTTTGGATTTTGGCGGGAGTTGGGATAGACATTTACCGTTGGTCGAGTTTTCGTACAACAATAGTTACCACTCCAGTATTAATTGCGCGCCTTTTGAAGCTCTTTACGGTCGTAAGTGTAGGTCTCCACTTTGTTGGGCTGAGATTGGTGATAGTCAGATTACGGGTCCCGAGTTGATCCAGGAGACGACTGATAAGATATTTAGGATCAAGGATCGTCTAGTAGCCGCGAGAGATCGCCAGAAGAAGCACGCGGATTTGCGTCGGAAGCCTTTGGAATTCAAGGTCGGCGATATGGTATTGTTGAAGGTTTCTCCCTGGAAGGGCGTATTTCGTTTTGAGAAGCGCATCAAGTTAAGTCCACGTTTTACGGGTCCGTTTAAGATTTTGTCTCGTGTTGGACAGGTGGCTTACCGTATTGAGTTGCCACCTGAGTTGAGCGGTGTGCACAACGTATTTCATGTATCGCATCTCAAGAAATGTCTTGCTGACGAGTCGTTAATGGTGCCCTTGGAGAAACTGAGTTTGGATGAATCGCTTCACGTGATAGAGGAGCCGGTTGAAATCGTTGACCGTGAGGTCAAGCGTTTACGGCGGATTCGGATTCCCATTGTTAAGGTCCGATGGAACTCTAAGATTGGAGCCGAGTTTACTTGGGAACGGGAGGATGAAATGCAGCGGAAATTTCCCCACCTCTTTTCTAGTAGCGATGCTCAATAGAAATTTCGAGGACGAAATTCTTTTAACTGGGGGAGGCTGTGACGTCCCGTCTATTTGAGGTACTTGAGTTACCGTTATTATTTTAATATTATTCGCAATTGTTTGGACCCTTGTATTTCGCTTTGTTTTACTCACGGTTTATTATTAAGAATCGGGTTTTATGTGATTATTTTAATTCGTCCTTTGTGACGTAAGTTGATTTTATCTAAGTGCCTTATAGTTAGTATGCTCATGTAAATAAGTTAGGAGGTTTATGCCAAGTTTGTCGGTTAACGTATTCTTTATCTTCGAGAAAACGTGCTTTTACACTTATTCATCTTTTACCGAAATCGTGCGTTTCTTGAATTTAAACTTAAAGGTTATCATTATAATGAATTATAATACCAATAATACTTAAATGAACTTTCCTAAGTTCATTTGTAAAACAATCGGGAATCCTAACGAATACATGTAAGTATCGACAACACGAACAAAACGAAGCCAATCCAGGAGACAGACTGGGGGCGCCGCGGTGAGCTGGCCGCGCCGCGGTCATCCCCTGGACAGATATGTTTTTGTTGAGTTGTGAGTCATACTTGCATGTAACCTACACATGACACCTGCCCCCAAACGTGTCAACACCTCTTGTGGAGCAGATTTATGACTCTTTTAGAGTCATACAAGGCTCATAATCACTTTACAAACACACACACATAACATTACATCCCTCTCTCTCTTTACTTGAAGCTAGAACACAAACACCCATATTTCTTTCATTTCTTCCTTCTTGTGGCTGTAATTCCAGCAAATAAACAACATTTAAGCACCATTTTCACCTCTGCAAATCGTGTACATCATCATGGGAAGCTAGGGTTGGTCATCCATTTGGAGGTTTACTTGGGTTATACCATTTTCGGGTCAAAAATCACCATCAAACATCAAGGATCTCCTTCAAATCGTGCTAGATCATTCTACCATCATTTTCTTTGGGGTATAATAATTAATCTCACCTGTTTTTTTTTTCTTTTGATTTACTTATTGCATGTATGATCTAACTAAAGAAAAATGGTTTTTGTAAAGTTTGAATGGGTGATAATCTTTGAAATCAAGATTTTTATAAAATGTAATGGATCTTTGATTTAATTGGTGAAAAGCTTGACAAAATGATTGCTTAAAAGTGTTTTGATGATTCCAGAACTTGCATGTTTGAATCTATTACACAAAAAGATGATTTTCCAACATAAAACGATTTTTGTAAAATTCTGTCGTCTGATGACGACCGCGACGCGGTCATCCCACCGCGGCGCGGTCGTAGACCAGATTCTGGATTTTGTAAACCCGTTGAATTCACCCTTAACTTGTTATTGTGAACCCTTGTTAACGGTGAATGTCTTGTGTTTTGGAGGAGGATTTGACCTCAGTACCTCGTCACCGAAGTCATTGGTTCCGGATTCTAATCTTGTCAATCTTGCGGGCGTTAACGGTATAATTTGCTATTCTTGTGCATCTTCGTTCGTTATCCTTTCCTATTGTTTCGGTTTTAGCTTTGAAAACGGTTAGGAGTAACTATTAGACCAACACTTGAAACGTTATCGGATTTGATTGTGAATGGACGGAAATTACTAAAATGTATCATAATTAACTTATTATTGTAATAAGTAATATGAGAAAAGTTTAAAGTATAACTTGTTATCGAGCGGGAAAGTGTTCGGACTTTGGACAAATGATTTACGACGCGGAAGCGCTGCCGGATTTTCCTTTCATGACTCTTCACGACGTTTTTACTACAATTAAAACACTTAAACACTTAAAGTAACATATTATACCATAATATAGTCTTTGGACTCAAAGACGCCAACGCAATCAAAAATATCATTTATTACTTAAAACGGAGTTGTTCAACCTTTTTGCGACGTATTGATCATCGTTTTAAGTCATCAAATTATGTTTTGCGACAAATGTTATAAAATGGTTTCGAAAAGGTATTTTACTCTAACATTTTGGTATGAAAGCACTTCAAACTATCCAAAGTGTCATATTGGAATTTTAAATTGATTTTGACTTTAATAAGTCAACATATATGACATTTTGACTTTCTTAAGTCAACATAAATGACTTTGACTTCTATAAAGTCAACGTTCCTTACGTTTGACTTTGACCAAGTCAACATTGTTTCCGTTGACCTTGGTCGATCTATTGAAACTTGTTAACGATATTCGATTAACCGATACTCCTAGTAATCACTTTCGATTCGGATTATCATTCTTTCTAATTGACGATTATGACGTGGAATGCCGATATCTCTCCGAGCGGTCGTGTTTGACACGGAACATCGCCTTCTAAATACGTCACCTTATTTAAACTTATTCTTGTGGGATTATCTTAATTAACTTAACCTTAACCGACAAGGCTAAACCGGACCTAGACTTATAGAGATACTGAGACTATATTGTTTATTATTTTAAAGCACTTAGGCGGTGGAGTTGTAGCTCCGTGATTGTGTACCCGATTCATTTGCTGGACTTGTATTGTGAGTTATTCGTTGCCCTTGTCTTAAATATTTTGGGCTGTAAAGCGTATTTTAAAATGTCTGCTTGTATGCGGAATGTGTTGATTATCTTGTTTGCCTAGTGGATTAGGACTGCCTTAGATTGTAAGCCATTAGCCTTTGTTGAGGCCCCCGTATACAATTGTTAAGCTTTATGCCCAACGGTTACATATATATAGATCTATATGGGTTATAGACCTAACCCTCACTGCTCGGTAGAATGTTTCTAGGAGCGGATGTTATGGCCGGTTAATTGATTTGTTACCTTTGGTTGGCGACCTCAGGATTTGGGGTTGTACGGTCAGGTTCAGTGTATGATTAGTCTAGGCAAAGTTCCTATCACTATTGGTTGTTGAAAACAAGATATGTCTTTTGAAGTTAACTTTGTTTGATGAAAATTATCGATGGGTCAGCTTTTACTTTAAATTTGCGAATAATTCACCAACATGTTGTTGATGTCGTTTTAACGCTTTGCAGGGAATTGAGGTTCCTGTCGATCATGCCATTTGTGCCTTTTTGGGGTGTTTGTCTTGTGTATTTTGGAACTTGGGATACTTGTTGTAATGTCATTGATGTTCCACTTTGTTATGTTTGTAATACATTCGTACTCGGCGATTTCACGCTTTTGAATTTGTAATGTATTTTGTAAACATTTGGCATGATTAATGTTATTTTGATGTTGGTTTATTGGTTGTATTGTTGTAACATTTGACTCTTGATCTGATAACTGGAACATCCCGTGTTTCGCTTGTTTTTAGCGGGGTGTGACAGTAAGAGAGTGTAAGAGATTTGAGGGTGGTACCTGATCGTGAACTAGCACAGAGCTAGTGAAAATAGCCGATGGAACTGGCTTTGAAACTGAAGGGGGTGGTCCCATACTAATTACAGGGATATCCAGGAGTGGGACATCGTCTTCAATGCTTGCCACATATGTCTGTGTGGTAGCAGCAGCGTGTTTCTCCAAGTTTACTACCCTAAAAAGGCTTTGGGTAGTCAAGACAGTCAGATCCAACTCTTGCTCTAGCAGAGAGAGACTGGTCTGAACTTCAGCACTTGAGGGGAGTTTAGAACTCTCAGCCTCATGGAATAGTGAGGCCATCAGTGCCTGATTTGCTGTGGGGCTTGATGTGAGAGCTTTTTCAAATGAACTTGGTGAGTTCATCAGTTTGGTCGCTTGTGTAGCCAGTACATCAAGATGTGGAGTGGACTGATCAGGCTGAGAGGGGATACTTTCAGTCTGAGATAAAGGAAGAGTAATATCCATACCTTGGTCAGCTTCATCATGCCCAGCCCCACCTATTTCCACCTCAGCATCTGCTGCAGGGATAATTCCCTCAATCTCCCCTGCAATTCTATAAGCTCGGACATCTGAGTATGAAGAGTCAGACTCAGTCTGTTCTTGATCAATGAAAGGATTGGAAATCCATTCGAGCATTACAGGTGTTAATGCTACCTCATCCTCAGTGATATTAATATAAGTGAAAATTTTTGGAGTCAGCCTGGGGAGTTCACAAGTGTAGAAGATTTGATCCAGCTGATCATAAGTTTCTTTTCCCAGGACATCCTCAAAACACAAAGAAAGGACACGAATGAAGGGAACATCATTCGGTCATTTTGATTTAAGAGCAAGGGAGAGAATCTCATCAAAATATAGTTGTGAAAAAAAGATTCTCCTACCCGTTACCATGGCATGAAACAGATGAGTTTCAAACTCGTTCATCTGATCCAAACTGCCTGATTTACACCCCAAGCACCGTGTAATCATGGAAAATAGGAATTTCCATTTAGCAGTAAAAAATTTATATTGAATGACCCCCTGTATTTCAGGCTGACCAATGAGAGGGAAGGACTCAGCTCGAGCTTGCTGTTTGGTCCTCCTTGCCTGAAATCCACCCTCTCCTGCCTCAGCAAGGGTGGGAAGTAGGAGCGCTACCCGAATGGTTTCTTCGGTAATGGTGATTGTCTCCAGCCTATCATTATACGTCCCAATGAGGGTTGTCTTGTCAGCGTTAGCGGTGCATGTATACCACCATTCACAGAGCACCGGGGGACACATCGTGTTAGCACAAAAGAAGGCGCCGTAAAGGGGGTGTGCCTTCATATACTGGATGAGTTGCTCAAAACCCCTGTCTTGACGGTTGGCGGGAATTTCAGCGGTGGCTACGCGATTGTTATCTTTGATCTGAACACGATTTTGAAAATCAGCACCTGGAATCATTCGTGGTGTAACATGAAGAATCATATTCGCGTTTGCCATTAGAGAGAAAATCAAACAGGAGATTAGTAAGAACAAAATTAGGTTAAAATTTGAAATTCAGTTACTTTTAAACTAAAGGAGCGAAGATTTATGAAACTAAGTTAGGAAATTTTCAATTTAGACCTTTAACTTTTATCTGATTTGCACTATTGACCCTTGACTGTACATTGACTCGTTTGAAAAAAAATTATATAAAAAAAACAATAATTAAAAAAAAACTATTAAAAAAAATTATATCTAACAAATATTTACAAAAAAAAATTATATCTAAAAAATATTTACTAAAATTACATCCAGTCTATGCAATTGGTCAGACTGAAATATCTGGAGCTGACTAGTGGGTCAGACTGAAAATTCACAAGCTGACTAACAAGGCAGCCTGAGATTTATGTTTTTGACAGATTAAGGATTTAACATTCCTAGTTCTCCTAAGAGATAGAAAACCTTGTCCTCACTCAGAGGCTTCATGAATATGTCTGCCAGTTGATCATTTGTAACCACGAATTCCAGTCTGACCTTTCCTTTCTCCACACAATCTCTAATAAAATGATGTCGTATCTCGATGTGTTTGGTTCTGGAGTGGAACACTGGATTCTCAGTTATTTGGATTGCACTCTTGTTTTCACACATGATAGGAGTGTTTTGAATCTTGATATCAAGATCAGCTAGTTGATGTTGCATCCACAACAATTGTGCACAACAACTTCCTGCAGCCACATACTCAGCTTCAGCAGTGGACTTTGCAACTGAGTTTTGTTTCTTACTAGACCAACTGACTAGCTTTCCCCCTAGAAGCTCACATCATCCTGAGGTACTTTTCCTGTCAAGTTTGCAACCTGCATAATCTGCATCTGAGTAGCCAATTAGTTCAAACCCAAAATCTTTAGGGTACCATAAACCAAGATTTGGTGTACCCTTAAGATATCTAAATATTCTTTTGACAGCTTTAAGATGAGATTCCTTGGGATCAGCTTGATAACGTGCGCATAGACATGTAGAAAACATGATATCAGGTCTAATGGCAGTTAAATAGAGTAAAGACCCAATCATTCCTCTATAAGTGGCTTGACAGACTGACTTGCCAGATGAGTCTTTATGCAATTTGTCAGAGATGCTCATTGGTGTTTTCATTTCAGAACTTGTTTCAAAACCAAATTTCTTGACTAAATCATGAACATATTTACTTTGGTTTATAAAAATTCCATCTTTATTTTGTTCCACTTGTAGGCCCAGAAAGAAGTTAAGTTCCCCCATCATACTCATTCTGTATTCACTACACATGAGTTTTGAAAACCATGTACACAACTTGTCATTTGTGGAGCCAAATATAATGTCATCAACATATATTTGAACCAAAATGACATGACCATTTTCCTTTTTGATGAACAATGTTTTATCAATTGATCCCCTTTTAAAATCATTTTTAATCAGAAATTCAGACAATGTATCATACCAAGCTCTAGGAGCTTGTTTGAGACCATATAGTGCTTTGTTTAACTTAAAAACATGATCAGGAAAGTTTGGATCAACAAAACCTCTAGGCTGCTTAACATAGACTTCCTCCTGCAAATCTCCATTCAGAAAGGCACTCTTCACATCCATTTGGTAAACCAAGAAATCTGTGAATGCTGCATATGCTAGGAATAGACGAATTGCTTCTATTCGAGCCACTGGAGAAAATGTTTCATCGTAGTCAATGCCTTCTTCCTGTTTGTAGCCTTGAGCCACTAGTCTGGCTTTATTTCTGACCAAAACTCCATCTTGATCATACTTGTTTCGAAAGATCCATTTAAGGCCAATAATGGTCTTATACAGGGGACGTGGGACTTTTGTCCAAACATTGTTTCGAATGAATTCTCCAAGCTCATCTTGCATACCATCCACCCAGTCTTCATCTAATAAGGCTTCTTCAACTTTCTTTGGTTCCATCAGACTCAAGAAATTTGTATAGAAGCTAGGGGTGTTCAAAAGACACGGACCGGACTGAACCGGTAAAAACCGCACCGCACCGAGACAAAAAAAAAAATCAAGAAACGGTGGACCAAGGACTGGACCACTTTTTCCGTGTCGTTTCCGGTCCGGTTCCTAGTCGGTTCTAGCCGGTTTTTCGGTTCTTTTCGGTTTTAACACCTCACACAATACACAACATAGTAATAAAAAAGGTTATTTAATTTAAAAAAGAAAAAAAGTCATGCAAAGATTAAGAATAAAGTAGCTTAAACGATAAGCAACACAAAAAGTACTCGTATCGAATTACAAATCATAAACGTAAATACGTAATAGGCATAATAAAAAACTAAAACGAAACCAAATACGAATAGTAAAAACAAAAAAAGTAAATTGTTTATTCATTCGTCATGTGCATTATCAATCATCTAGCTTCTCCACATCTTCCATCTCGACAATTTTTTCCAAAATATCTATAAATAATCAAATAATAGTTAGTAATTATATAAAAATACATACATATAAGAAAATCTTTGTTCTTATTAAAATTTAAAAGTTAATACCTTTATTAATATCTTTAAAGTCTTCCAAATCTTCTTCATCAATTTCAGTAACATTTTTTCTTGGATTTTTTATCCAATCTTGAGTACAAATCAAAGCTTGAACATTGTCCGTAGATAAGGAACTTCTAAAAGCATCCAATACACGACCACTTGTGTTAAACGCCGACTCCGAAGCAACCGTGGAAATTTGGATCGCCAAAATATCTTACAAAAAAAATAAAAAAGTACACAATTAACGTAATAACAAAGTACAAAATATTAATTTAAAATTAAATAACTATAATGAGATTACCTCGTGCCATATTACCGAGAATTGGAAATCTCGGAGTATTTACTTTCCACCAATTTAAAATATCAAAATCTTGTCTCCCCAGTCCGGTTTCACGAGGTTCTTGAAGGTACTTTTGCAACTCCGTCTTTGTGTCACTAACGCTACTAGAACCGGAATTCGTAATATCACGTAAAAATTCATTGTCACCATCATCATGAATATTAACTTTATTATCACATTCGTTTTGCTCATTAAGGATCGGTATTCCAAATTTACCAATGTAATATTGAAACAAGGTCTCTAATGGATTACCAACCTCTTCACCCACCTTATTCTTAATTTTTTCAACAACTTCATCTTCAGTTTCTTTAACATTTGGCTTCCTTAGCCACTTATAAATCATTGTATATCCATTAATCACAACATACATTTTCATTCTAGGATCAAAAATAGTTGCAAAGTATGTCATCAAATTAAACTTAGCCATATTATCCCAATACTTATTGAACTTATCCCTCATAGCCGCAATCATTGCTTTGTACTCGTAGTCATCATCTTGGTTGAACTTAAGCAATTGCATATTTAGATCAACCACCTCAGATAAAAAATAATTTGCATTAACACTTAAATTTGCACTAACTAATTCGGTTTTACGTTTAAAGATTTGTAGAAAACTAACAATCTTTCCAATTAGAATCCAATCAATACGTGAGGGAGCCATATTTCCTAAACCAAACTTATAACTAACATTCATGTTCTCATATTCATTAAAAGCTTTTTCCAACTTGACTGCTGTAGCTAACATGTCATATGTGGAATTCCATCTAGTGGGGCAGTCAAGACGTAACATGGATTTGGACTCTATGCTTAGAAAATCTACACAAGCTTTGAATTCATGACATCTTTTCGGGGAGTTCCTAATGTATTTCACTGCGGCACGAATTTTTTCAATAGGACCAATATATTGTTTTAAACCTTCTTGTACAATTAAATTCAAAATATGAGCAGTGCACTTTATATGCAAATAAGTACCATTGAAAAACAAATTCTCTACTCTATCTCTCAAATAGTCCATGGCAACAGTGTTTGAAGATACATTATGCAAAGTTATGCACATAACCGTCTTAATCCCCCATTCCCTCAAACACTCAATAATGGAACGTGCTATGTCGTCACCCGTATGACTATAGATCGGTTTGAAATTTATTATTTTCTTATGTAATTTCCAATCCAAATCTATATAATCTGCAGTCAAAACCATATAATTAATACGCTGAATAGAAGTCCAAGTATCAGTTGTTAAGCTAACCCTAATATTAGAACTACTTAAAATTGCTTTTAACTTTTTCTTTTCTTCCTCAAATAAAGCAAAACAATACCTAGTTATGGAAGTACGAGAGGGGATCTTATAAGTAGGACAGATAGCTTCAATTAACTCCTTAAATCCTTGTTTGCCTACAAAAGAATATGGAAGTTCGTCTAAAATTATCATACGCACCAAAGCCCTTCTAACATTCTCAGCACTGAATTTCCATATTTTAAGAATTGATGTTTCACCATCTGATTGACCAAACAAATTTGTTTGTTTTTTGATTCTATCTGGGTGATTCCGGCATACCTTCATGTGCTTATTCATAGAACCAGTACCATTTAAATTTGCAGCCTTGTACTTCCTAGGAAAATACTTACAATGGCCATAACGAACACCTTCTTTATTCTTTATCCTCCTAAAGTGTTTCCAACATGCCGCTTTCAACTGTGATGTATCTTCTTCTACTTCTTCTTCTTCACCGCTATCAATCTTTTGCTTCTTTTTTTCCGGGTTTGTACTTCTCCAGTCTTCTTCTTCTCCGTCAGAATCAGAGCCAAGGTTGATTCTTTTTCCGCTAGACATCTACAATAATAACAAAAATTATATACATTAGTAATAGAGCATGATAACAAGTAATTATTATTGCTTTGAAAACATCGTTTGATTGACGTATTGTTAAAAAACACTTACTTTTCTTGAATACGAATGTGGAAATTAATCAACAATCTCGGAGATTAAGCATGTATTCGATTTGTCGACTTGTAATTCTGAGAATATCGATTTGAATATCCTCTATTCGATTTATATATCATATAATAAACTTGATATATTTGTTTGAAAATAGCATATGTATTTTTATTAGGATATGTATTAAAATTGGTATTATATTAGATTTGATATATATAAAAATTATTAGAATATCTTGGAGATTAGTATTAGGAATCCTAATTTTAGATATGTATTAAATTATATAATCAAGTTAATATTAGGATGCATATATTTTTATTGACTTTTATTAGGATTGTGTGAATATAAAATTAATTAGTAAATCTGCAAATTATATAGAGGACTAGATGTACATCAAAACTGTTTCTGTAAACAATATAATACCAATTAGGATTCTTAATTGGCTTAATTATTTAATACATATTAAATGATATTATATATAAATAAATAAAGTAGAAGTTCGAAGGTGATTGATTGTACATAAATAAATAAAGTATAATTACATATATATTAAACTATTATATATGCAACAGTATAATTACATATATGTATATATAAAGTCGATCCTAGTAAACAATATAATACATATATATTAAACTATTATATAAAGTATAATAACAGTATAATTACATATATAGACTTAATGCACCTCCAATCCATGTGTTTTTTAAAAACGTTTAATTATTTAATGAATATTAATGTATATAAGATTAAATATATTAAAGAAAAAGTTAACTTTTCGGTTCGAACCGGTGAACCGCCGGTTTAGACACGGACCGCACCAGATTTATTTTTTAAGTATTTTTTAGAACCGATAACCGGACCACCATAGCCGGTCCAGTTCCGTTCTGTTCCAAATTCGGGCCGTTTTTGCGGTTCTAACTGGTTCTCGGTTTTTTTGGTCACCCCTAATAGAAGCAGAAATTTGTTGTGGCATTCTTTCTTCTCGTTTTAACACCTTCAGTTAAAGAACCAATAACAGATGAAATAGGATGGCCTCTGACAGTCTTAATGTTGCCTGAAACATTATCAGGGACCTCTTCTTCTTCAGTCTGAGCATTATCAATCTGAGTAGTTTGAAGCTGAGCTTGGTCAGATTGAGGTATCTCAGGCTGAGTCTCATCAGTTCCATTTGATTTTGAAGTGTCGAAGTTTGGAACATTCTGAAGCGATGGTTCATCAGTTTCACTTTCTGATTCTTGATTTTGATGAGTGTTTCCAGCAGTCTGATCTTCAATCTGATTGTCAGATTCAAATGAAGTTATAAGCAGTTCATCACAGAGTTGATTAATTTTGGAGATATCAGTCTGGGATGATGAGTCATCTTTGCCAGACTGAGTGGTGTCATCAAACGTGACATTAATGCTTTCTTCGACAACTTTTCGTCGTTCATTGTAGACCCTGAATGCCTTAGCAACACTTGAATATCCAACAAATAGCCCTTCATCAGCTTTGGGAGACATTTTACACAATAAGTCCCTTTGGTTGAGAATGTAGCATCTACTTCCAAAGATATGGAAGTAATGAATTGAAGGGACCTTGCTATGATACAATTCATAAGCTGTTTTGCCATGACGCTTCACAATGATTGATCGGTTCTGTGTGAAGCATGCAGTGTTCACAGCCTCAGCCCAGAATTTTATCTTCATTTTTCCATAACATAGCATTGTTCTGGCAGCTTCAATAAGAGTTCTGTTTCTTCTCTCTGCCACTCCATTTTGTTGAGGAGTTCGAACTGAGGCAAAGTTCTGAACTATACCTAATTGATCACAGAAATCTATTAGGACTGAGTTTTTGAACTCAGTTCCATGGTCGCTTCTCATCTGACGAATAAGAGTATTTTTCTGTCGCTGTTCTCTTTTGATCATACTGATAATCTCCTCAGTTGCATCACTCTTGGCCCTTAAGAATATGACCCAAGTAAATCGAGTAAATTCATCAACAATGACTAGTGTATATATCTTTCCTCCTTTACTTTCAATCCCAATTGGTCCAAATAAATCCATATGTAGCATGAACAGAGGTTCATCTATGGAATGCAGCATTTTGGATGGAAATTGAGACTTCGTTTGCTTTCCAAGAACACAGGCTGAGCAAACTTTGTCTTTGGTATAGGTCAATTCTGGCAGACCTGGTACCAATTTGCTTTTGGACAAGGCATTGATGTTCTTGAAGTTTAAATGAGATAACCTTCGATGCCATAGCCAATTTAATTCTTCCTTTGTCTCTGTGAACAGGCATGTCTCAGCTTCATCATTTGTTGTGCTCAGATCCAGACAGAATACATCTCTTTCTCTCTTGGCGAGCAGTAATGGTTTTCCCTTGGCACTATAGATTATTCCAGCTTGTTTCCTGAATCTGACTTCATGATCCTCATCTGTAATCTGACTCACACTGAGTAAGTTATGGTGTAATCCTTCCACATATGCAACTCTCTTGAATGTAACAACTCCAGCATGAATATTTCCATATCCACGTGTCATTTATACCCCGTTATCACCATATCTCACTTGAGGCCCATCTTCTTCCTTATAGTCTTGTAGAAAAGACTTCATTCTTGTCATGTGCCTTGATGCTCCACTATCTAGATACCATTTTGTAGAGTCCTGCACATGAAAGTAGAAGAAATTAGTTCCTTTTGGGTACCCACTTTAGAGTGGATCCATGAACTGGAGCAGGTTTAAGTTCAGGTTCAATCTTGCAGTCAGTTTTGGGACTGGTATAGTTCCATTTGTTGATTTCTTTCATGCAGTTAACAGAATAGTGACCTATAACACCACACTATATACATGGGGTGTTCTTGAGACTGACTCGAGATGGGACTGACTTAGTTTGAATGGGTTGCACAGATGGTTTCTTTAATGGAGAACTGTTTCTTTGCTTTTGAGGAGAAACCGACTTTGATGAGACTGACCTCAACTTTGATGAGACTGAATTATGTGAGGCAGTCCAATGTTTTGGTGAAGCTGACTTTTGGACATTACTTTTCTGTGGTCTAGACTGACTCAGTTGGTTACAAAATACAGCTTCATGCCCTTTTTCACCACAATTGTAGCAAATTCTCTTAGGAGGAGTTTTGGGCCTGACTTGAGTTGGTGATTTGTTCCTGACTAAAGTTTTGACTATATTGGTCAGTTCCAACAATTGATTTCCCAGTTTATCAATAGTTTTTGTTTCATGACTTTTATTCAGTTTCTTGGGACTGACTGAGTGCGGGATCTTAGGTTTACTCACAGCTTTGGGCAATCTATTAGTTAGATGCTCATGAGCTTTTTCATCATGTACACTTTGTTCAGTTTCAGACACATTAACACATTCAGACTGAGAAGAAGATGAAGAATCACTTTTATTAGAAACTTTAGAAATTACAGGTTTAACAAAAGCATTTGACATCATAACTTTTTCTCCTTTCAAATAAGTGAAAGTATTTGGAAGAATTTCAGGTTTGAAAATTATTTTTTCTCTTTCAGCTTTTTCAGCTTCTTCTTCTTCTTCAGTCATGTATTTCTTCAAACTGAATCCCTCCCCCAACACTGCTTGAACTTGTTTGGGTACCTGTCTGCTTAAACAATCTTCATTTTTTAAGGATGATATGCACCAAGATTTGCAAATTCTTTTATAATGCTCAGTTTCTTCTCTAAGTTTATGGTTATCTTTTGCAAGATCACTATAGGCTTCAATATGAGCATTTAAAAGTACTTTATAACTTTCTAGTTCAGCTATCTTATCATCTTTAATTTTCAAATTGTTTTCAAGACCTTTGAATTTTTGTTTAAGTTCAGTTTGTTCTTCTAAAGTGGTGGTTAAGTCAACAAAAATATACTCAAACATTTGAAGTTTTTGTTCATTTGTGTAAGAGTTGAAATTGTGTACCTTATAAAGTTTAGACTTGTTCCAGTCTGAGTTGCAGCTCATTCTCTCAGCTTCCTTTAAGTCCTTTTCGAACTGAGAAGCAGATTTCTCAGCGTCAGTTACTTCCTCCACCAATGTCATCAAACATTTATCAACTACTTCCTCTTCATGAGATGAAAGTTCCTCATCTAACCATTCTTCAGCAAAGAATGCTTTCTGCTCAGTTTGAGGTTTTAGTGTGTTTGAGCTGTTGCCTTTCTTATACTTAAGATACTTGTTTCGGTATCTTTGGGTCATCTCAGCAACTTCGTCCATATGGTCAGTCTGAGCATTCTTTACCTTACAATGAGCAACCATGTGACCATATTCATTGCATTTAAAGCATTTTACCTTTTTCAGATCAAAAGGTTTCTTTCCTTTGTAGCATGTCTTATGTTCAAGCTTCATAGTTAACAAGGCAAGCTGACTTTTCAGTTTCTTGACTTCAGATTCATCGTTAGATTCTGAGTCTGAGTGTGACTCAGACTCAGTCGAGTCAGCTTTAGAATAAATTTCTTTATTCCTTTTGCTAGTTGCAACTAATGCATCTTCTGGATCTCTTGTGGTCCTTCTTGTGTTAATTTTTTTCCTTTCTTGAGCTTCTTCAAAATTCAGCAAGAATCCAAAAGACCAGGTAGCTTGTAAGTGGACAGTTTTTCACTTACCACAAGAGATGTGATCACAGATTCAAATTTGTTGGGCAAGATGTCAACAAACTTTTTGCATATTTCATCATCTTCTTTCATCGTTCCTAAGGCAGAGAGGTCATTCAACAGTACTTGAAACCTTGTGTGAACATCAGCTAAGGTTTCTTTTTCTTTTACATAGAAATTTTCATAATTTCTAATTAGACTGTTCAGCCTTTGTTCTCTTACTATTGGGACACCTTCATAGGATACAATTAATGTATCCCATATTTCCTTTGACGTTCTACATCCAGCAATCTTGGAGAATATTTGTTCAGATACAGCATTACCTAGAATACTTCTTGCTCTTGGATCTAGATTGTATAGTAACTTATCCGTATCTGTCCATTGAGATTTAGGAGTTTGAACCCATCTTGCACGTTGGACAACTTTGTCTCCTTCTTTGACTTCGTCAATTTCCTTTCCGGGAATCATTGGTCCTTCCTGTACAATTCTTAGCATTTCTTCGTGAATTCCAGATAAATGCCACTCAGCTTTAAGTTTCCAGTGAGCAAAGTTATGGCCACTGAAAATGGGAATGCCTTTTCCAGCCATAGCAGGTGTGTTTGAAGATGATGACATTGTTTTTGTGAGATTTTATGTATTGATCGTTTAAGATTTAAAAATTTATTAAAATTTGAATCTTATTTGCTCTAATACCAGTTGTTAGGTCTCAATAAGATCTCAAACAATGGCTAATCAATCACAAATAAGTATTTAGACGTTAATTATTATTAATCGATTGATTACTCAGTTTCACGAATTATTATAGCGGAATTATAATAACGAAACAGTGAAAATAACACACAGTTATATTTCTTCTTCAAAAGGTGTCAAGATTACAAAGTTCAAGCTCACTATTATACACAATAATAGTGAGCTTGATAAGTACGAATCTTAGAAAATCTTCTAAAAGGATAGAAGATTTTATCTAACTATCATGCCTAAAATACTGCTCTACGTCTCTTCATGAGTCTGAGTAGTCAGCTTGAGTCACTCAGACTCATGTCACTCAGACTAAGACTTTAATTAACAGATAAAATTGGGATAAATCATTGTTTTTCCCAACACAAATCATCCAGTTCCATCTCGTCTAGAACATCACCTTGTCTGTGTGATACTGTGTAAATAATCAATTCATTTCCCATAGACCTGAGAAAGTTCTTATTCAAGTAATCTTTGTTTATTCTTACACCAGCACTGCGCAACTCTCCTGTCAGCTTCTTGTATCTGTCAAAAATCAAAGACACATTTTCTTCTTTTAAGGCTTTGAAGTTTTCATACTCCTGTTTGAGAAGAGCCTTCTTGTTTTCCTTGGTGTTATTTGTTCCACTGAATCTCTTCTCAAGAGCTTCCCACAGAGACTGTGCGTCTACATATTTTTCAAATTTTGATTGGTATTCATTAGGAATAGCAATTAGAAGAATACTGAGAGCTTTGATTTCAGTCTGTTTTTCTCTTCTTTCTTGATCTGTGGTAGAAGGATGAACAAATCCACATGTTCCATCAACTGACAAGGTGAGAGCTTGTTTGTTCCCATTCACAATTACATCTCATACTGCATAATCAAAAAGCAGTATGTGTTGTTTGATTCTCAACTTCCAGAGATCAAAATCGTTGATGTTCAATACATGAACTTTATTTACCACCATATCATTCAAGATTGATAGTAATTTGCTTCTTGTCAAGGCTTCAACAAAAACTTGTAGATCTGTAGATCTTCAGCACCTCATGTGCTCTGATACCACTTGTCAGGATCGATATGGTTTATGTAAACACAACTATACTTTGAATAAAGATCTTGATCTATCAAAGAAGTTTAGCAGCGGATATTAACACTTTGATATCACAAGTTTTATTGATTAAACGAATATTGTTAACAAAGAATAAGAACAATAACGAATATCAGTGATAAGTCTCAATATATTAATCTTAAAATAATGATCAATATACGTGTTTTTCTTAATACAAGGATCTATGTATATATAGACCTTGAGGCTAACCTAGCAAATCAAGGAAACGACTTTTACAATCACAATTGTAATATAACTACAACTTCTACAAATAAGGAAGAGATAATTACAAAACTATTCAAAAATTATCTAAACTCCTCATGCAGTAGTAACAGGAGACGGGTAGTAGTAACAGTCTTCAACAGTAGTAACCATTAGTGTTGCACTATTAACCAGTTACATGTAGTAGTAACTGGTATACATGTAGTAGTAACTAGGCAGTAGTTTGTTCAGTAGTAATGAGCAATATTAATGAACTTAAACTTATTTCTCAAACAGTTTAATCCCAACAGCGTGCATGTTAATATATAAAAATTATGTTTTTTCAATATTAATAAACATATAATTATGTATTTTTTTTCTCATACATTCCATTAAGTTTATCAATATCATTTTCTTGACATCAAATAAACTTTAACTAACCGAATCATCTTATGATAGTGAATATACTTAGTGTAATAGTTATAATAGATATATTTATCATTTTAGTATAATATAATTTTATTACAGTTGTATTATATATATTATATAATGTTATACGGATGAAATTAACTCTTAAATCGAACGTATCCATTGAGCCTATAATTTAGGGTACATGCGACCCGAACCTCAGATAACTCGCCTTATTGAGGGTACCCGCAGTCCGGGTACCCGCCTATTATGGGACGAGTTACGGTAGTGAAAATAAATTACCCGTCCAGCAAGAACGGACAAAATTTTCCTACTACCCGTCCCGTGAACATCTCTACTAACCCCTGTAAATAAAGTGTATTTCTTTTATCTTTTTCCTTTTTTTATCATTATTTCTCTTTACATTTTTTCATATATCTTTACACAAGAAAAAAAAAATTAAAATCAATTTTATCTCCAAATTTGGTAAAAAAAAAAAATTAAAAGAAAATGTACCATACTTTCTTACACTTACACTTTGGTATTAACATTATGTACTCGTGTGACAATAAATAAGATTGTAATTCATTTATTTATCATTTACAAGTTTATATCTTTTCAAAATATTTATGACATAAATTAGATTATACTATATGTGACGTACTTTATTTTAAATACATTGTTAGTGTTATGTAAGAGGACAACATGTTCAGCACTTAGCCACCTATTTAGTTTTCAATATTGACATTTAAATTACTAAAAGTTATACAGAAGTAACTGCGTTTCACAAATGAGTTGCAAAAGGTTCCATGAAAAATAGTTTTCCATAGTGTCGTAGCTCGAACGTATTAGCACAATACCGAATTTTACAAAAGTATAATAAGTTTTACATTAAAAGTAACTTACCAAATCCACAATTAAGGGAATGAGTCTTTGATATATAAAATAGGGCAAAATGCATAAAAGTCATTCAAAACGATATTCGTTTTCTATTTGAGATATCGAAATTTTTCTTCTTTTAAACTTTTTATTTTTTTAGTTTAATCTCCTAAAGTGTATTATTTTATCAATCGGTCAATTAGTATCAGTTGATGAATCGGGATCCCACCAATGAAAATACTCGCACTTTCGTTCATACTTGTAATTTGAACGGCTTAAAAACCTTCTACCTAGGTTGTTACTCGTTCTTGAAATCCAAATTCCACCTACGTCGCCACAATCACACAAGACACGAAACCATGGTGACCCATTTCTTTTAATCGATCGATTAGTTGCACTTGAAGATTATGAGTTGGAGATGGTTGGTTGAAGATGAATGAATTTGGGGAAAGCTTGAAATTTGGGGAAAGAAAAGAAATAACTATTAAAATAATGGTAACTAGATACCGAGTAATTAACCCGAATTGATGCAATAAATGCACTTTAGATGATTAAATTGAAAAAAAAAAACTCCGATATCTCAAATAAAAAATGGTAGTCTTTATGAATGACTTTCATTCATTTTGCCCTTTCAAATAAATAAAAATATTTGCTCCTAAGTATTTAGAATTGGCCTTTCAACTATCGAATGAGGAATCAATTAGATGTTATTAACTTATTGTATCATTATTTATAGAGAGTAGGATCTTTTGTTGATTGCAACCCTGCTCATTTTTTGAGTATAGGTCGTCGTTTAACTTTTGCAGCTTAGATAAGCTTTTGTTCATTTTTTTTATGTTAATCTTATATTTTTCAACCGATAATTTCATTTCTAAATCCTGTATTATGTTCATATGATTTTTGGACTGTGCTGTTTTGATTCAATAATCAACTTTATCTGCAATGTCATATAGGTTTTGAATAGTTCTAGTCGTGTCTTTGTTAGTTATTATATCTATATTCTAATTAAGTTATTTGTTTTCGGCTTTTAATTGATTTTGTTTATCCTTGAATAGATCAATGGAGATATATATTAAGACTCTAGATGGAAAGACCTTCCCGCTAGATGTCAAACACTCCGACACTATCATCAACGTGAAAGCCAAAATCCATGACAAGGGAGGTATTCCCCTGACCAACAGGCTTTGATCTTTGACAATATGATTCTCGAGGACAGTGGTACCCTTGGGGATTTCCACATTCAAATGGAATCCGTCCTCACGCTTGTGCTTAAATGGAGTGGATATATGCAGATATTCATCAACACCCTCTCTGAAAAGTCGTACACTCTAAAAGTCAAACACTCAGACACCATTGGCAGCGTGAAAGGCAAGATCCAAAGAATGGAAGGTATTCCCGCAGACCAGCAGGAGCTCATATTTGACAGAATGGTTCTCAACGACAGCGCTACCATTGTTGACTACCACATCAACAAGGAATCCACCCTCACACTTGTACTTAAATCACTGGGATTGATGCAAATATTCGTCAAGACCCTCACCGGAAACACCTTCCCTCTTGAAGTCAGACGCTCAGACACCATCAGCGACTTGAAAGCCAAGATCCAGGATAAGGAAGGTATTCCCCTTGACCAGCCGGTGCTGATCTTTAACAAAATGGTTCTTGAGGACAGTGGCAGTCTTGTGGACTTTCACATCCACGGGGAATCCACCATTATGCTAGGGGTTAAATGGATGCAGATATTCATCAAGACTGAAACTGGAAAGACCACCCCTCTCGAAGTCAGAAACTCAGACACCATCGATGATGTGAAAGCCAAGATCCAGTATAAGGACGGTATTTCCCTTGACCAGCAAAGACTGATCTTCGCCGGCAGGCAACTCGAAGATGGACGTACTCTTGCTGACTACAAAATCAAAAAGGATTGCATAATTCATCTTGTTCTTAGATTAAGGGGATCGTGAGAACCACCCCAAGTTCATATAAATGCATCTGAAGAAATGGACAATACTGATCCTTTTTGCGGATGTAACTCTAGCTCAACTATCATTTGGGTTTAAAGTACCTAGGTATGACATGCATAATAAGTAAATACAAAACTTATTTAAAAAAATACAAAGTTACAAGACAAAACTTATTTTCAAACCAAACTTATTTTCAAAACAAAATATAAATATGTGTAATTCCATCATATCCAACGTCAATATATCAAAGTATTACCAACATATATCCACATTTTAGAAAGCCAAATTTCGTAAAATAATGCACCAAGAGTCAAACAAATAGGTAACAAATATCAAATGAAATCCTAGGGTAACACATACCACTAGTCTTTCCAAAAGGTGCAAACGTTTCGTATGACACTACGATAAACGTCCACCATCAAACACACAAAGTTTCTAGGATCGATCCATACGTCTCTTATAACAAATAATACTTAGTGCACCTTACCACAATCCGGGTAAACAAAAAGAGACGCCGTAGATATAGCAAAAGACACCGCTACATTCGATGCCACATTATTGGTGTCACAATAACGCGCCCATGGGACCTCCATTGATAGGTTACTCTTAGGCAAATTTTTCGAAACCGTTTTAACCGACTAATATATAACAAATTTAAAAATACTTTTACACATTTTCAAAGTGATTAATAGACTCCAAAATATGTTTAAAAAGTTATTTATAATGTACGTAAAGTAGTTTAACCACAAACATAAAATATTATATAATGTGACATTTTATTTATTTTGAAAATCACGTGTCTGCCCAACGTTCGTTCTAATCTTGTCACGAGTCACCATGACAACATTATCAATGTATTTACGAAATAATAACTTAACGGGTCCTTATCGGGACATGTAAAGCCACACGGAATGAGTGACAATTTATACGAATCATCGTACCAATTGCCACAATCAATGTCGTGAAAGGCTCAAGGCGCACTAAGGCGCAAAGGAGGTCAATGAGCCTTGAGGCGAGGCGCATACCAAATCGTGGGATTCATAAACACGAGGCGCACTATATATATTATGTTTTTCTATAACATATGTGTCAAAATTATGCAATTTAAATTGCACATAATAATATTGAGATACTGAATAACTAATACATATATAATAAAGCTTGAATTTAAACCCAAAATATAAAGCAAGCGTGTCAATATTCAAGGCATAATGCCACATTTTCATGATAATATTTCATAAATAAACTTAATGAAACTAATGCAAGAGATTTCAGTCGAATTCTCCAAATTCCCCATCGTCTTCATCATCATAGTCAAATGTGTATCCCTCTTCATTGTGATAATGTTCATCCTCCTCCATACCTTCTTCTTCAGTGTCACTATTCTCTAAAACGACAACTTCGTCATCTTCATCCACAAGGTTTAATCCAGAACCAGAACTTGACTCAACCCTTCCTTTTCCCCTTGAGCTAGAACTAGCCTACACATCACTCGATCTAAGATTATAGTTTGACTCATCCATGTTGCTTTGATCATTCCTTGGTGGCTCATCGTCATACATTCTACCAATCAACCATTCGTTACTTTCATCAATCTCATTTAACAATAAAGGATCAATAATATCACGACGATCAAAACGTTTCTTTAATTGTCGATTGTATTTTACATACACCAAATCATTGAGCCAGCTAGCTTGATCAAGTCTATTTCTTCTTTTGTTATGAAGCTGCCAAAATGAAGATTAAAATGTGAGTGATATAACAGAATATATACTTGTAACTTTTAAAAATTGAGTATGTTCACGTTTCAAATTCAAACTCAACTTAAAAAATGACATGTAGTAATATTCGGTTATATAAATACTTACAAGACTAAAGATGCTCCAGTTACGCTCACATCATGTTGCACTACATAAGACTTAGAAATTTGATAGCAAACTTCTTTAAAATAGGAACTTCGTTTCCATAACAACTCCACCATTCAGCTACAAAGAATTACATGTTTCAGAATGTTAATCTATAATAATAAAAAAGCATTATCTATAATTTTTAAATACTTAAATTTTACCTGGTGACTTGATATTTCTATCACGTATGGCTAATTGATACCCCATAATACCTTCTGCATTTTTATACATGTGCTTTTCTGCTGTAAGTTTGCTTTGGTCAACCTTGTTTGGTATAAGCCTCATAATGCATTGTAACATCCCAGCCGACACCTCTGGATCATCCTCAATATTAGGATCCAAGTAGTAAAATTGTGGATTCAAATAATACCCAGCAGCATGTAATGGATGATGAAGTTGGCATTCCCACCTTTTGTCGATAATGGAAAACACATCCTTGTACTTATTTTCATCATCGTTAAAAGATGTTGATATTACTTCTTTTGCCTTCTTTATGGCCTGATATGTTAGACATAGGAACCCAAAAACAAATGTAAGCCCAAGTCCGTATGTGGACTTGGGCCCGTTAGATTATTATTTTCCTATAAATAGGTGTCCTATGTAATCGTTTTAAAGAGATGAAATATAAAATATTCTTCCACAAACCCGATTATTAAATTCTACATGGTATCAGAGCAGGTTACCGTGAAAAGTACTTGTTCGGACTAGCAAACCAACTCAAACGAATTAGACATTCGACTCGGAAAAAGGCCAACTCGGCTTAGCCATTCGACTGGAAACTCATCACATTCGAACTAGTAGGTTCGACTGAAGACTCAAGCAACACGAATTGGATTATCCGACTACAAAAAAAAAAAAAAAAAAAAATAGGGGTGCTATTCGACTTACAATTGAACTCACACGACTTAGCCGCCGCCTAGCCTTTGGTTCATACACGAATACCTATTCGAACACCCATTCGAACAGCTTCATCTCATTCGAACACCGAGCTTCATCTTATTCGAACACCATACACGAACACCTACACGAGCAGCAAATCATAACACACGAACAATCGATTACGAATTGATATTAAGCGAATAAGCAACACGAAATTGGGATTCAAACGCCGAATCAATTTTATGTTACCTAGGCGAACTTGAATATCGTTGATTGCAATTTCAGTGATTTAAATTTTTGATAAACCCTTTTCTGTTCGTCCCTGTTTCTTTTGATAACAAGTGACCAAACCAAGCAGGTGATCAAACCAAAGCCCAACAAGTGATCACACCAAAGCCCAATTAGCAAACTTTGAGCCCAACAGACAATGTTTTGGGCCTGGTCTATTTAATTAATGATTTGGACCAAAACAAATTTCAAAAACACAATTTAAACAATTCAAACCACTATGGCTGAAAAAGAAAACAATAACTTCGCCGTACAACAAATAAATTTGCTTCGTAACGGAGCTCAGAACCAATTTCAAAACCCAAACCCTCCTTTCAAGAATCATCGGTCAGACAAGCCGTTTTTTCGAACTCAATCAAAGGTGGATAAGAGGAAGCTCAAGTGTGAAGAGTGTGGTATGTCGAAACACACCAAAGAACAATGCTTTAGGATCGTTGGATATCCAGAATGGTGGAGTGATAACCACAAAACCTCAAAGACTGGAAAAGCTGATGCCGTCATAGGCAGCAGAGAGATTAACGGCGGAGGAAAGAAGTTAATGTTAACCGTGCATGATTTCGAAGAGGAGAACGTTTCTTCCCGATCTGGAGAAGTTAATGTTGCCACCAAAAACGCCAAGTGTAATTCATGGATTTTTGATTGTGGTGCCACTGATACAATGACGTTTGATATAACCGATCTAACGTCAAACTCGAAAGTTGACAAAACACGAATTCACACAGCTAACGGGGAAACTCTCCCAGTTAAAGGAGGGGGAACCATTGAAATATCGAAAGAATTACGACTCTCGAGATGCCTTTATGTGCCATCATTATCACACAAGCTATTATCCGTTAGTCATGTTACGAAAGAATTAAACTGTGTGGTATTAATGCACCCCACTTTTTGCATTTTGCAGGATATCAGGACGGGAAGGATCATTGGGCGTGGTACTGAGAGACAAGGATTATATTACGTAGATAAAGTCACTCAACAAGGCTCAGTTATGCTGACTCATGGTTCAAACGATAGGAAAGAATGGTTATGGCACCGACGATTGGGACATCCGTCCACTGGTTATTTACGTCAGTTATTTCCGCATTTATTTCCTAAAAATAAAGATTTTCATTGTGACACTTGTATTTTGGCTAAGAGTCATAGACAAACATTTAAACCTAATGATACTCGAGTTGATTCTCCTTTTTCGTTAATTCATTTTGATGTTTGGGGTCCCGCAAAAATTGAAGGGGGACAAAATTTTCGTTATTTCTTGTTATTTATAGATGATTGTACTCGTATGACATGGACTTATCTTTTAAAAACTAAGTCTGAAGTGTTTACTAAGTTCACATCGTTTTGTAACATGGTCAAAACTCAATTCAAACAGGACATACAAATTCTCTGATCCGATAATGGGGGAGAATTCTGTAATACTTCCATGAAAAACTTCTGTCAAGAGCGGGGAATCATCCATCAAACCTCGTGTGCTCACACCCCTGAACAAAATGGGGTTTCAGAACGCAAAAATCGATTCTTGTTGGAAATCACTCGTGCTCTAATGATCGAATCACAAGTCCCAAAATCTTTTTGGCTAGAAGCAGTTGTCACTGCCACGTACTTGGTTAATCGTCTCCCAACCCGAGCTCTAGCTCTCAAAACTCCACTCCAAACACTGTAAAACTTCCATAAATTGCCTTCAAATCTAACTCTTGAACCGAGTATTTGGATGTTCTGTTTTTGTCCATATACCAAAAATAGAGCGTTCGAAACTTGATCCTTGTGCAGAGAAATGTGTGTTTCTGGGTTATGGTGTCAATCAGCACGGGTATCGGTGTTACAGCCCGAGTCGGCGTCACATGTTCACTACAATGAATTGTGACTTTCTTGAAACTGAGTTCTTTTACCAGACCCATCTTCATGGTCAGGGGAAAAAAGAAAATGACGCATTAAGATGGATAAGTTGGGCACCACCTGTAAATGGTGCTTCTACTGATACAACCACTCCGGAGACTCATAGTCCTGAAGAACCCGAAGACAGTACCACTCCCATCAACAATGATCCTCCTCAACTGATATCCGAGGTAAGTGGCTCTGAATCTCCGGATAATTCAAATAACTCTGATATGTGTGATGATGAACAACAGGTCGAGACGGAAACTCCGAATGTGACTGAACCAGCTCGGTATGATCCTCCACCTAGATCAACCAGGGGAATTCCCCCTAACAGATACTCACCTGAAAGAAGTTCAAGAGGGTCGAGATATCCAGTTGCAAATATCGCAAGAAGGAATTTAGTTCCGGAAGCCAAGTCCTTCGCAAACGCGATCTGTTCTGAAAAAATACCAACAAGTGTTGAAGAAGCATTCAAGTATAAAGAATGGAAAGAAGCAATTGGAACCGAACTTGAAGCCCTGAGAAGAAGTGAAACATGGGAAGAATGTGAATTGCCTCCAGGAAAGAAACCCGTTAAATGTCGGTGGGTGTTCACTATCAAGTATAAACCCGATGGATCAATCGAAAGGTATAAAGCTCGATTAGTCGCAAAGGGGTATACTCAGACTTACGGGATTGACTACTGTGAGACTTTCTCTCCAGTAGACAAGATTGATACTATTAGAGTTCTATTCCGATCACACTCTCTTCTTGAAACGAATAGGTAAACTCATAACCTGTTTAGTAATCTACGTTGATGACATGATCATTACAGGGGATGATTCAGAGGAAATGACAAAATTGAAAGCTAATCTTTTCAAAGAATTTGAAATGAAAGATCTGGGAAGACTCAAATATTTTCTCGGAATTGAAGTTCTAAGATCAAAGCTAGGGATCTTCATTTGCCAGCAAAAATATGTTCTGGATTTATTAGCAGAGACGGGAATGCTAGATTGCAAACCTGCAGACACTCCCATGATAGCCAACCAAAAATTGTTCATGGAAGATGAAGTTGAACTGGCAGATAAAGAAAGATATCAGAGAACGGTGGGAAAGCTGATTTACTTAGCTCATACTCGGCCAGACATCGCATACGTTGTGGGGGTTATAAGTCAATTCATGCACCAACCTCAAGTCCAGCACATGGAAGCAGCTTTACGGATTATCAGATATCTCAAGGGAACTCCTGGACACGGTGTTCTATTCAAAGCAAATGGGCATCTGAAGATTGATGCTTATACCGATGCTGACTGGGCAGGTGACAAAGGTAATATAAGGTCTACATCAGGGTATTTTACCCTAGTGGGAGGGAATCTTGTTACATGGAGGAGTAAAAAGCAAAAAATTGTCGCCCTCTCAAGTGCTGAAGCTGAATTCCGAGGAATAGCACGAGGATTAGCTGAAGTCCTATGGCTGCGAAAACTTTTGTCAGAAATTGGGTATCCCTCAGAAGAAGCCAGTAAGATCATGTGTGACAACAAAGCTGCTATCCAGATCTCAGGAAATCCAGTTCAACATGATCGCACAAAACACGTTGAAGTTGATAGGCACTTCATCAAAGAAAAACTTGAAGATGAGATTATCGAACTTCCGTTTGTTTCATCAAAAGATCAGCTTGCAGATATCCTTACAAAGGCGGTTACCGGAAAGATCTTTGCTCACTGTCTTGACAAGTTAAGCATTGTAAATCCCACTACTTAGCTTGAGGGGGAATGTTAGACATAGGAACCCAAAAACTAATGTAAGCCCAAGTCCGTATGTGGACTTGGGCCCGTTAGATTATTATTTTCCTATAAATAGGTGTCCTTTGTAATCGTTTTAAAGTGATAAAATACAAAATATTCTTCCACAAACCCGATTATTAAATTCTACATGATATATGTAACCCATTGCTGGCTTCTTTTCGCCATCTACTAATCGAAGAACACTTACAATAGGACCCGTCAACTTAAGAATGTACACAATGTTACTCCAAAAGGTAGGCATTCCAACAATACTAGCCACGTGCTTACCAGCTTGCTACTTAGAATACTTGCTTTTTATCCAATTATCAGATGTGAACATCTTTTTCAAGTTCATTTTTTGAACTTGTATTGAACGAAGAGCAATGTAAGCAGTAGCAAATCTTGTAGTTGTTCGCCTAAGTAATTCCTTTTTCTCCGTGAACTTCCTCATCATGTTCACAACACCAGTACCGTTATATATATATAACCATTTAACGTCATTGCCTTCTTTAGCGTTTGTCTTACTCTTTGAATCTTCCCAATATCTTCAAGCATCAGGTCAATACAGTGCGCAGCACATGGAGTCCAGTACAAGTGTGTACGTTTTGCCATTAATAATTTGCCTGCTGCTTTCACTACAAGCTAAATGCCATTTAGTGACTAAGACCTTTAGTGACTGAAACATATACCGTCCTTAAATTCCCCCTTTTTATAACCTTTCTTGACTGAAATGAAAAAGAGTAAGAAATTATAAATTAAAAAAAAGCCAGAAGAAAAGAAAATAGAAGTAACACGCGCCGCTCATAATTTCCCCAATTTCTAAAATCGAAACCCTAATAAGTCCATATGTCCTCATTCTCTCGCCGGCGATTCTAGAATTGAAACCCTAACTCCATCCACTCGTCGCCGGCCAGTTGCATCATCGTCGGAAACTGCACCGGTGCCGCCCCTGCTTCCAATTTCGACACCGTCACCACTCATCTACAAGGTTAATTTTCCAGTTTAAGCGCCTCAATTAGTCGTTTTTTAATGGCGGACGATCGAAACAACCGTCAAACTCAGGCATACGAAGCTTGGAGGTGAATTCACCGTAAATCGGTGTATCGGTTGAACTACTCGAGGTTAATTTCTCATCGATTCACGCATCGCGCCCTAACTAATCGCTTGATTCATATCTTCTCTGTCCTCGCTAAATTCGGAATACATTTGTATGACTTATGAAATTTGATATTGTTTTTCAACTTTCATCAGAGTATATTCGATTATGACTCATTTTGTATAAATGTTGTTGTCGTTTGTAGATTTTATACGAGTTTTTGTTATTGTGATGGTGAAATTGGGGATATATAGATATATGTATGAATGTGATACTCTGTAACTGCCCTGCTCGTAAATACAGTCCCTCAAACTCTTCTAATACTTTGCTAGTATGGGATAACTTTTAGAGAATAAATCGTTTTTTCACAAATGATAATGCAGGTTGTACATTTAGATATGGAAAAGTTAGACGAAAGAAGCATGTTGACTGCTTGATGATCCAATGGATGTTGTGAGCTTGGCGTTCTGCCAAATCTCCTATTATTAGAATCTAAGGTCCGTAACTTGAGTTTTGGAAAGGACTTGCCTCGAGATGGTTAGGTTATAAATTACCTTGTTTATTACTATATTCTCAATTGTTAACGTTATGTTTCAATTAATGTTAATTTTGCTTCTACAATAATTGTTCCATTATTTCTACACAGGTTAATGACATCATTAATATTCATTATTATCATCTTCCTTGACAATTATTTGCATGATATGCATGTCTAGTGCTTTAAATTCAATATGTTAGGCCACGGATCAACACAAGTAAATTTCTATAACATAAAATGTACTTTGGGTGACTGATGGTTATAAGATGATTTTTGAATGGTTAGGACTGAACAAAAGTATATTGGACAGCAATCGTTGCCCTTATTATGTTGTAAGGTAATTTGTTGCATGATGCACCTTTACATAAGTTTTCAATGTAAGTCAGGGGTTCCATATTTGGGTGACCGATGGTTATAAGTTGTTTTACTTCAGTTTATTATTTATTATTGGCATTCGATTATCATTAGTTATCCCTAATTAACTTGTTACTTTTCAGATGTCGAGAAGTATGATCATACTGTGGGTGTCATATCGTGAGATATATAATAAGGTTAGTGTTATATTTTAAAAGTAGTTAGCAAATGTCTATTTTGTGTTATACTATCTTCTATAGTGAATGCTTATGTGATTTAAGTATCCTTATCTTGGCCACTATTTATATGTACTCTCTTTGAGCATCATAATCGATAATCTGAACTGAAATATGATGTTATGCTATCTTCTACATTTTGAGTAATAGGATTATGTGAAGCATAACTCATTTTTCCTGTCCGTGTGCATGTGTGCATCTTTATATTATCCTTCTTTTTTGAATGCTACTTGTATGCAGAGCATATACATATTCTTATTTTTAATCGGCTTAGTTGTATTTAGTCATAGACATTGCACTTATTTATCTCTACATGTCAAATGGTTGAGTTTAACTGACATATGATTATATGTTATATTTCCCGTATTATCGGTTTAGGCTGCATATGATGCCTTTGCTGGAGCTACTCGAGTTACTATTCCGTACATGCTTATGTAAGTTAGAGTATTAAATTTAGATTCTAAACCTATAGCTCGTCTAATTATTTTGATATTCTGATTTTTAAATCACATTCAGGGGAAAGTCAACCCTAAATACTCTGTAGCTTAAACAAATGTTTGTGCTCAGGTATGTATCTTTTTCGAGCTTTAGCTTAGTCAGTAAAAGCATAGCATACACGTCAAATGATTAACTCCTTTTCTTTATTAACAGAATAACAGAACAGTGTCTCATCCATGTGTATGCTTCTTTTGAAATAAACAGTGTTGTTGGCCATGTTTATAATCCTATGATTTCTGTTAACTTTTAATGGTTGCCATTTCTTATTTGATTCAGGAGGAGTTCAGTTCTGATTTCTTGGTCTTTCTTTAAGTCATAATGTTGAAACTCGATGCTGGTACGTAAATAATATACCTAAATTTGTGTAAGTAAATATAATGCGTCAATAATCATCCTGAGGACCACTTTGAGTCGAAACTTGTTATAGGTTAATCAATGTGTACTTTTCTAAGAAATTGGTTTAGGAGATTTTATACTCGCTACCCATTTACTTTTTATCCTGAGGACTTTTAACTCGCGACCAATTTCCTTTTTATCTGGTTTTTATTTGATTTTACGTCTTTGACTGGTTAGAGATTAAATATACATAAATCAGTCCATTCATACAACTTTTCTTTTTGTTTTTCTCAGTGATTTTAGCCAAGACGTGTTGAAGTAAAAATGGGTAGATCCACATGAAGTAAAGCGAAGATGGATATTTGTTCTTTCTTATTTAGTAGCTTTAATATGAACCCATTATGTATTACATTTTATTTGAAAAAAGAAGACAGTGTTATTTATCAGTCAATAAAGTCAATATTGTGTTTATTTTTATTTTATCTATTTTTTTTTTTTTTAAAAAAAAAAAAATCTTTTGCTTACTGAAGGTTCAGTCAGTATTGAATTTTTTGGTAAATTATTTATGACCCTATAATGACTGAAAAAAGAGACATGAAATCTTTCACACCTTTCCTGACTGAAATATCTGTCATAATAGACTTTTAGTGATGGTGACGATAGTGACTGATTTTTCTTTAGAAGGAGTAGCTCAAATGGTCTTTTGTGACTGTTTTTAGACTTTTTCTGACACTTTTTTTCAGTCAGTAAAAGTCATTTATCTTGTAGTGTTTATAGTTTGATGCGTTGTCCGTCACTACTTGAACAACATTATGCTCTCCAATTTCCTCCACCATCTGATCAAGCATCATATATATATTGTCGGCATTCTTAACAATATTTGAAGCATCAATCGACTTGATAAAAACAGAACCTCTAGGAGAGTTGACAAGAAAATTGATTATGTCTTTGTGAGCTACCGAATCTCTCCATCCATCAGACATTAAGGAACAACCATACTTAGCCCATTGCTCATGATGCACTTGTTTTACCATTTCATCAGTTGATTTGACAGCTTTAGACAAATATGGGACTCGAACCTCGTGGTAACTAGGAGGTTTAAAACCTGTTCCATGTTGGGCTACTGCTTCCATAGCTATACGAAAGCTATCATAATTAACGGCATTAAATGGCAATCCAGCATCATAGAACCAATTAGCTAACTCTTTGCACGCTTTATCTCGAAGTTCATTCTTGCATATCTCATTCATTGTTGACTGCTTCATTTTTCCATCTTTGCGGTTTTTAACAACTTGTTCTGGTGGAGCTGTGAAGAACATATCTATTTCGTTCATTACTACCCATGGAGCAGCAACAACAACATGTCGAGCCTTTCCCTGATTGAGCAACAACATCTGGAGTATATAATCCAAAGCAAAACGCAACACCAGTTTACTTCGGGTGCGGTGTACTCCTTTTTTATACGCGAGTGTTGCGTCATCATTTGTTTGTTCGTATGATTCTTCGTGTTATGGTAAATTTGTCAAACTATTATTTTCGTTTCATACATCTATTCTTTGTGTTTAAGAAGTCGTCTAAAATCATGATTTAATAATGCCAACGTTATAAGTATATATGTGGTTTTGAGATTTTGCATGAAAGCGGTTCTTTGGCTTATGTTTATAAAAAAAAAAAAAAAAAAAAGATATTTTATTGATTTCATTGTTTGGTTATAATCATAAAAGGGTTCTGTAGGAATACACTTAGTATTAGGATAATAAGTGTTGTCGGTCGATTTTAAGTTTGTAGTACGTCAAAAACTTCGACAGATTGTTGTCTTGTGTTCTTGTGGTCATATCTTGTTAATAATTTCGTGTTTTTATATAATATCTAAACCAAATTTGTAGTACTCCGAGTCTAGTTTTCAGAAATATAAATTATGTGAAAATTGGAGTCCGTTTACCTAGTCAAATGATTTTTGCAAAACTATTGCGCCGGACAGCAAGTTTCAAACAATCTCTGTAGTTCAACTTCAACGGGTCATATATTGGTCATACCAGAATATTTTTGTTGGAATCTTGGGTCTATGTTGTAGCCCTTGAAGTCTAGTTTTTAGAAATATAAGACTCGTCATCTAATTATTGTTTAAACTCTTTAAAACTGACTTTTGGTGAACGTTGGTCTAAATTTTGTTATAGTGTTAGTTTCTATATCCGAACTTTTGTGTTCGCTTTTTGTTTGACTTAAAAGTGTTAAATTAGAGATTTTAAAACATGAAGTTCCTATTTATATATCAAAGATGTGATATGGAGTTTTTGGTAATTTTACGCTATCGTTTGATATTTAAAAACGTTCATACGAGTCATGACGTAAAAGCTACTGTTCGTAATCAGGTTCCATGTTCTATGTTCGTAAGGTTATAAGTTACTCTCATGTATGTGTTGTTATTAGACATATAAATCAAAGTTTTAACTCTCGGAGTCTATTTTCCAAATATGTAAGCCTCACCGTCCAGTTCTTCGTGATACTCACTGAAACTGACTTTTAGTGATCATGGGTCAAATCTGAATTACTAAAACGATATTGTTAGGTTTTGATAACTTGAAATTGTGTAACGATTTAATAAATTTATATATGAACAAATCTGATTTATATACTTTCCTACTGGTCTAAATCATGATAGTTGAATATCGGAATGTATTCATAGTATATTCAAACTCGTTTTAAAACTTAAACTATCAAAGTGACATTTTTGGACAGATTGTTTGAACTGTTTTGTATCGATCTTAACTTCGTCATAACTTACTCAATTAAAGCAAATCCGGATTCCTCGATATAGCCCTTTGAGTCTACTTTTTGTTTATATAAGATTCATAGTTCAATTCTTTTTCAAACCCGAGATAACAGTTTTCGTAACGGGGGTACTTGCTGAGTTTTTGTCATTTTTATCTAAATCTAGCGTTTTGTCCTTTGTTCTAGAGTTCTATGTTTCGGAAAATTTAACACTCCTAAACAAACATTAAACGGGATAAATTCTTGATATTGAAAATGTACTCATATGTAACTACTTGTTATTCTAGGAAGCTCATCACTTTTACGTGCTTTTCCAAGTGAGTTCATTGCTCCTATTTTCTACTGCTTTACGTGTTTTATACTAATCGGGGGGAAGTAAAACTCAACTTACTATTTTAAGAAAACGGATACTATTTTCAAACTTACCATAAATAGAACTTTCTATTTATGGAAACTTACTATATTTGGAAACCTTCTCTTTCGGGAAATTTACCACTTTTAGAAACTTGCTATTTTCGGAAACTTTCCATTTATGGAAACTTTCCATTTATGGAAACTTACTACGAACTGGATTTCATAAAACGTTTACAAACTTATGCATGTTTTCAAAATACTACGAGATTACTATTGTGGGTTACTTCAAACGTGCTCATTAGTAGATATTTTCTACTAATGGAGTCTTCTAAACGTGCTCACTAGTAGATGGGTTCTACTAGTGGAGTCTTCTAAACATGCTCGTTAGTAGAGATGATCTACTAACGGAGTCTTCTAAACGTGCACATTATTACTAATGGTGTCTTCATACGGTAGTGTGGCTACTAGTACTGATACTTGTGGGTTTGCTATTATATTCCTTACTTATACATGCATTTGCTTACTTATATTAATTACTTCTGAATTGAGATGCAATTGCTTGTTAATTACTATTTTTAGAAACTTACTATTTCGGGAAACTTACTAAAAATAGAACTTTCTATTTTTAGAAACATTTCTATTTTCGAAAACTCTAAATTTAGAAACTTTATTTTCAAATGTTTACTAAACCATTTTAGTACATACTCGATGAACTCGCTCAACCTTTGTGTTGACTTTTTAGTTTTACTTTCATGTATTGATCAGGCATAGGATCTAGCTGGATTGGACTTCTAGAGACTTAGAGTATTATTGCATTGTGGCCTAAATTGATACATTTATTTACTTATGTTTTGGGCTTGCATGCCTAAGTACTTTATTTTCATTTTCGAATTTATTTTGGATGTTGTTTCATTGTAGTGAATGACGTAATTGTGTACCTAGGGGTTTTACCTTGGACATGACGACGTCATGACACACGAATATTATTTATTTCATATAGATTGTTTCTTTATTTACTATTGTGTTATGACGGTCGCCAATCAGTTGCACCCTGCGTTTCCGCCACTGGCGGGGTGTGACAACTTATAGGAAATTTGTACAAACGGTCAAAAGATACACATACGGGAAGAACAATGAATTCGTATCTATAATCACAAGAAACATGTATGGAAGGAATTAGGAAATCAATAAGGAAGGTTATGAATAAAAAGAATGTTTAAGATAGACATATGTGCAAATATATTATGAACAAAAGAATACTTATTGAAAGATAATATATATGTACAAATGGTCAAAGAAACATATACATCAAAAGAATCACGGAAATTCACATAAGGAAGCCATGAATCAAACTGAGGCACATAAGATATCGAATGAACAATATACGAACCAAATGAATACTAAAAAGAAAGTTAAGAATTTTGGAACAATCAAAATAATCAATCGAACGAAGACAACAAATATACATATAAATGTATCGAACATACGTAAAAATATTCACAATAATAATCAATAGAAAGATGACAACAAATATACATATAATGTATAGAATATCCGTAACAACAATAATACGAACAAGAGAAACATAATTAAAAGAGACTCGGAATATCCGTACAATCAAAATAATTAATATAACATATAATCAATCGAACAAGACACCAAATATACATATAATGTATAGAATATCGATCCGTACCAACAATAATACGAACAAGGGAAACATAATTAAAAACAGACTCAGAATATCCTTACCTTAAATTTCAACGAAAAGAACTCGATTCGAATATAGTTTTTCGAATAAGCGATCATCAAAAGATATCTAACAAACGAAACGTATTAGGACACAATCAAATAGGAAATTTGTAATATCCACTCGTAACTTATTTATAAAATTATTCTTTTAAAACTTTCAAAAAGGATTATTGTTTTATATCAAAGATTTTATAAGAAAAAGATTACATTAAATAATTATATAATAATTATGTACCTTCTCTTTATGGTGAAACCAATTTAGTGATCTTAGTAACTTAAACGAAATTTCATAACTTAGTATCAATAATATAACTTTGTTAGAATCACATTTTCTATATAGTTATAGACTATTACCACTTATTTCCTTGTAGGAGAAAAATATCTTTCTAACATATTATATTTCTAGTTGACAACATCTTATAAATTTAATAACGGTAAATATACTTGATTTAGTGAACGATGATAAACTGTAGTAAGTGAATGTTTGTTTCACTCCTTAAACACCCAAAGTTATATTCTTCCTTCACTTCATTTCTTCTCATCCCGACAACAAAATAGACAAAATGTGGAATTTTGGCAAATGAAGTAATGGTTTAACATAATGGGCAAGTGAAGGAGTTAAAAGGTTTAATACTTTATTATGTGATTAAAATATAACTTATTTATGCATTTAAATTTAGACATAGGAAGAGTTGATGGGTTTTAATTCTATTTATGATGTATGCCTTATAAATTTCTTTTATTTCACATCTAAATCAATAAAAATACAATTAGACTAAAAAGTCTTCTTATACATTTGTTTCGGATGAAATAATAACTTCTCATTGATTTATTATTAGCTTAGTATCAAGTAATAATCATATTATTAATCTTTTGTAAAACTCATGATTAATAAAAGTGTTTGAAGTCAAATCATAGTATTTTCATTAGTAACTTTTAGGAAATAATCATTAGTTAAATACTTAAGTTATAAATAAATTATATTTAGACTTAAATTTTTACTTACTGCTTAATCTTTCAAAATAGGTATTTTAAGTTTTCGGGATATTACACTATATGGCTTCGTTCCAATTATAGCCCTACCCACAATGATGTGTTCTATAAAATATACAACTGGGGGTGTGCAAAACCAAACCGAAAACATATCGTAACAAAGTAAAATGAACTAATTATAGCCTCAGTAAGGTCCCGTGCACCACTAGATTGTCTTTTACTTTAATGAAACATTGTCCAAGCATAAAATTTGGTTTGAATGATTAGCTTAATGTGGTCCTGTTGTGATGGCCCGGCTCTTAGGTTCTAATAATCCAACTTTTCAGGTTCCATTTCCAGTTTGGTCTTGGCCCAGTCTGGTTTCATATTGTTGCACACATCTCTTTAATCGTTTTTTTTAAAGATTTTTATTGAAATAATGTAGTTTCTATAAACATTTTTAACATTAAAATTAATTAAAATAATTTGGACAGAAAGATATATTAGGTCAGCCTGACACGACTCTTTCAAAAGGTACAACCTTACTCTTTTGGACACGACCCGCCCACCTTGCTACCATTAGTTTTTATGCAGGCAAGTAACCAGGCACGGGAAAGTTGGCAATTTACGTTGGTTGCTTTGGGTTCTAAAAGAGTTTGTATAAATAACAGATGACACGAAACAAAAAGAAGTGCAGAATTTGCATGATATAGAAAACAGTATTTGAAGTACCTGTTGGATACGTGAACTTCCAGATCGTAGTTTGATGTGGCTTTCATAGATTCTACCATGAGTTTTACTATTTCGGTGTTCCTAGTAGTAGCGATGAGAAGATCATACTCAGTAGGGACGATAACTGCAAAGAAATTATCGCTTAATTCACTCAAACAGAGTTTCTCAACTGCAGCAAGGGGAACCCGTCTTTTAAATGCATGTGTGTTGGGATAGGGTAACTCCTACTTCCGATACCTATGTCCGGATGAATACCGATATTTAAGGGCATCGGACTGAAGGGAACGGCGAGACGAAGGTACATGAGAAAGGTAACCGGAAGGGGGAACATTGAAGAGAGCGCAGCATTAAATGCAGACAAGACAAGGGATGGTAGCATTTAATGAAGAAGCGCGTGGGCGGCGCTCTGTCTCCTACGCCCCTCCTCATTAAATGCACGTCACAGTCAACAGAAGGGAGCGGAGGAAAGGCTACCCACGTCACTGACACGTAGGACATGACCGATGGAACGGACCGGTCCATAAGATTATCCTCCGGGGAATAACCGAAGGCCTAGTATATAAAGGGATACAAAGAAGTTAATGAGCAGAAGGACCATTCATAACTTCAGGAGTTCATTCAATTTGCAGTACCTATTACTAAGAACATTCTTTGTATTAAATATCCAATCATTTGTATCCTTAAACGTTGTGTGAATTCATTTAATATCTTTTCTATCTTGTTACACAACCACCCTTTCGTCTGGAGCCGGACGAAGGGCTTAATCTACGGAAAATTACTTTAACATTGGCGCCATCCGTCAAGATGGTCCACAAGGGACGAGCCCCGGTCAAGAAGAAAAACTCGTCATTAATCCCAGATTTCCAGAACAGACAGTTACCATTGGAGCACACTTGTCGCGACCTTGCAAAGAAAAGTTATTCACACTACTCAGTAGCAACATGGACGTGTTCGCATGGACACCCTGCGATATAACCGGAATACCGAGGGAAATAACAGAGTATCGGTTAAAGACATACCCTAGTGTAGAACCGATCCGGCAGAAAAAGAAAGCAATAACCCCGGAACAAGGTCAGATCAGCAAAGAGGAGGTGAGTAAGCTGAGGGAGGCAGGGATCCTTCGAGAGGCAAGATGCCCGACTTGGGTTGCCAATCCAACGTACGTTGAAAATGGGAGTCATCCTTGGAAAATGTGCATAGATTTTACGAACATCAATAAGGCCTGTCCGAAGGATAACTACCCGCTACCCGGGGGAGATTGGAAGATTGATTCCCTAGTAGACTACAAGTACAAGTGCTTTTTAGACACCTACAAGGGTTGCCACCAGATACAAATGGCACCAGAAGATGAAGAAAAAACAGCATTCCACACCGATTTTGGTGTGTTCTGCTACCGGAGGATGCCCTTGGGGTTGAAAAATGCCGAAGCTGTCTACCAAAGGTTGATCGATAGAGCTTTCGGAAATCAAATAGGTAGAAACCTAGAAGCCTATGTGGACAATCTTGTTATTAAGAGTCATAGGGAGGAAGACATAATCTATGACATCGATGAAACTTTCCGGAAGTTGAGAGACATTAACATGAAGCTGAATCCAAGAGAATGTGCATTTGGTGTGATAGAGAGGAGTTTTGCGGGGCAACTAATAACCGAAGGAGGAATCAAAGCCTGCCCCGGCAAAGTAAAAGTGATCACAGAGATTAAGTCTCCAGAGACACCAGAGGAAGTACAGAACCTCAATAAAGGATTGGCAGGTTTAAGTCGACACCTCTCAAGGTTAGTCGAACGTTCACTCCCCTTTTTAGAAACATTGAAGAAAAGAATTGACAGGAGGGATTTCGTCTGGACAACCGAAGCAGAAGATGCCCTCCAAGAATTGAAGCAATCCTTGAACCATCTGCCGATCCTCGCAGCCCCAAGCGAAGGAAGGGAGTTATTTGTGTACCTGGCAGTTTCCAACGACACGATAAGTGCGGTGCTGACAACAGAAATAAGGGGAAGCCAAAGGCCGGTATATTTTGTAAGCAACGTTTTAAGAGTGGTGGAAGTAAAGTATCCACCCAAGGAAAAATTGGCACTGGCCCTCGTACACACATCCAGGCGATTGCCCCGATACTTCCAAAAATATCCAATGGTGGTCATGACCGACTTACCCATCGAAGGTATGCTCACAACGACATCCGGGTCAGGAAGACTGGCAAAATGGGCCAGGGAGCTAGAAGGTTACTCAATCGAGTTTAGGACAAGACAACGCATGAAAGAACAGATACCAGCAGGCTTCACCTCTGAGATACCGATGCTCTCCCCCACGTCAACAAGCGGCCAGAAGGAAGGAGGGATGGTATCGTCATCCCGGGCACACAAAGACAACTCACGGTCTCTCTACATCGAGGGACCACCCCCCGGATATGACAAAGCCTCCTGTTGAAGATATGTTATATCTAAGGTTGTAAAAGGTGATTACCTTTATTAGGGTGTAAGGATTGTAAACTTTCAATTTATATCAAAAATATACCGACTCTCGAATAGAGACGGAAATTTTTCACACTCACTAGTCTGAACGCATATCCTAGTGAAGATATATATAAAAAAAAAAAAAAAGAGTCTAAGTACTCTTCTGGGAAGGACGCTTCCCAGCCCAATAACCATATACATGTATATGACGAAATAAAAAAAAAAAAAAGGGAAGTAACTACTGGAAACATGGAGAAAGAAATTGCGCGCTTTGGCGCCAATACGTTAAAAATAACAACAAAGACGCAAGAAAAATGCACACCTTGGTGCTAATATAACAAAAGCATAATCCACAAAAACAACAAAAACAAATACCCGGAAGTCATACAAATTTTAAAAGAAACATTACACATAATACCAAACCCAAGGGAACTCCATTAAACAACCGGAGCAGCAGGCTCCAACTTCTTCAAATCCTCCACTGACAGTTCATAACCTTGACTAAGAGCTTCCAAGTAAGGAAAGGAGGGATGGCGCAGACGTTCGAGGGCTTCATCCAGCTTCGTCTCAGAGTCGGGATCAAAATTAGGAGTTGCCTGAAGAGGAAGGTTCAAACGGGCCTGCCGAAAGCCGTTGCGTACCCCAAGGGTATACCCGGTCCCGGAAAACAGAGTGGCAAGCTCTCCGTAAGGCGCACTAAACTCATGACTCCGATGAAGCTTTTCAACAAAAAACTTGATACCATCTTTAACCAGCCATGAAGCCTTTTCCCTCAACATGGCGTTTTCAGCCAGAAGCCTCTGGTTCTCATCAGCAAGAGAGGCCATGCCCTCCTCCACCGCAGCATTAGCAGTGATCCTTTCACTCCCCGTAGTCACACCTACCATAGCTTTCTCATTACTAACCTCTGACGATTTCACCTTTCCAACCAAACTTTCCCATTCAGCAACGGAAACCAGTTTCATGCCTGGATCTACAGCCATGGAAGACTGTCCCATCACAGATTCACTGTTTACTTCCTGCAAATCATAAACAAGCTTTTCAAGGTCCTTAACCCGCTGGAGAACCTCAGCATGTTTCTTTAAACCATGCACCGCCCTGTGGAGTTGATCCCTGGTACGTCGCCGAAGCTTCACATTCTCCTTTTCCAAATCCGTAACTTTAACTTTCAAGGTCGATACACGACTCTTCTCCTGGGCGAGAAACCCCTCAAGTAGCGCAACATAATCCCTAGAAGCCACAAAACGACCACGAGTTTCAGTAGCTGCTACGGCAAACTGGGCCAACAAAACATTGAAATGATTAACCAAGTCCTCATCAGGAAAACTCCTCCAACGAATAGATTCGGCAGGAGTAGCAAAGTAGTCCAGCATGTCTTGGCAAATATGGGCCTCAAACATCTCGTCATTGCACTTAACCCCCCACCCTGGCTTATATCGGGCCGAGGAGGGAACTTCTGCATCACGTAGTGAGCGAGGCGCACGGGAACCTCCAGCTTCGGCATCAAAAAAGTTCACAGGCACACTCTCCCCTTTCTCCTCCTCGTCATCATTATTACCTTGGCTCTCCGAAAAAATGGGCTTCCCAACATTTGACTCATCCGAAGAAGAAAGAGACAGAGGATGAGAAGAGGTGGCCCGCTGAGCAGGAGGAACATTCATCTTAGATCCGGCACTACGAAAGGAAGGATCTGCCATAGACGAATCACATCAATAAAGAAAAAATTTAGAAACACCAAAAAAAAAAAAAAAAAAAAAAAAACCTCACCATTAGCAAGCAACAACCTCCGTCGTTTAACTCGAGTACCAGGACCTTCGGAAGCCACACCGGACATCGGGGAAGGCACAGCCGGAGGGCGAAGATCGACCACTAAGGCCGGTACACCAGGTATTAAAGAGCACACATCAGGGGAGGGATAGATAAAATCCCCAATACCTTGCTCCAGGACAGGAACAGCATTCTCTCCCAAGGAAACCATAGGATATGTAACTCCATCCAAAGTGTCAAGCTTTAAGAAATCTAGAAGAGGAAGGGCTACAAGGCACATAATAAAAAAAAAAAGAGAAGAGAATCAGGCATCCGTCCCCCCATTCAAATAATAATCTAAAAAAAAAAAAAAAACTTACATGCGCCATTCAGCTGGATGGAGGGATTAAGATTTACAGGAGCCCAATGACGGCTCACACCACCTAGAACCAACACAGATTCACAATAAGTCCGAACGGGAATTCTGTTTACAGAAATCAACTGACAGCGCATTGTTTCTTCCTCGGTAAGAACGGGAGGAGGATCAGGAATGGCACCGGGCAGAATGGGCCTCCAATGTTTCGGTATAGGTGCCACCGAAGCATCCAGCCAGAAGAACTTGTCCTTCCATTGCTTAACACTAACAGGCGCGGGGGTAAAACATTCCAATCCCCCACTCTCTATCCTCGGACGACGCTCCAAGGTAAACCAGTCCCCCGAACGGATTAACCTAAAGAAACTTCTCCACAGGTTCAAAGTGGCGGGAAAACCCAGAGCATTACACAGCAACTCAAAATTAGTTACCCTCAAAATCCCCATGGGATTCATCTGGATCGGACATAGTTGATAGTATTCAATAACAGAAAGAAAGAAACGAGTAAAGGGAATGCGAAGGTTAGAAGCATCGAAAAAACGGGTGTACATCGCTATGGATCCCTCAGGGCAGTGGGTAACGATGGAGTCGTTAGAAGGATCGCGCGCCCGCCATTCTGGTTTCAATCCAAACTCGGCAACAAAATCAGAGAAAAAAGCGGATGTGACAGCACAACGAGTGGTTAACATATTGTTCTTACCCATAATCGGTGATATCGAGAACAAGAAAAGAGGAAGAAAAAGGATTTGAAAGGGTAATGAAAATAAGAGGATTAAGGACTATTTATAGAAGAATTGATAACCGCCTCAAATCAATCAATCATTCCCTTCCGTCAAATCAGAAGCATTAATGGTCAACAGGTAATAATGATCTCTTAAATGCGAGCAGCGACTTCAGACAATCATAGTCTAGAGAAGATTCGATCAGAAGTAGGCCCCCACTATCATACTCACTTCCCTAGGCTAGGGGGGGAGATGTTGGGATAGGGTAACTCCTACTTCCGATACCTATGTCCGGATGAATACCGATATTTAAGGGCATCGGACTGAAGGGAACGGCGAGACGAAGGTACATGAGAAAGGTAACCGGAAGGGGGAACATTGAAGAGAGCGCAGCATTAAATGCAGACAAGACAAGGGATGGTAGCATTTAATGAAGAAGCGCGTGGGCGGCGCTCTGTCTCCTACGCCCCTCCTCATTAAATGCACGTCACAGTCAACAGAAGGGAGCGGAGGAAAGGCTACCCACGTCACTGACACGTAGGACATGACCGATGGAACGGACCGGTCCATAAGATTATCCTCCGGGGAATAACCGAAGGCCTACTATATAAAGGGATACAAAGAAGTTAATGAGCAGAAGGACCATTCATAACTTCAGGAGTTCATTCAATTTGCAGTACCTATTACTAAGAACATTCTTTGTATTAAATATCCAATCATTTGTATCCTTAAACGTTGTGTGAATTCATTTAATATCTTTTCTATCTTGTTACACAACCACCCTTTCGTCTGGAGCCGGACGAAGGGCTTAATCTACGGAAAATTACTTTAACAATGTGTCTCTGGATCAACAATATAAATGGAAAGATCAGTAATTATAAGAATCCGGCGTTTCATCTTTCCTGAAGCCGTAAACTTCAGAGCTTTGTCAGCGAAGATGACTCCCCTGTCACCTGCACAGGAAAAGCGGACATGCCATTTAGGAGTAGGTTTGTGAAATACATGCAACAAATGAGCATCTGGATTGTTCATTATATCTAGAGATAGCAAGATGGGAGGTTGGGTAACGGATCAAAACATGACATGTTTTTGTTCATTTAATAAATAAATAATTCTTAAAATATGTATTGCAAAAAACAGTTTGTACAATCTAATCTTATTAAATAAAATGATTTAAGTTGTTTAAAGATAGACTTTTGGGGACTTTCAACCTGCTCGACCTAATTGACATATTAGCACACAACCCAATTACACAAAGCGACCAAATTATAAGTAAATGGGTTGAAATTAACCCCTTGTTGTTAGCGTGAAAGTCACTTGAGTATTATAAGTCCACTGATTAGAAAGTCCTTAAAGTGATTTATAATATTTTTTTTCAAAGGTAATAACGAGACTGTTTATAAATAGGAAAAATTGACAGTATTAGAGCCTTTTAAGGCTAACCAATATAAACACCACTTGGTTATAGAGCAACATTACCCCTTTAATCTCCGAAGCCCCTGACTGACGTGGCATAGACAAGATTTTATATGATGACGTGATACACTTAGTTGTAATTTTCTTGTGTTTTGGTGTTTTTTAAAATATAATAAACATTATCCCTTTAATGCAACTTTTGTTTGAATTAAAAAGCCTAATTGTCATGATATTATTGGGAAAAGAAGGTCAGTGTATATGCGCGTTTTTCTTGAAAACGCAATATCTTCTTTGGTAAACTTCAAGAAATTTAAATACCTTTGCTTCAACTTCTTCAATCAACCTTTTCATCTTCGACTTCTTCAATCAACCTTTTCACAGGTTCAATTTTAAAAAACCCCTAATTTTGTGAAAAAAAATGATATTTTTGTTATGTTCTTTAATTACGAATTTGATGGTTTTTTCCCGTTGGGTAATAAGTATGGGCAGGTTGTTAATGGATTCATCATAAGAGTTCGAGGGGAAAAAAAAATTCCTTTTTCGTTTATATATGATTTTTTTTTGTTATTAGTATATTATACGGTTTTTATATTTAAAGATTTTTAAATCTGAAACATTTTCACCAAAGCAATAGATTGAAGACCAGAGTGCTAATCAGGTATGAAACCTAGATATACTATTGTTAACAAATTTGAAAACTATTGATTTTGGGCTTTATGTATTTGTCAAGCAAAATTCTTTATAAAGAAAAAGAAATGAAGCAACTATTGATTTCTTTTTAATTCTGTTTTGCAAATATGTTTCTGTTATGTTTATGCTTTTGCCCTTTTTTTATGTTTAAACTAGACTAGAAAATGGCATTTGTGACATGTGAACAGTCGATGCATAAATAAGAGGTTTAATTTGTATTATTTTCACTAATCTTTCGCCCCATTATTAGGCCAATGGGACATATACTTCTTTAGGAAGCTTTATATTTGTAATGCTTAGTTGAGGTAGCATTTACCCATTAAAGATACACAGGTTGATTTCAGTTGTATTTTCTATTTACGGGTCAAATGGCTAAATCTAAAAAAAATGTTAAACAAGAAATGGCTTTAAAGGATATCTAAATCAATTATCAAAAAATTTCCACTTGTATATGATGGACGTTAACTTTCGTTTAGCACAACTTTTTTATATATCAACCGTGTATCATACGGTATGAACATTAGCTTTCAACCATTTTAGCACAAATTTTTTCTTATCAGGTTAATTTCATTATTTTCAAGGATCTAATGAAATTTGTTGATTGCAGAAAGAAAAGCGAAAAATAATGGCTTCAACATTTGTTGAAGATCCATGTGGAACTTCATTCTCTTATAACTGCTAAAGATCTTAAATATTTGTAATTGGTGCAACATTGAGACTTTTATTTCTTAGGTAATCACGTTGGGGCATTTTTGTATCGATAAAGCGAAACCCCTTAATCTAAATAGACGTAACTTGCTATTGTTATTGCTATTATTGTTAGTAGAGAAGCATAGTCTTGAATGAATGTTTTATTCAGACGTTTTAATACTCAAGTTGAAAGCAGGATAACCAACTTTCAACAAAAATTAGTTGAGGTAATTAAAACCGGTAACCGTTCAAAATGATGTCATAAACTTTTGATTTTTATTTACGTGTAGCTGCTGTTAGCTAGCTTAGGTAATTAACTAATTATAGTTTAAAAAAAGATAATTAACTAATTATTATAAATTAATTTTTACAATGGTTGATTTCACAAGATAGAAATACCCTTTAGTTTATTTTATATAATCTCGTGTATAATAAGCTACTAAAAGCATAAAAATAAAAGCGATCAGTACCCCCGTTTTAACCCACCGTTGGAAGTAGGTATAGGCTATGTCTACCCCCCCCCCCCCCCCCCCCCCCTAAAAGGTTATTTCAACCCCCCTGGCCCACTTGTGTCATAAATGTAACAATTTTCTGTTTTTTGGTCTTTTTTTGTCTTTATGTTGTCGGTTTTTTTTTTCTTTTTCAAGTATCGTAAAATAACAAACATTATACATAATTTAACAAAAATATTAATTGTGTATTAAAATGCAACATTCGTATTCTATTATTCACATATTCGGTATAATAAAAAACATAAATAATAATTAAAAGCTTGTATGTGTAACTATAAAATGATTTTTCTGTTTTGCAACCTTCGTTTTTACCAGAAATGATATAAATAAATTTTTGAGCTTTTCGTTATTGTTATATATGTTTATTAACAAATTTTAACAACAAAATAATAATTAAAAGCTTGTATGTGTAACTATAAAATACATGTTCTGTGTGAAACGGAGAGTTATTCATATTGTTGAATAATATTAAAAACCCGTCAATATTTTTTTTATAAAACATAATAATTTCACCTTTTTTTATAAAAAACGAGAGAAATATTTGTATAAAAGTAATGTGTTTTTATAAAAAAAAAATCGTCGGATTTTATAGACTTTTGAAAAAAAAAACATAAGGAATCAAAATCTGAAACGTAAAAACGATTAGACATAAAATTGACATAAAGATGACGTAAGGCAAAAAGAAAAAGAAGATGTGACCGATGGTTGTAAGCTAGGGGTAATAGGGCTTAAATGTCCTAATGTTATTAATTGTGTAATCTTTTATTTTTATTTTTTTATATTCCTTCGAATTAATTTTATTATTTAAGCATTATTAGTATATTAAGAATATAATCCTTCTAACAATGTCATTTCTTTTACAATAAAGTACATAAAATGTAATATCTCATAATAAATAATTTAAACTTAAAAGTTAGTTGACTAGATTTAAACTAGAGTTAAATTAGATTTTTAGAGAGAATGCTAAAGGAAATCTTGATCTCGATACCGATACCGAATACTATTATAAAGATCCTTCCTAAATAGAAAAAATTAAAAAATTAAAAAATGCAGAATCTGTGACGATAAGATCTTTAATGAGACGTTTTCGTATTATTCGAAAAAGTTAGTTTTGATATTGTTGTTTTTAAGGTAGGTTTAAGTGTTTAATTAGATGACGATTAACAAAACATTTCATTAGATAAGATATGATTCGATATGATTAACAGTATAAACTATAAAATTAATATTCTTGGGAAAAATGAGTTGGCAAATAAATAAATAAGAATTAAATGAATATATAGTTTAGTAATTTTATTGTTAATTTTCAACATTAAAAAAAACACATCAAATGTTTATTATAGATATAGATAAAATTTGACATAACATTTTCCTAAGATTTATACAAATAGATAAAAAAAAAAAGTAGAACTTATTTCCAAAATATTTTTCGTTTTTCCCTTTTTCTTAGATATGCAAATATTATGTTAGAGATCATAAGTATTTACACCTTATACTTTTGTTTCTATAAAATTTGAATCTAAAACTTATAAATTTATAAATCATTTCCTATACTGTGAGACTATAAATATATATTTATTTCAAATTCGTTTACTAAATATTTAACCAGATAAATGTATTATGATGCAAAATGGTATAAAAAAAAATAAAATAATAAGTTATGTATGATAGTGGGGGTGTGGGGTCACCAACTAGGAGAGAGGTTGAGTTTTCGTGATTTGGGTGCTCAAACTGAAACCGAATATTAGATTTAGTTAAAGTCGGACATGTAGGCTTTGAGTCTTTTAGATTTAAAGTATGTAACCCTATAAATATCAAATAATAATATGTCATAAGACAAAAGTTTCTATTATCTTTTTGTAAAAAAAAAATACGAAAAATTTAATCAAAATAAGACATTACGTCAAACATATTTTTTATAATTATACCAAGTTATATGTTGTGAGTTTAAAGAATATAGTAAAAAGGTAAACATAAATAAAATAAAATAATAATAATAATAATAAAGAAAAAAAAAGAAGAATAATAATATTAATAATGTTATTTATAATTGTAATAATAAAATAATAATAAATAAATTATTAAAAAGTAGGTAGTGTAGGTGATAGAATAGGATCCGAGAGGTTGGGAATAGGAGGAGTTGGGAATAGGCGGGGTTGCATAAGTATTAACTCCAAAATTGTATTGATTTATATTCCAAAACCCGCCCAATTCGAATATCCTAAATTACGAAAATACCCTTGATATTATATATACAGCCTTGTGTATCTATATATACATATTCTCACAGATATACGACTATTCAGTTGCTTGCTGTCGTCTGAGCTTTGGGCTTTTCGCCGTAATCAATCGATCGGAGCTCCGAATCGTTTAAGCAACTTCAAATCTACACAAAAAAGTAAGTTACAATTTCATTTCAAACAATTAAGGTTAATCTTCATGAAATCGAAATTCTTTTTAGTTTTGTGATTCGATCGATATAAATGTTTGTATGTGTTTTTTATTGTTGAATTTATGCTGATATTATGATTTACAGCTTTTGATTTATTATATTCATCTTGTTTGGTAAAAAAAAGAAAGAGGACTTTGTTTAGGAAAGATAGATGCACTTGAATTTCATGTCGAATCGGTATCGATTTTTTAATTATGTAAAAAAAGATTGGTACTTTATCGAATTGTATATAGATTAAAGTTAATAAGTGTTATAATGTAGGTGAAGGCCACTTAAGTATTCAACTTTTTTTATTCGTAATTTCACACACATAGTCCCTTCAGCTACAACATGTACCCGATTTACGTCCAACACACCCATATCTAATATTCAGTTAACAAAACCCTTAAAACGAGAAGGCGGCTGCACTTTGACACCTGAGAGACAAACAAGACTAAAATCCTCAAATATTAGGTCATCATTTAATCTTTGCAGTTTAGATTTTTTATCTTGTTTAATTTAATGCTTCATATTTAAACATATATATATATATATATTTTGATTATTGGGTATTCTTGTTATCTATGCAAAAGCTTTTTTACTTTTGATTTTTAATTGTTTTGATGTTAAGTTTGATATGCATTTCATTTGTTGTTTTTGTTTTTTAATTGATTTTTTTAAGTTTGAGATTTGGTGACAAATTAGATACATTAGAGTGTTCTGTTTCTTGATAAAAATTCTTAGAGTTGGGGGTTCGTTATAAGATCGATCCCTATGTGATATGATTTTGTTTTTCTTCCTTGTGCAGATCAATGAAGATTTATATTAAGACTCTAAATGAAAAGACCTTCCCGCTAAATGTCAAACACTCCGACACTATCATCAACATGAAAGCCAAAATCCATGACAAGGGAGGTATTCCCCCTGACCAACAGGCTTTGATCTTTGGCAATATGATTCTCGAGGACAGTGGTACCCTTGAGGATTTCCACATTCAAACGGAATCCATCCTCACGCTTGTGCTTAGATGGACTGGATATATGCAGATATTCATCAAGACCTTCTCTGAAAAGTCCTACACTCTGAAAGTCAAACACTCAGACACCATTGGCAGCGTCAAAGGCAATATCCAAAGAATGGAAGGTATTCCCGCCGACCAGCAGGAGCTCATATTTGACAAAATGGTTCTCAATGACAGCGCTACCCTTGTTGACTACCACATCAACAAGGAATCCACCCTCACACTTGTACTTAAAACACCGGGATTGATGCAGATATTCGTCAAGACCCTCACCGGAAACACCTTCTCTCTCGAAGTCAGACGCTCCCACACCATCCGCGACGTGAAAGCCAAGATCCAGGTTAAGGAAGGTATTCCTCTTGACCAGCAGGTGCTGATCTTTAACAAAATGGTTCTCGAGGATAGTGGTACTCTTGTGGACTTTCACATCCGCGGGGAATCCACCATTATGCTAGGGGTTAAATGGATGCAGATATTCATCAAGACGTTAACTGGAAACACCATTTCACTCGAAGTCAAACACTCAGACATCATCTACGACGTGAAAGCCAAGATCCAGGATAAGGACGGTACTCCCCCCGACCAGCAGAGACTGATCTTCGAAGGCAAGCAAATCGAAGATGGACGTACTCTTGCTGACTACAACATCATAAAGGAGTGCACCCTTCATCTTGTACGTGGATTAAGGGGATCGTGAGAACCACCCCAAGTTCATATAAATGCATCTGAAGAAATGGACAATACTGATCCTTTTTGCGTATGTAACTCAAGCTCAACCATCATTTGGTTTTAATCTTTTGGCAGTGTACAGTATAGTTTTTAATCAAAACAAGTTTGAATTATCCCATCAAATGTCTAAGACCACTCGCAGCCGTAGGTGACGACGGCGTTTCCCCCCCCCCCCAGCAACGCCGTTTCCGGCTGGGGGGACGCCGTTCTCCGCGCGTTTCTCCGGTGGCGTTTCTCCGGTGACGCGGCGATTCTTGGTTTTTTTTTTTTCTTTTTTTTGTTTAGGTATTAAATAATGGTTTAAATAAAAAAAAAAAATAAAAAAATGTGGTGTTATGGATGAGGGTGTTTAGTGGTGTTATGTTAAGTTGGTGTTATGGTGACGTGGCAGCGAAAAATGGTGTTATTGGTGTTACGGATGGGAGTGGTCTAAGTTTCTGAATACTCGTAGTAGTTATCCATGCAACTTACATTCTTTTTGTTAACGGTTTTACAATTGGGCAATGTAATAGAATGCCCAAGACTCAAATATTTTCTTTAATTATCAAAAGTTTTCATTGTTTTGTTAATGCGTCGACTTATTAATATAGATGTACTAAGGGTTTTTCTAACTTGTGCCTACGGCACATGTTAAAATCATTTTTAAATATTAAAAGTACAATCAAAAGTATCAAAATTTAAGAAATCAATAAAAAAATTGTACTTTTTGATACTTTTGATTGTACTTTTAATATTTAAAAATAGTGTTAACATGGAAAATTTGGCCGGAATGGGTTTTTTTCCACCGTCGGTGGTTTTCAACCAAAAAATTTTACAAATCTCGTATAATCGGACTTGGGAAGTCCGGTTCTTGCCCCATCAGCAGGCCACGTAGGATTTCCACTACCTTTCCGCTTAGATTCTTGCCCAGTCACTGACCTTTCCACGTAGGATTTCCACCTAGCATGTGCCGGCATTCCCAATGCCGGCTTTTGACAAAATTATGCTCCACCGACAGCAGCTTTAAAATCCATGCAACGACCGACAAACACTTTTAATACTAGCGAATCATGTTATGCCACGTGTATGAAACGGCTTTGGCAATGCCTGTTCTTAAGAACCTTTAATACTCATGCAGCAGCGACAATTTTAACACCCACACACAAACATCTTATCACACAAAAAAAAATCCGACGAAAACTTAAGAAATCCGACCAAAATCAAACCAAAACACAAAATGGCGCAATTTCGAGCATCCGTAACCCCTCGGAACGGTGAATTGCTGTATTAACAAGCCGATAACCACCACCGTGCTGCCCTTCTATTTAACAATTTGGAAGATCATTTTGCTCCCATAAAAGCTAGACGGTGTGATTCCGGATTTTGGGACGAGACCGAGAATATTCCGGAGGAAGTGAGAAACTGGATAGCCAGCGCTGGGTTCGACGGTGTATTACGCACCGGTTACCATAAGATCGACCACGCTCTGATTACGGCTTTGGTCGAGAGGTGGCGTCCCGAGACGCACACCTTCGATTTTCCCACCGGTGAAGCGACCGTTACGTTACAAGACGTACAAGTTATTTGGGGGGCTGCCTGTAGACGGAACGGTGGTTTCCGGAGTTTTTGAGTCTAAAAACCCGGATATGTGGGTGACTGATTGTTATGACTATCTTGGGTTTGAGGCAGATGAGAGTGAAGTTGAAGGTGGTAGAATAACAATCCATGAGCTAGTTTATCAAATTACTCATCCCAGCGGGGACAGCACGCAAAGAGCTAGACTTTATATTATGGCTCTTTTGGGTGGGCACCTGTTCAGTGATTCAAGGTCGTATGATGTGTCGCTTAATTTTTTGAAAAACATAGACGACCTAACTGAGGGTGGTAGACTTAGCTGGGGCTCCGTAGTGTTGGCTTATTTGTACCGACAACTATGTACTGCTGCGGAGAAGCCGGATGTCAAAGGTATTCAGGGCCCGTTGATCTTGCTTCAGCTTTGGGCCTGGGAGAGAATACCCCTTACTGCGCCCCGTAGGATCATACGGGAGGGTGTACAACATATTTACACACACTGTGTTGGTGAAAAGTAATGTTTTTATCTCTGCATTACATTTTTATTATATTTGTTATTATGATTAATTTAGATTAATTTAGATTAATTTATATATTTATTATTTTTATATATTTATTATTTTTATTCTATTTATTATTTTTATATATTTATTATTTTTATTATATAATTTTAATTACTGATTATTATATTTATTATTTTTATCAAATTTTTACGATTATTAATTTGTATATTAGGTGGCATCGCCGGTTTGGTAGCTTTAGTAGCACACGCACACCGGCTCATGTGTTGGTTGCATACCGTGCCGCTTTCACCGCGTTGGAAGAGGGCCAGTTTATTTGGTGTCCTTATACCGATGTACTGGGGGCCTTGTGTATGACTGCCGGAGAGACAGCGGGATATGGGCGTATAGTGGATGGCTTGTTTGGTGGTGTGTTGCGGAACCTCATCAACCGAACCGAGTATGCAGGCAGTTTGGATTCGGGCAAGGGGTTCCCGAAAGTTTTTTTATATTTCCAGCTAGAGAGCACAAGAGGATCCATGCGGGTTCGTTTAGCAGGGGACGAGGTACAAACTGGGAGCGGAAGAAAGAGGCACAGATAGCGTGGTGGAATGATAGATACAACCATGTCTATCAATTTGATGGACCAGAGGGGGAAGGTGTTCTACCTGGCTATATGCAGTGGTATTATCAGCGCACTGTCTTAGTCATCACGAACCCGGGTGCACCTGACCCTCCCAACGTGTATCCACAATGGGGCGGTGTCCAGCAAGTACAGGTAATATGTTATGCGTATTTATTTTGTTTTATATATTCATATATGTATATCACATTTATTTTATATTATATGTTTTATTTTTTTTGCAGAACGAGGCGTTGAGGGAAATCCACGATCGTGCTCGACAGAACATGGATAGTGGAGTGGGGAACAACGCCATGTGGCAGGATTTTGTTCAAATCCCTAATGATGCTATGGGATATGGACATAATCCGGACCGGATGAACTATGGATCGCAACAATTTTCGTTTCCCCCACCTACGTATTATCCACGTCCTCCGTCTCCTCCACCCCAATATGGAGGTCAGTATCAGGGTGGTTGGGGTGGTTCCCAGTACGGGCAACATACTCGGGCAGATGGTGGTGGTTCTCAGTATCAGCATGGAGGTAGTAGTACACAACAGTTTGAGGCTGGAGGTAGTGGTACGCAACATGGGCTAGACATGATCAACGAGTTGATGCGTACGCCTACCCCTGGCCCTACCCCTGGCCCTACCCCTCCCCCTCCCTATGACTCTACTTGGCTTTCGTTGTCACCCAATTTTCATGGCGATGGGTTTCGACCTTGGGTACAACCAGATTTCCAAAGAGACCCTAGTACCGAAATGGTTGCACGCCGGTCTCATTATCATGATAGTAGCCCGGTTCAGATTCAGTCTTTTGGTGATTTTGGGTTTGACCAGCCACCCAAACCACAGAATGAAGAACCTAGAAGATCAACCAGGATCCCACATCCAACGAGATGCCTCACCGGCAGTCATTTATATTACCGCCCCCGCCCCCCTCCCCCCAGTAGTACGTTTACCTATTGTGTTGTATTGAACTATGTTTGATTTTGTTCATTAATAAAAAGTTGGTGTTTGTGTTTAATATTTGTTTATATCAATATTTGTTTCCTGCTTTAATATCTGTTCATATCAATATTTTTTATAACATTAAATATTAAATAGAGTTAATTACATAGATCGTCCCTAAGGTTTATATGGAATTACGGTTATCGTCCCTAAGTTTGAAAAGTTGCATGGATGGTCCCAAAGTTTAGAGTAATTACGGATTTCGTCCCTATTTTAGACGTCCGTCTAATTTCACCGTTAGGGTTCCCTCACGTGTTAAACACGTGAGGGGTATTTTGGTCTTTTTGCAATTTTCTTCCCCAAAATCAAATAAACCCTAAGAAAATAAGCTTACACAAACACCCCTTCACACACACACACACACACACACACACACACACACACACTAACAACGAACAAAATCACCTGAACCGCCACTCTTTCATCATCACCGGAGCCACCACCCCAACCGCCACTCTCCGCCGCCTCCTCATCATCACCGGAGCCACCACCCCTGAACCGCCACTCTTTCATCATCACCTGAACCGCCACTCTTTCAATTTCAATCCACAATCTGTTACACCACCACCACCGACGTCGCCGGAAAAAACCCAGTCCTTAAAACCCTCTAACTCGCCGCTTCCGCCGTGGTGTTTGCCGCCGCTACTGCCGCCATAGCTGAACCAATTACCCCGCCGTGATTGTTGTTGTTGTTGTTACTGAGAATGCGACCGGTATAAACACGTTGAAGTTAAACCTAACCGACATTCTGATTCTGATTGCAATGGTATAAATTTGTTTATATTTTGTTTTTTGAATATTGTTTAATTATTATAATTAACTGTAATTATGTAGCGAAGAATGGAATTGGATCCACAAATAATGTTTGGCATAAATGTTCCGTTGAGAAAATCGATAGACAAGAATTGTTGCAGCAAAAAGGATGTGTTATTTGTTAAACACGTGATTGTTGTTGTTGTTGGGGGACAAGAGATTTCAGACCGTGATTGTTGTGAAGGGGTGTTTGTGTAAGCTTATTTTTTAGGGTTTATTTGATTTTGGGGAAGAAGAGTGCAAAAAGACCAAAATACCCCTCACGTGTTTAACACGTGAGGGAACCCTAACGGTGAAATAAGACGGACATCCAAAATAGGGACGAAATCCGTAATTACTGTAAACTTTGGGACCATCCATGCAACTTTTCAAACTTAGGGACGATAATCGTAATTCCATATAAACCTTAGGGACGATCTATGTAATTTACTCTATTAAATAAAAACATATTAACAGAAAACATGACAATATATGTGTGCATGTTAACTACAGGAGACAGTCTCCCTAGTTGTATCACTTTCCGAAGCTAGCTGACAAACAAGTAACGTTTATAATTGATTGCATTGGATACAATTCAAATTTCACCGTCACCGATCACCGCTACTTTTTCCGGCAATCAAATTTCAGAAACCGTTAATTTTAACTTATCAAAAACAATGTAATATTTATTTAATAGAATTTTTATTTAAAAGATACAATATAATATTTATTTAAAAGAAACAACATAATATTGAAATTACAAATCAACTTTCTTAAAAGAATTTTTATTTAAAGGAAACCACATAATATAGAAAACAATTAAAATAAGACAACAATTAAAACAATTACAATAAAAATATATATTAAAAACATTACATATTATTAAATATAAAAAAAAATTACATTTTACGTTTTGCATATAGTACATTTGCCATCTTTCTCCTGAAAGCAACTACTTGTTCATTGGATATATCAGCTCTAACTACACTTGAGACTTCACCAGTGACCGTGTAGTGAATAAACATACATAGAAACACAGCATAGTTTTCCTTACTACCCAGATATTGAGTTACATTTTTGTAATAAAGTTGTGCATCATACCCAGGAGGAGGTTCATGTGCCGATGGTCCGATACGTTTTGCAGAGTAATAAAACCAACAAATGTATTTAACGTAAAATCTTAATAATTCTTGCATATAAACGGCCGGATGTGCAGATTGCTCACGGTCGTAAATGCTCAACTCATTGGAATTAATTTTATACTCAAGAAGAAACCAATAACCCCCAATGGTAGATAGTGGAATAAGGACTGAATCAACGCCTCTCCAGCCTTTGTATGGTTTTGTTCGTCCAAGGAAAATTTCAAAACATCTGCCCCAATGATGATGATTGACAAAATCATCATGAAACGATATAGGCATTACTGCATACTTGGTTCTTGGTTCCCTTTCTTCCCTCTCTAGTAAATTTCGATGCACCACTTGTGATCGCCTTATCCATGCATCGACATGCTGAAAATAAGCGGAAAAAATTAAAGTTATTAAAAATTAAAGTTATTAAAAAAAAAAATAATTGAAAAAAAAAAAACTTACAGTTTCCCACAATTCGTTGTCTTGCGTAAATCCTAACAGAACGCCCCAAAACGTTCTGGAACACTGTACATTTTCCGGTAAACAACTAATTAAACAATATTGGTCTTCTTCGTTCTTTCCTCTGTCACCTTCAAGGAAAAATTGCTCAACGCTCTGAGCTGGTATGATAGCTTGTGAGACGTTGACCGCATCTACATCTTCGTTTATGTTGCAAATTCTTTGTATAAAGTCATTTTTCTCTTCTACTTGAAGATCAATCCGACTGATCAACTCGCCACATTTGGACGTATATTCCCAGTCTTTCACGCACTGGAGACGAAGGTGGTTGAGATAATCTTGTTCTAAAATTGATAGGTATGGTTCTTCTTGAATTGATTGTATGAGTTGGGTTTTTTCGTTATCAACTTTCTGGAAACTTTTAATAAGGGAGTTTAGTGTTTCCAGACGCTTTTTATCTTCCTCCAGATGTTTGAAAACGGTGTCGATGATATTGGAGTTAGTGGAATAAGAATTACTGGATGAAGCCATGGTTATGAGATTAAATTTGTTGCAGAATATGCTAGAGAGAGATATAATAAGGTGATAGGGTAAATCGATAGTGTTACAGTGTGTTATTATTTATAATAAGTTCATATGAATAGTTTTTAATAAGCCGGATTTACAAACACCAACTATTAATAAAAGACTGTAAAAGCATTGATTCCACTGTCATATTTTTATGACATAAGGTACGATATTGACGTGATACAGTGAAAAGTTCACATCATACAGACCTTTAACAAAATGCTTTTGATAAGCCGGATTTCCCAAAACCGGCTTTTATCCTTATCTCAATCCTACGTGGCAATTTCATTGGACAAAGATTAATATCTGGATTTTCTGTCAGATTTTTATGACATAAGGTACGATACTGACGTGATACAGTGAAAAGTTCACATCATACAGACCTTTAACAAAATGCTTTTGATAAGCCGGATTTCCCAAAACCGGCTTTTATCCTTATCTCAATCCTACGTGGCAATTTCATTGGACAAAGATTAATATCTGGATTTTCTGTCAGATTTTTATGACATAAGGTACGATACTGACGTGATACAGTGAAAAGTTCACATCATACAGACCTTTAACAAAATGCTTTTGATAATCCGGATTTACCAAAACCGGCTTTTATCCTTATCTCAATCCTACGTGGCAATTTCATTGGACAAAGATTAATATCTGGATTTTCTGTCAGATTTTTATCCTTATCCCATCACAAACACTATAAAAGGAAGACACCATGCACCTAAACTCTATATCAAAATCTTTATAATTCGTTCACAAACTCACCAAACACAAAGTTATTACATAAACTTATAATGTCTCGTATTCCTGCAGATTTCTTAACACCAAAAATATATTTACCATTTTCGGGCGCTCCATACTTTGGTCGTCACTTTTTACACAAATCCCTCTTTGAAGACAATGAAGATTTAAGCACTAGTTCAGTAGGATCTAATGTTCCTGCTCACGACGTTATAGTTATCCCACCGGGCGCCCCTGATGACGAAGACGATGATGACAACATTGTGTCTCCACCGAGCAGCGAAGAAGCTGCCAAAATCAATGCACCGTTGCCGACCGTTGTTGAGAAGGATATGAAAAAAAAGAGAAAAAAACGAGTTTGTCACATGTTGTTACTTAAAAGATAAAGACTATTGGTTGAAAATAAACGATAGCATGAACGGCTGAGTGGATTATTAGTGTTTTTCTAATGTTTTTTATATTAGTGTTTTTTAATTATCTTTTTATTATTAGTGTTTTTTTTAATTATGTTTTTATTGGCTTTTAAAACTAAACTCGGTATTAATTATCTGGATTTTCTGTCAGATTTTTATGACATAAGGTACAGTACGGTAGATAAAAAGCTTTTGATAAGCCGGATGAGATAACGTACAATACGGTAGAATTTTTAATAGAATTTTTATTTAAAAGAAAACATAATATTAATTTAAAAGAAACAACATAATATTGAAAATACAAGGGCATACATTAGAATACAATTAAAATAAGACAACAAATGAAAAGTACAATAAAGTTTTCTATCCAACAGTACGGTCGATACGTTTTGAATAGAATGCTTTTGCCATCCCTTGTCTGAAAACATCCACTTGCTCGTTAGACACATCAGCAATAATTATTTCCCTTGTTTCATTGGTTAGTATGTGGTGTATAAACAAGCAGATAAACAAAGCTGAATTTTGTCTACTATTTGGACATTGGGGAACTCTGGCGACATATCCGAAAGGTTTTCTCGCATTTAGTGTAGCTCCTCTACTCATATAATTTATTTCTTGCAAAAACCTTACAAGGTTTTCTTCGTAATAAGTCATGAGACAAGAACGATGGGCATCCGGAACTATTGCTAATTCCCTGTCAAAAATGGTCAATTCAAGAGTGGATAATTTAAGTTGTAGAAGGAACTAGTGCTCATTTCGACAACTTATTGGAATTAGGACTATGTCAACTTCCCACCAAGCAGGGAAAACTTTCAAACATCATGTTGCTGTCTTAACTATTCTTTCCCATTGTTGTTCAACAAAGTCATTGTTGAAAAAAGTTGGCATCACTGCATACCTGGTGTTCAACATATTATCCCTTTCTATGGTTTTTCTATGAATTACTTGTGACCGTCTTATCCAAGCATCAATATGTTGTTATATTTATAAAACAAACAAACAATATTTATAATCAAGATTCAACACTAACTTTGATATTATAAAATTTTAAAAATGTAAAACTTACCATCTCCCACAAAGCATTGTCTTGCGTGCGTCCAAGCAAAACGCCCCAAAACCTTCTGCAACACTTGAAACTTTTTCCTAAATAAGCAATATGACAATATTGTTCTTCCTCACCTTTCCCTCTATCCCCTTCAAGAAAAAATTCTTCAGCAGTTGCAGCTAAGACAATTGGTTGTTCATCGCTATCCATAATTTGGGAAGATTCCGTTTCATGTTGTTGAATATCGTATAGGAGTTGATCAATTTCGTCTCGCAGTACTTGTCTTCGCTCATCTAGATTGGCGAGTTCTTCAATGAGATCTTCGAGCCTTTGTCTTCGGTGTGTGTTTGAATTCATTATGGTTGTGTGTGTAAAACTTAAAATCGTATATATAATATATTTTACATCCTATTTTATATAGCACAAAAAATATATATTTAAAACTTAATCCATTTATATATTTTACATCACTCGACAAGGTTTAATCTCTGGATTTTCTGTCAGATTTTTTGACGTGATACAGTGAAAAGTTCACATCATACAGACCTTTAACAAAAAGCTTTTGATAAGCCGGATTTCCCAAAACCGGCTTTTATCCTTATCTCAATCCTACGTGGCATTTTCACTGGACAAGGTTTAATCTCTGGATTTTCTGTCAGATTTTCTGAGATAAGGTACAATACGGTAGATAAAAAGCTTTTGATAAGCCGGATTTCCCAAAACCGGCTCTTATCCTTTTAATCTCTTGATTTTCTGTCAGATTTTATGACATAAGGTACAGTACGGTAGATAAATCTTTTGATAAGCCGGATTTCCCAAAACCGGCTCTTATCCTTTTAATCTCTGGATTTTCTGTCAGATTTTATGACATAAGGTACATTACGGTAGATAAAGCTTTTGATAAGCCGGATTTCCCAAAAGCGGCTCTTATCGATTTTCTGTCAGATTTTATGACATAAGGTACAGTACGGTAGAAAAAGCTTTTGATAAGCCGGATTTCCCAAAACCGGCTCTTATCCTTATCTCAATCCTACGTAGCATTTTCACTGGACAAGGTTTAATCTCTGGATTTTCTGTCAGATATTATGAGATAAGGTTCTGCGCTTTATATATATACTACCTACATCAACTCCCAACTTTTACCTCTCACAACTCTCATACAACTCTCAGATAAATCTCATACAGAAACGCTCAAACAACTCTCATTTTCCTCAACCATGTCTCAATTTACCACCCTCCTTGTTCATCTAATCCCTGGAAATGAACTTTCATTCCAAAATGGTTTCTTGATTGACGATACATCATCCGGTCGTCGTATTGTTTTTCCTCTGTACAAGAAGGTCGACTTTGCTACTTTCAAAGAGACGGCGTACAACAAACTTGCTGTGAGCAGTGATTTCTACAACCTTAAACTAACCATGTGGTACACCTTCGGCGGAGATCATGTTCTCCAGAGCGAACTAGTAGACGATCAAACTTTTGCAACAATCTATTATTTGAGCGAACACAACCCTCAATATCAAGCACAAATACAAGCCCAATTTTTCCCGGTGCCTCAACAAACACAATACTCCTTTTCAGACCAGATGAGGAACATTCAATTACACAATCCTCATCAGTCTCAAGATGGGTTTCCATCATCCTACACCGATCACTTTCAACATTCTTCATATACTGAGCAACCGGAGCTCCCGTCAAGGTATTCTGAACAGTACAACGAAGAAGCCCAGAACCCTGAGAGTAGTCAACACCATGGCGAACAACAAGCCCCCCCCCCCACACCAGCAAGTCGAAGAGGCGGCTTTTGGTGGAAACGGCCGTGAAAATTCCGATAACGACTCGCTCGAGGAATATGCACCGGAAGTCTATGCCATTCTTGGAGACGTTTCGGAGGAGGACGAAGAAGAGCACGATGAGCTCGTACTTCATCGTGAACATGATGAAAAGGTCTTGGAATCAGACGCTGGTTTTGTGGGGGAGGAAGAATGGAATCGTCTTCCGTTCAACGAACAGGAGGAAATAGTGGACGTTCAACGAACAGGAGGAAATAGTGGAGTACTGGCGTGAAGGAGATGACCCAAGAACCGGTGTGTACTTCAAAAGCAAGGCACAATTTGTATATGCAATCAGAACTTGGTTGCTAAAAAATAACAGGGAGATGTACTTGCTGGACTCGAGGCCAGAGGCTTGGAAAGCAATATGCTTCACAGCGGGTCCGAAATTCCAAGACGACGAACACCGGTATCCATGTGAGTGGACTGCTAGGGGTTCAAACAGGAACAGTAAGGGATTATGGCTGGCAAGATGGAACCCAAGGCACACTTGTCTAGGATCGGTCGTAAGAAATAACAACCGTTCTTTGTCGGCAAGCATGATTTCAACAAAAATCGGCCACCAAATCAAGCTGGACCTTACCTACAAGGTAAAACACATCATTGCCACTGCCAAGGATCATTGGAATGTGGATGTGTCTTACTGTAAAGCTTGGAATGCCCGTAGAATAGCCATTGAAAGGCTCTACGGAACATGGGAGAGCAATTTTGCTGAGCTTCCGGCGTACATTGATGAATTGGTCCAGGAAAACCCCGATACAATCGTTAGATGGTTACATGGCCAAAAGGCAAACCAAGACAGTCCAGAAACATTTAGGTATGTATTTTGTCAATTTCCAACAGGATATTATGATATAGCCAAAAGTAAACTGCATATATTGACATATAATAATTGTTATTTGATATGTTAGACACTAATGATATTGGATATAAATTGTTATTTGTGGTAAACTGTATTGAACACATATTGAATAACTTACGCAATCCATATTTGACTTATTTGAACGGATGCATGTGGTCCGTTTCCTTTTGAAACGGGAGTTATTCAATATGTGGACAATGATGACCATAGAGGCTATTTGCTTTAGGGCTCTCCCAATTTTGTTGCGTAGTTTAATTCTAATATTCATATTAATGATTATAGTGAATTGTAATACTCCTATTAACGATTACAGTTTTCTTTTTAGGTATGTTTTTTAGGCTTTTGGCCCAAACATCCAAGCATTCAAGCATTGTATTCCCTATGTAGTTGTCGATGGCACCCATTTGAAAGGAAACTATCGCGGGAAGCTTCTCACAGCCGTGACGAAAAACGCAAACAGGAATATACTTCCACTTGCTTTCGCCATGGTTGATAATGAGTCAAATGACAGCTGGCTATGGTTTCTAAGCAACTTCCGTGAACATGTTGCCGTAATTCATAAAGAGGAAGCCTTATGTGTGATTTCAGACCGTCATGCGGGTTTGATCAACGCAATGGCTGCAATGGATGGCTGGCATCATCGTTACTGTCTAAGACACATAAGGAGTAACCTTATGACGACGTTTAAAGACGTGAAGTTGAAGAGATGGTGTTGGCAGGTCGGCACTGCGACTCAGCGGAGAAAGTATATATACGCTGTTAGGCAAGTGAGAGAGATAAAGGAAGAAGCTTGGGATTGGCTGAAATCAATTGGTTTGAGTAAGTGGACATTGATGCGCGATAAGGACTACGTACGTTGGGGAAACACCACCTCAAACATTGCAGAATCGTACAACAATGTGATACGCACAGTGCGCATGATGCCTATCAAGGCATGTATAGAAGGTACGTTCAACCTTTCTAGAGCACACTTTGTCCAAAACTTCGAGAAATCTAGAGGGTGCAATTCACCTCTTGCAACAGCCATGTGGAATCTCTACACTGGTCGGGAATCATATGCCACTCATCAGGGGGTAACACCTTTCGATATCTCAAAGGGTATTTATGAGTGTCGCACAACTGACCCCACAAGCATGGGTGGGGAAAACACATACAGAGTCGATTTTCCAGAAAGGTCTTGTACTTGTGGAAAGTGGCAAATGCAAAGGATTGCTTGTTCCCATGCCATTGCTGTTGATGGATACGTGAATGCTCCTACTCGAAGAAACCATGAAGCTGCTCCTATAATGGCTGCAAAATGGTATAGCGCTGATAAATGGAGAAAGCAATATAACGCACAGTTTCGGCCACTACGACACATCGACTACTGGAAAAAACCGGAGTGGACGATCGTGGCGGATTCAAGAATGATAATTACAAAACGGGGAAGAAAGAAACAAAGAAGAATCCGTAACGAGATGGACCAGCCAAGCGGAAGTGCAAGTGGAAGTAGGGTCCGACACTGTAGTGGTTGTGGACAAACGGGTCACAACAGCCGAAGCCAGAATTGCCCACGTAACCAAAATTAGTGTTGTATCGTAATTTCTCCATTCTATCTTATTGTGTAATCACTTGTTGTTATTAAGAGGGCCATTTCTTACTTTTAAGTGTTATTTTTTGTGAAAAAAAAATAATTTCTGTCCATTTTGTACATAGCATAAATCATACAAAAAAACCCAGAAAGAATAATCTAACTTTTATAAACTCTAAAAGAATAACATATTAACAAAACACAATTTGGAATTTTTCATAAAAATCATCACATTACATAAATAATTAACCCTAAACACTAACACATAACCATTTTCAAAACAAAAAAACTAACCAAAATGATTTTTTGGCATTTTGTACATAGAATAAAACACATTAAAAAAAACAAGAAATAAAAATCTAACTGTTACAAACTCTAAAACAATAACATATTAACAAAACACAATTTGAAAATTTCATAAAAATCATCAAATTACATATATAATTAACCCTAAACACTAACACTTAACCATTTTCAAAAGTAAAAAAATAAAACCAAACCCCAAAACCGCCTAACAATACCGGAAACCACCTTAGAAAACCGCCCAAAATTTCTTTAAGAACCGGACTTCCCAACTCCGGCTCTTGACACACAGGATGCTGACTGGATTGTTGCTAGTGGAAATCTGACGTGTCGTGGTGATTTGGCAAGAACCGGACTTCCCAAGTCCGGTTATACGAGATTTGTAAAAATTTTTGGTTGAAATCCACCGGGGCTAATTCCGGTGGAAAAAAAAACCATTCCGGCCAAATTTTCGTTAACATGTGCCCCTAAGGCACAAGTTAGAAAGCTTGACGTATGTTTTGATCCCAGTAACATTGAAGTCAACAAACAAGAAAGACTAATTAATAAACTGATTATAAACACACTACAAGAAACGAGCATTGAACTACTTGGCCTGACTTATCTAAGTGGGTTCAGAGCGGATGCCCATCCAACCACATGGTTGGGAAAGAAGGATTTGTGTGTGTTTGGTGCCTCCCCGGTCTCCCAGACACTTGGGTCAAAATCTTGTGGCAACTTATCCGTTACAAGTTAGGGAGAAGAGGATCACATGTGCAATTGATTCTTTGGAAAAATACAGAATGTATCAGAACTTTGACAAAATTGACTTCTTATAGTCAAAGTCAAAACACGATTAAAAAATTGTTTATGCAATTTAGCTGATGGGGGTGGTAAATTTTGAAGGTTACCGTATGGGGTTCGATTGCCTACTTGTAGGTTAGATGGGTTTTACTACAAAATTAATAGACGATGATTCATTATATGTTTTAGAGGTAATGCTGTCAAACAGAAAAAAGAGTTGACTTTAAAATATTTATATTTAGATTACTTTGTTAAATGTATAAAACTTATCTCTTTTGTATTGTATTGTATTGTATGGTTTATAACTTAATTCTGGATATTGTATGCTACAGTGTGTTGGTTGTTTTTTGAGAATTGCATATATCAAACATGTTAAGAGTTCTAGTTTTATAGGACCGTTGGTGCAAGAATGCAATGACTGGATGTTCTATTATGTTATGTTTATTTATCACTGTATTAGTTTGTATAGATTTAGCTTTATGGGCTGCTCACGGACTTGCATGTCCGTGAGGCCCAGTAAAGCCCAAGCCCAAACTGTCTGGACATGTTACTCTATAAATAGAGGTGTTCAGATCAGTTTAGGGTTGTTGGTTTAGAGAGAATTCGGAGTTAATGCTTTTGGATTGTAACAGTGTTTGTTAATCAAAGTATTAAGAATTCGGTAATTGTGTTTTCGTGTTTATTGCATTCGATTATAACTTGCATGTTTTATTGATTACGAGATTCCGCCTCGTAATTGGTATAGTTTAATCTTGTAGATCGGACCACTGGGACCTACAATTGGTATCAGAGCAAACGCATTGTTTGCTCTCTATCGAGATTTGGTTCAGGGTTAAATTCAGGTTTTAATCGATTATGGAGATTAGGGTTCTTATTACATCTTCGGCGGCTGTTCGTAAAAATTAGGGTTATTCTTACATATTCGGCGGCGGTTTGTTAAAGATTAGGGTTTTGAGCATGTTCGTGGATCAACGTTCGTGGATCTAGTTCGTGGATTACATTCATGGAGAAATCTTCGTGGATTTCCTAGTGGATCATCTTCGTGATCATTTTCGTAGTGGATCATCTTCTTCGTGGATCATCCAAGTCTGTGAACATCTTCGCCGAACACCATCCTCGTGACCCATCATCTTCGTGACTGACAACCATCTTCGCCGAACACCATCTTCGTGACTGACAACCATCTTCGCCGAACATCATCTTTGGGACTGACAACCATCTTCTCCGAACACCATCTTCGTGACTGACAACCATCTTCGTGACCTATCATTTTCGTGATTGCCACCCATCTTCGCCGAACATCGTCTTCGTGAACCATCATCTTCGTGACCTATCATCTTCGTGATTTCCACCCATCTTCACCGAACATCGTCTTCGTGAACCATCATCTTCGTGACCTATCATCTTCGTTATTGACACTCATCTTCGCCGAACATCGTCTTCGTGAACCATCATCTTCGTGACCTATCATCTTCGTGATTGACACTCATCTTCTCCGAACATCATATTAGTTATGGATTCAAAACAATCAGTTAATACTCCTCCCAAGTTACTCAATGCATCACAATATTACGAATGGACTGATAAATTTGAATCTTTTTGTCGTTACAATGATGCACAAATGTGGGTATGTATTCAAGAGGTATATGAGCATCTGCGTCATACAGTAAACGGTGTAACTGGAAAAGTTCCCATTAACAAACTCTCACCTGAGCTTCGACGAGAATATGACGTTGAAAACAGAGCATTAGCAAGTCTAAAGATGGCCTTTCCAGTTGAAATGCAACATCTTTACAAAACCAACAGTAAAACTTCAAATGATCCGTGGAACGCTATTGAAAAACATTATGCTGGAACTGCTCCTCAGAAAAAGAGTCGAGGGAACCTTCTTAAAAGACAGTTCGATACATTTAGATCAGGAGTAAATGAACCTTTTGAAGATACTGTCACCAGATACTACAATCTTCTTGCAGAACTTACTAGATATAAAATAGACGTAGAAAGGGAAAAAGTTGAGAGATTTTTGGACGCTTTGCCTAAGCGTTGGGAGATTTACGTAAATATAATAAAAGACGAAATTGATAAAAACGCTGACGAAGTATTGACTTTGGAGAAATTGGTAGAACGATTAAGAGGTTATGAGTTGACACGCTTCACAACAACTATGATTGCAGATCAAACACCCTATGGAAAAACATCAGAGTCAAATTCCTCTGAAACTGCAACTACTTTCTTTTCGGATAAGGATCAGACGACTCATGACACACATTCAGGCACCCGACCAACTACATCAACACCAAATGTTCCTGCCACTCATCAGAAAATGCCAATGAGTGTTAAATCAGCAGAGGAAAGTCTGGAAATTTTATCTTGTTTTTTGACTGCTTATGGAAATCAAGTTCAAGGAAAAATCGCTGATCCAGGGCTATGGGATGAGGATTTTAGTCAAGTTGATCAGGATGACCTTGAAGAAATGGACTTACAATGGCAAACCGCTATGATTACCAATAGAATCAAGAGATTTATGGCAAGAACAGGACGTAGTCTAAGAACAGGAAAAGCAGGTTTCGATAAGTCAAAGGTACGATGCTACAACTGTCAAGGACACGGTCATTTTGCAAGGGAATGTCAACAGCCCAAAGTGGAACGTACCTCAAATCAAGACAAACATGGATCCCCTTCTTCTCAACCACGTCGTAGATTAGCCTCACAAGCAATGATAGTCCAACATGATGATCACACATATGATTGGAAAATTTGCAATGATCATGGCCTCTGTCGAAGAAATACACAGTGAGACAAGTGACTCGGGTTCTGATAATGACACAAGTTCAAATGAAGACAATCTGGATGTTGAAGACAATAAAGACAAGGAAACGCTCTGCAGCTGTACAGTGGATTTGTCCAACGACAACTTCATCGCAACAATGGCTAGTCTCCAAACTGACAAGTCCAAGGTACTTCTTGACTTTAAATATGTGAAGGAATTGTGAAAATCCTTCACTATCTTAACTCTTCAAAATGATAACTTGACCAAGTCAGTATCTACTCTGGAAACACAGCAAACTAAGCTTGAAAATGAAGTGTCAATCCAAGTTTTTTTAAAAGATGACTACGCTAGAAAATTTAACCAAAACGAAAAAACAAGAATGGAACTTTTATCAGATGTAGGCGTTTTAACACTAAAAGTCGACATGTTATATGAAAGTCTTGAAAATGAAAAGAAAAGTTTTGCTGCAAAAGTCCAAGAGTTAAATGACTGTCAAATAAGATTAACTGAACAGGAAAGAAAGATCGAACAATTTCGCACCTCTTCCAGCACTCTGAATTCAATCTTAAGTCGTCAACGTGTTTCTGGTAAAACTGAAGGTTTAGGCTATAACGAAACTCCACCTCCATACAATAATGACTTTAGCTTTTTCAAAACTGGGCCTCCAACGAATGACGAATGCGAATCATCAAAAAGAAAAGATCAGGAATCTCAAGAAAAGCAACACGAAAAGGTTCAACCTCAAGACTCATCAAATGTACCAACTTCCGATGGTGAACCAACTCCACATAATAAAATGGAGACTTTAAACTGCTTCAAGTGTCACGAAAGAGGGCATGTGGCCTCGGTATGTACTAATAAACGAAAGGAACCTCAAGTTAAAGCCACACCCCACAACAATCTAAATTCATTCCCACCAAACCCGTTCACATCCTACGCAATCCACAACATGAACGCCCCGATACAAATTCTTGAAATTTTGGGTACAATAAACCGTGTACGGGAAGCTTTAACCAAAGATCTCACCAACGGCCTCAACAACCATTTGTTCCATCCTATCGTCAACACAATTATTACCAACGATTTCAAAGTCCTCCACGATACCATCATGACAATTATCACCACATTCCTCCACGAACTCACTATGAACCACGTCATCATCATTTCAATAACAACCGTTATATTTCCTCACAAATGAGTAATTGAGTTCCATATAACTCTAATAGTCATTACTCTCCACGCCACACATCTCACGTTTCTCATCAAAATAAGGGAGCTTACAAAAGGGTCACCTATGTGACTGAAAAATGGTCAATCCAGGTCTGTTATGGCCTGGGTTCCCCATGAGAACTAATGATTTAATTTTCTGTGCAGGAACCGAGTCACCGACTCGTCAACAACTGGTACGTTGACAGTGGCTGTTCCAGGCACATGACATGGGAAAGGAAGTTGCTTAATAACTTCGAATCAGGAAAGAAAGGACGCGTAAATTTTGCTGGAGATAAAGGTGGAGAAATAACTGGAATTGGATCAGTTACAAATGGTAAAATAACACTGAAGGACGTGTTCTACGTTAAGCAGCTAGAACACAATTTGCTGAGTGTCTCTCAAATCTGCGACAATGATAATCACGTGTATTTTACCAATAAGGAAGTTTTGATTCTCAAATCAGGAATTGATATCCCTGAGGACCTGATATTGATGCGTGCCCCAAGAACGAAAAACACGTACATTATGGATATGAACAACACTAAAATCACCGCCGATTCAACATGTCTATTGTCAAAGTCAACTAGTGAAGAAGCCATGATTTGGCACAGAAAGATGGCACATTTACACTTTCGGAAAATAAATGAGATCACAAAGAAAGGGCTAGTCAATGGAGTTCCACTCAAACGTTTTGAATATGAAGATAAATGTATTCCATGCAAACTCGGAAAGCAACACAAGCAACATCACAAGTCCAAGGCCATTAACACAATCGAGACACCATTTGAGCTACTGCACACTGATCTTTTCGACCCTATTGCGCAAAGAAGCTTCGGAGGGAAATATTACTGTCTAGTGATCACAGATGATTACACTCGCTACTCTTGGGTTTACTTTTTAGCCACTAAGAGTGAAACAGCTGGCACGCTAATCAACTTCTTTGACATGATAAAAAACGTATACAAAGCAAATGTCAAGCGTTTGCGCAGCGATAACGGGACATAATTCAAAAACTCCACGATGACCTTCTATTGTCTTGCAAATGGAATAGTTCAACAACACAGCGCTTCATATGAGCCACAAAAAAATGGAGTCGCTGAAAGGAAAAACAGAACTCTGATAGAGGCTGCACGTACTATGCTAGCTGACTCACTTCTCCCTGTTATGTTTTGGGGGGAGGCCGTAAATACAACTTGTTACGTCCTCAATCGGGTTTTAACAGTGAAACGGTTTGATAAAAAAAGTTATGAATTGCTTAATAGTCGTAAGCCAAATCTTGCTGGACTGGAACCATTTGGGGCTCCATGCACTGTTTTGAAAACAAATTACACCACCAAGTTCGCACCTAAAGCCGTCTAGGGATACTTTCTTGGATATGTTGAGGGTTGCGCAAACAAAAGAGTTTATCTAAAAACTTCACGCACAGTGGAAATTGTTTTTAATATGGAAATAACTAGTTACACTTTTGAAAAACAAAACGGTCCAGATATTGCTTTCGACTATGATGCATTATTTAAATCATTTAACCTTTCTCCTAGTGTGACTCATACAGGAACAGAGAACCCGAGCTTCTCGTCTGATGATGAAGATTCAGTTTTTCCTCGTACACAAGTTATTCAAGAAATCGTTGTTGAACCTGCTAACACCGACGCTCAAGCAGATGATCAAGACGTTGTGGCAGAACCACTCGTTGATGACACTCCAGCCGATGATCAAGAAAATGTGGCATACCCACTCACTGCAAACGCTCAAGACGATGCGGCAGAACCGCACGTCGTGTCTCGAATTCACCAGGATCACCCATTCGAAAACATTATTGGCGATCTCAACGCTAATGTTCAAACTCGAGCGTAGATAGAGGATCTGCACGGCATGTATGCCTTTGCCACGACCTCCGAGGATTTCAACAACTGCCGCTATTTTTGATTCGTTTCCCAAGAAGTCCCTGCCAATATCCATATGGCCCTCAAAGACGCAAATTGGGTACACGCCTGTCAAGAAGAATTAGCTCAGTTTGAGAAACTAGGAGTCTGGGTACTCGTGATCCTACCCGACGACGCCTACGCTATAGGCACTAAATGGGTTTTCCGATGCAAATGGGATGACCGTGGAATTATCACTCGCAACAAATCTCGCCTAGTGCTACAAGGATTTTATCAAGAAGAAGGACTGGATTTTCAGGATGTATTCGCCCCAGTCGCTCGACTCGAGGTAGTTCGCCTCTTTTTAGCTTATGCCTCTCACATGGGACTTACGGTTTACCAGCTTGATGTTAAGAGCGCTTTCCTATATGGTAAAATCGATGACACCGTCTATGTTCAGCAGCCCCCCGGTTTCGAAGACCCACAACACCCTGATAGAGTATACAAACTCAACAAAGCTTTATACGGTCTTCATCAAGCCCCTCGCCTGTGGTATGGAACATTATCAACTTTTCTCTTAGATTCCGGTTTCAAGAGAGGTCGTATCGATAGCACTCTTTTCATCAAAGATTCGTCCAAGGCTAAACTATTGGTTCAAGTCTACGTGGACGACATAATCTTCGGTTCCACTGATAATCAAATGTGTAAGGATTTTGAAAAGCTTATGAAAGACAAATTCGAGATGAGCGCCATGGGAGAACTCAAGCTCTTTTTAGGGTTACAAGTCGAGCAACTCCCCGACGGTATGTTTGTCCATCAATCAAACTACGTCACCGAAATGCTCAAGAAATTCAACATGACCGACGCCAAGTCCATTGCTACTCCTATTCCTCAGCAGCACAATCTGGAACCAAACCAAAATGATCCTGACGTGGATCCAACTGTTTATCGCGGCATTATAGGCTCTTTAATGTATCTTACTGCATCTCGTCCTGACATAATGTTTGATGTATGTTTATGTGCCAGGTTTCAAGCTTGTCCAAAGATGTCTCATCACTCTGCTGTAAAGAGGATTATTCGCTACCTTAAAGGCTGACCGCGGCTAGGTCTCTGGTATCCCAAAGGAAGCGACCTTTTTCTCGAAGCATTCACCGACTCGGATTTGGGTGGATGCAATATCGACCGAAAGTCAACCTCCGGTGGTTGTCAATTTCTGGGAGGACGCCTCGTGTCTTGGCAATGCAAGAAACAGACAACTGTTTCCGTCTCATCATGTGACGCCGAATACATCGTTGCGGGTAGCTGTGTGTCACAGGTTCTCTGGATTCAACAACAGATGCTGGATTACGGTTTATCCTATACCTCTACTCCTATTAATATAGATAATGAGGCTGCCGTTTCTGTTATTAAAAATCCTGTTAAGCATAGCAAGACCCGTCACATAGATTTTAAGCATCATTTCATTAGAGACTATTATGAAAAGAAACTAATAGATATAATCCGTGTCTCTTCCGAAAACAACATGGCCGATCTCTTTACCAAAGCCTTTGACATATCTCGCTTTGAATCACTCATTCACCGTATTGGACTTCGCAACTTAGATTAACCAACGTTTACTTCAAAAAAAAAAAATTTTGATTAATGTTCTTTTCTTGTTTTCATTTTCGTACCTTCGCACTTCATTTAAAAAAAAATTAGTTTAATTTTGTTTAAAATCTAAAATTCGAGATGAAGATAAATTTTGCTTATGACTCTTAGTCTTAGATCGGGTTTTCGCTATTACATGCACTTATAATTCTCCATAGTATTTTAGTTTAACCTCCAGTGTCTTGTGGCCTTTCGTCTTTTAGTTGTTCACGATAGTGTGGTTTGTCTGTTTTAAATACCTCTTACTTCTTACATTAAACGACTTAATTTTGTATGCCACAATAAAGGTTGAGATTAGATTTTTGTTACGAGTCATATGTTGCGCTTACAGATGGGATTTGCTCACATTGAATTACATATAATTAGTGTGCTCATAAGTTACTGAATTCATATAAGCGGCCTTTGAAATCTGAGTCAGTATACCCTCGGGGTGCCCTTGTTCACCTAGCCACCTAAGGCCTTTACAGTTTGGGATCGGTTGGTAGAAAGCTTGCCATAGGATTTCATAGAAAGTCAGCAGAATTCTTTAATATTATCAAACTTCATTGAAGTTAGTCTTTGACTTGCACTAAAATAACTGTTTTAATATTCAATATGAGCTATCTCTTCGCCAGTTTCATATGTTGTCCTTTTCTAGGTTGGTAACCACTCCATACCACTCGTAACTTAAAATACTTTACAAATACCTTGAGTGCTCTCCGAATTTTGTCGAATGTCTGATTTACGTGGGTGCTTTTAAGCTTAAACTTTAAACCAGCTTACTTGTAATTAAAACACTATCTTACGACTATAAGACTGAACGGTTAAATTGGACAACTACACAAACATGGATTTAAATTAAGTTATCTTTGGAACACCGATAGGCAATCTGATCGAATTATGTTTCTTAACTGTATACTACCGTTTTTACGCTTAGTTAAAAGTTTTCTTACCGTTTCTTATTTTTGTATTTTTACCTTTATTTTTATTCTTTACTTGTTTATCTAAAACGTTGGTTACACATCTTTCACATAGTCCATCGGGCCCAACATCCTTGGCCCAGTCCTACAAGGCCCACAGGCCCACTCGGCCTATAAATACTCAAAAAGTGAATTCACCTTTTCACTTTTCAGTTTTTACTTGGAGTTATAGGCAGTTAATAATTTTTTTCTCTCACGAAGTTCATCTTTCGTTCTATCATACTCATGTAAGTTTCTTATGTTCATCCAAACTTCGTATATGTTCGTCAAAAACTGCTATACTTTGATCATAATTGCTCTAGTAGTTCGTGTTTATGTTCATAATCTGGGAATTACCCTTAATGATTCTTGATAAACATGTTCGTATTCATGCTGTGTTCATCCATATTTGCTATTAATCTGCTATGATGATCTTCTTCCTTGATGTTATTGCTGGCCTTGTTCGTGTGTTTATCTTCGTCCTCATAGGTGCCCAGAATATAAATGCCTTAGAAATTTTTCACCATGCTTGTGACTTGGACGAACATACTTGTTCGTCACCATGCTTGTGACTTGGACGAACATACTTGTTCGTCACCATGCTTGTGACTTAGACGAACATACTTTCTCGTCACCATGTTTGTGACTTGGACGAACACACTTGTTCGTCACCATGTTTGTGACTTGCACGAACATACTTGTTCGTCCCCATGCTTGTGCCTTAGACGAACATCTTGCTCATTGTCTTTGACGAACACCTTGTTCGTCCCCATACATGTTCGTGCTTTCTTTCTACGAACACACATGTTCGTTATATGTGGATTATTTGCTTATCTGTTCCACGAACATGCATGCTCGCCAACTTTCATGTTCGGCATACATGTTCGTGACTATCAAATCTAACGTGTTCGTTTATGCAGATTTTACAGATGGAGAAATATTTTGATAAAAGGCACAATCAGGCTGTTAGTTTCGCACTGACCGAGCCTTCATCACTTCGTTTTCGAGAGACGATTCTATTTCTTCAACACTCAAGGATGGCTTATATTCTCAGCGAAGATCCTCCCATCAATATTCCGTTGGTCAAAGAGTTTCTCACCAATCTCACACATGTCGATCTCACACCTCCGGATTCCGATAAGAGCAAAGATGGTTTAAGCACGGTTGTCAATGGTCTTGAAATCACTTTTAGTAGCACGACCCTCCGACAGATCTTTCAACTTGGCCGTAGCTCCAACGAACATGCACCCTCTTCTTTCGGCCCCAAATTTCTCGCCCGCAAACTGCCACTACTGGGTTATGCCGGGCCTATTCACACTACTACTACTTCATTTGCTAAGGGTAAATTCATCGGTCCATGGCGTTATTTAGTCCATGTGTTTGTCTCGGTTTTCAAGCATTCCAAGACCGCTCATGATACGATTGATAATCTGCTTATCTCAATGATGCTCAGTTTGGTTCTGAACAAACCATATCCACTGGCGGAGTACGTTTTCCAAATGATGCAAAACGATCTGATCAAACTTAAGGCGCTTATGTTGTACCCGCGCTTCATTATGATTATTCTCAGACACTTCATCCCTGATCTTCCTCAGAATTCCGTTACAAGAGTAAATCAGATCGGTGGGCCTAAGTTGTTTCATACATGCCTTACGATTCACTCCACCAAGGCCGGAGAGGCTTAAGCAGTGGATACCCCACTGTTTGGGGCGATTGTTGATCTACATTTTGTTGATCACGACGTTGATGAGGTTTCCGATTCTCTAGATGGGGAACCGAGGACTGAAAATAGTACCTCTTCTACTGCTCCTCCCGCACCCCGCAGGCCAAAGTCTCACCCAAAGAGCAAGGCCAAGATTCCATCTCTTTTGGACTCTACCTCTAGTGATTCTACGTCCAAACAGACCGACAATTATCCAGGGAGTCATCCGTTATCTGTCATCCATGAGCAGCCACATCTTACTCCACCTGGGAGTTATCAGACTGTCGCCACCGAGGTTGTAGTCACTTCTCCTGCTCCTGATACTGAGGTTGCTGCTACTCCCACTCAGGTCAAGGATGCTGCTACTGAGGAGCTTAACATTGATATTAACGAAGCTACTTCTTCGTTTCACCCCATTGATCCTCGCACATCCAACCGTGGGAAACGCCCCTTCATCAGTGGTGACGAGTCTGGGTCTTCTACCGCGACTGAGCACCCGCACAAGAAACGGGCCACGGAGACTGTTACCCCTACTGCAACTCCTAACATTAATGATTTACATTCCCTTGTTTTGCAACTATCTTCTCAGGTTGCAGCTCTTCAACAGTCTGACGCTGAAAAGTCAAACCGCATTTCCAACCTTGAAGCTCAAGTTCAAATGCTCTCAAAGCGACTATCTGCTCAGGGGGAGGAAACGTGCAAAGCAAATACTATCAGACATCAAAGAAGAGATGATCAAGATGATCCAAGTGCTGCACGACCAAGAGAGCAGATCGCCTCAACTTCTCGAGCCTTGGTCCTTTATCAGTCTGCAGACCAGGGGGAGCAACAGCAACAGCAAACTCAAGGTGATAATCAACAGCAGGAGTTCGGGGACAGTAACGATGATACATGGTTACTTGAAGATAAAACTGCAGAGAATCAAGGTGAAGAAGATGATTATTGTAACACCGTGCCCGTATCCGACCCGATACTTGACTTGTAACTTTAATTCGGACTTTGTAATTGTATACATTTGACGATTTATAAAAGTTCGATTTGAGTTATGTATATTTGGTTTATCTTAATTCTATTTAAACCTTGTAACATTATTAATGTGTTATCTTGCATGTGTACATTAATGTACACTAAAATGTGTTTAATACACATGAACTTATATAAATGCAAGTAATTCTAGTAATGTGTTAAATACAAGTAGTTTAATTAATACATGCATGCAAGGAACTATGTATGTATGTATGTATGTATGTATGTATGTTTCCTTGTTCTTAGCCTTGTTCCTAGTCTTCAAGTTTGGTCAAATGAGTTACACATTTCTTATTTATGGCTTTAAACACCTCTTTAACCATTTCTTTTTGTAACCTACAATAATTAAATTTGGAGTTAATTATTAGGGGAGTTACATTTTGACCTTTCTTTATCACATATCAAACTCTATAAATTGGTGTCTTCTTGTGAAAAATCCAACCAACACAAAGCTCCATAATCAAGACTTCAAGCCTCCCATAATCGATTGTAAAGGTTCCCAATTCTATTGTTTTTTTATCATAATCATGTTTATCTTTTATGTTACTCAAGCTTACCATCATCATCTTATTAATCTTGTCTATTCAAACTCTAATCTAGAAAACTCTAAATTCATGATATATTCTTATTCATATTTATTCTTATTTCTAGATTTGTAAAGGCAAGTTTGGTGTTCCTTTCAAGGTATTCCGTATTCATAATCTAGTATCCGCATCTACCTCCGTATTTAATCATGTGAGTAAACTCGATGCCCTTTTTATTATATAAATCTTTGGGCTGTATCATGACATTCATATTCATACTTATATTCATACTTTTATGTTTAATTCATACTTATGTTCACATTTATATTTTATGTCTATATTCATACTTATAGTAATATGGTGATTCATATTCATATTTACGTTTATATTCATACTTATATTTATGTGTATATTCAAACTTATATTCATATTGAGATTCATACTTATATTCATATTAAAACTGATATTCATGTTTATATACTCACTTATAATCATGTTTATATGTATAGTTTTTGTATTATATTCATTGTAATTCATTCATATTGGTATTCATTCATAAAAGTCATTCTTATTATATTCATTCGTAAAGTCATTTATGTTTATATGTACTTATATTCATATTTGATACTATATTTTCGTATTATGGCAAACATTGGAATGAATCAAGTGACACAATCATTATGGGATGCACACACGATAAATCAAACATTCAAACAATCAATCATTCATTATATGTATATACTAAACGGGAAACGTGATTGATTCTATTGGCCGTTATTAGACATTCCGACGTGTTACTGTGAATGTCGAGGCCCTCGACCGGACCCTATGTGACTTTGATCACATATGATATACATCAGACTTGATACAAACGCATGTTATGCCATATTACACATATTATACTTTCTTACAATATACAATCTTTATACATTCTTTTATTATGCATTCTTTTATACTACATTTTACATATTCATTTATATTACTTTTATACTCTTTATTACGTAATCTTTTTAATACTTTATACTTGTGTCTTAAACTTGTTTATTCACCAATACTTTTGTATTGACGTTTACTTTTTACATGATACAGGAAATGGATAGGTTTGCTTGAAGAAAACATAAGAGCTTGGACCTAGTTAATGACATTAATGAATAATTTAAGTCTTTTGTCGTTTTTCGGTTACTTTTCTGTAAAACATTTATTCATCTTTAATGCATTCATTTAAACCATTAAATGTGTCTATTATAACCTAATAGAGGAACACGAGTTAAGAACAATTGTAATGCCTCAGGTGTATTCCGCTTTAGCCGGGGTGTTACAATTATATTTTCCAGGAACCAGTAAGTGCAGAAGAACAAGGTGAAAGCAGCGCGAAGCCAAGCCTTGAAGAACGACGAGGGTGGTTTCGAGAGCTTGATCCAAAGAAGCAGACACCGCTGATTAGAAAGTTCTTTACTAGAGAACGCCAACCGCATTTGGGTATCATTAGCTGGTTGTATGATTCAGAATTGCAGGCTTTTGTGATTAAGAGATTTGATGATGTGCAGTATTTGATTAAGAAACGGGAAAATTTTAACTCATTCCCGAAGTCGGAGCTTATTTGCTTGTCAAAGATCCATTTGATAAATAGAGAAAAGGACGAATACGCAAGTTGGGTTGAACGATTGATTAAAGAAGAAGGAAGAGCAGGGGTATTCAAGGAATTCACACCGGCAACTGGGAAAATTATGATTCACAGAAAGAAGATTAATCCTGAAACCGGCAGAGGAGCAACGAGAATGTTATATCCACCGATCGCTTGCATGACAAAGATCCCCATGAAGAATTTTGGTCGAGATATTCTTGGTGACATGCATATATGGGCGGTAGATACCGAAACTGGCGAGGCCGTGATATACAAGAGAGATGATGAAGTCGAAGAAGGTATGACAGATATGCTGAGAGTGATCGATGCTACTCAACTGGCGAATCTGACGGAAAAAGACTTGAAGATGTTGAAGAAAAATCACATTATTTCTCAAAAAGGCTGGGGAGATATTGGTAGAGATTACCAAAGGATAGTTGACGGTTGTTTAACTTTGCAGATTAATACTGACAGTGATATTTTGATCAGAGAATAGAAGCATCAGTCAAGGGGGAGTTTGTTGGTGCAAGAATGCAATGACTGGATGTTCTATTATGTTATGTTTATTTATCACTGTATTAGTTTGTATAGATTTAGCTTTATGGGCTGCTCACGGACTTGCATGTCTGTGAGGCCCAGTAAAGCCCAAACCCAAACTGGCTGGACATGTTACTCTATAAATAGAGGTGTTCAGATCAGTTTAGGGTTGTTGGTTTAGAGAGAATTCAGAGTTAATGCTTTTGGATTGTAACAGTGTTTGTTAATCAAAGTATTAAGAATTCGGTAATTGTGTTTTCGTGTTTATTGCATTCGATTATAACTTGCATGTTTTATTGATTACGAGATTCTGCCTCGTAATTGGTATAGTTTAATCCTGTAGATCGGACCACTGCGACCTACAAGAACTATAGTTTAGCAAAAGTTAAAGAAAATTTAGAAGCAACAAGAAGTGGGGATCGTTAACCTAGCACACACACAATGAGCTTAATTAGGGTTATGTTCATATCCTTCACCTAACACAGACAAGCCTTACTAATTAGAAGAGAAGGTCGTGTCGACAAGGGTTATGGCCCGAGCTTCATTTTAAGATATATGTGACTTTCTTTATTCAATGTTTTAAGATGCATTTTCTTTTAGATAATAGAAATATACAGTAACCGACATAAGAACATTAGCAACAACATTATTCTAAATACTTGTTACATACAGCAACAATAACCTCTATACGTTTACATATTACAAAGTATAATATCTTATTTGGTTGGGTAAGTGTCATTGAGTATATTATCCAGAAATCAGGCTACTCTTTTTTTTTCGCAGAGAGGATTGAAGAGAAACTGGAAGATATGTTGTTTCACCAAGTTGTGGCACTCGGTCTGTATGATGGCATGGGAGTGAAAGTGGTATGAGCAGAAACACCGGGTCAGTATCCCGGACACCTCCATGCCCCATCTCCGGGATTCAGCTCCCCACCTCCGGGCTTCAGCGCCCCGACCGCCCCACCACAGCCTGTTGATGCCCCGTCCTCGAGCACCACTGCAGGTCCTTTTGGTCAGTTTCCCGGGTACTCGGGTTCAGCTCTTCACACTTAGGCAGGTTCCTCTGATCAAGCGACTACTCTCGCTCAAGCGTTCAACAATATGACGTTTAAAGAACCCACTAATCAGGCATGGTACATGGACACCGGGGCAACATCGCATCTCACCGCGGATTCAGGTACCCTAAGTAAAGTTTCTAATAATTGTAATATACCATCTATTATTGTTGGTGATGGAAATTCCATACCCGTCACCAACTCGGGCAAAACCATTTTACCTACACTTTCTCGCCCATTATATCTTCAAAATGTCCTTGTTACACCTCAAATTATTAAGAACCTTATTTATGTTTGTAAGTTTACTAGAGATAATGATTTATCTGTTGAATTTGACAAACTTGGATTTTCTGTGAAGGATCCTCAAACCCAAACCCGCCTGCTCCGATGTGATAGTGATGGAGATTTATACCCGCTCACCAACCTTGCCTCACCTAACTTTGCATTTTTGTCTTTAAATCAAGATACGTGGCACCGCAGGCTAGGTCACCCACGTGAAGATGTTATTCGTATTCTTAATTCGCATGGTTTAATTTCAGTCAATAATTGTCGTAAAACAAATACTTTGTGTGATGCTTGTCAACTTGGTAAACAAGTAAAACTTCCATTTTTTAGCTCTTTGTCGCATGTTGAGTCTGCATTTGATATTATACACTCGGATATTTGGACTTCTCCTATCCAAAGTGTAAGTGGCATAAAATACTATGTTTTATTTTTAGATCATTTTTCACATTTTTTATGGGTTTTTCCTTTATGTCGCAAGTGTGAAGCATTTACAAAAATTTTGCAATTTCGTAGTTATGTTAAAACGCAATTCAATACCGACATTAAATTTTTTCAATGTGATCATGGGGGTAAATTTGACAACACGGAAATGCATTCCTTTTTTAACGAACATGGCATCCTATTTCGGTTTTCGTGTCCTAAAACATCCCAACAAAATGGCAAGTCGGAACGTATGATCCGCACAATTAATAACTTGATCCGCACCTTACTTTTTCAAGCCAAACTCCCCCCAATCTATTGGGTGGAAGCCTTAAACATGGCGGTTCACTTACTCAATATTTTACCGTCAACTTCCATTGAAAACCACATCCCGTTTCAAAAACTATTCCAAAAATCACCATCTTACGATCTGTTAAAAGTTTTTGGTTGCTTATGTTACCCATATCTTTTTCCCAAACACAAACTAGAACCTCGCTCCACGCCATGCATTTTCCTTGGTTACCCTTCTAGTCATCGTGGCTACCGCTGTCTTGATTTAAAAACAAAACGCATTATCATTTCCCGACATGTCATTCATGATGAAACTTCTTTTCCTTTTTCCACAACACCAAATAGACCAAACACCTCCACTACAAACACTTCCTATAACTTCCTAGATGATCCTATTTTCATTAGTCCAGCTACTGCCTCTCAACATCATACCCAAGCCCAACAGGCCCAAAACTAACCCCAACATGCAGCCCACTCACCTGATCCACCCGTTGCCCCACCCATAGCCCAACCCGCCCCGCCAGCCGCTCCACCCGCCCCACCAGCTGCCTCACCCGCTCCCCAGCCCAAGCCGACCCACCCGTTGATCATTTTGCACCGCCAACCCCCGCTGATTTTTTTGCACCGCCGCTCGCCAACCCTCCCCCACCACCTGCTCCCGCCACCCCACCCGCTATTCATCACCCCACGCCGCCTCACCCCATGACTACTCGATCACGTCATGGTATCTCTAAACCAGTTCATCGCCTTAACCTTCATACCACCCACATTTCGCCTTTACCCCGCTCTTACCTAACTGCCCTCAAAGACCCTTTTTGGCATAAATCCATGATAGATGAATATGTTGCACTTATTAAAAATGATACTTGGTCCCTTGTTCCCCATCCGGTGAATGCTAATGTTGTTTTTTTCAATGTGGCTTTTTAGACATAAATTTAATGCAGATGGAACACTGAGTCGCTATAAGGCTCGCCTTGTCGCTAATGGCCGCAGTCAGCAACAGGGGGTTGATTGTGAGGAAACGTTTAGCCCTGTAGTCAAGGCAGGCACTATTCGCACAGTTCTTAGTCTAGCCATATCTCGCTCTTGGCAAATTCATCAGCTGGACGTTAAGAACGCATTCTTGCACGACAATCTCGAAGAAACAGTGTATATGCAACAACCTCCTGGATTTATTGACAAAACTCACCCTGATTATGTTTGTCTTTTTCAGCGCTCTCTTTATGGTCTCAAACAGGCCCCCCGTTCCTGGTTTTAGCGTTTTGCCTCTTATGTTCTTCCTCTTGGCTTCTCACATAGCAAGACGGACCCATCATTGTTTATCTTTAAACGTGGGGCGGATACAACATATTTGTTACTCTATGTAGATGATATCATTCTCACAGCTTCTTCTACTGCACTATTACATCGTATCATTATCTTACTCAGCAGTGAATTTTCCATGACATATTTCGGGTCCTTAAGCTACTTTTTGGGTATCTCGGTCACTCGCACTGAAAAGGGTATGTTCTTATCTCAGCAAAAATATGTCACAGATATTCTGGAACGCGCAAATATGTTGAACTGCAATCCTTGCAAAACTCTTGTCGATACTAATGCAAAGCTTGGTCCGAGTGGTCCTCATGTCTCTGATCCAAGATCCTACAGTAGTTTTGCGGGGGCATTACAATATCTCACTTTCACCCGTCCAGATATCACATATGCTGTTCAACAGATTTGTCTTTATATGCATGATCAACGTGAGCCGCACCTACATGCCTTGAAACGCATATTACGCTACATTCGCGGATCTATATCTCTTGGTTTACACGTATATGCTTCGTCGACTACTCAGTTAACAGCTTATTCTGATGCAGATTGGGGTGGTTGTCCGGATTCTCGTCGTTCCACATCAGGCTATTGTGTTTTTCTTGGGGAAAATCTTATATCTTGGTCCTCAAAACGACAACACACTGTCTCTCGCTCCAGTGCTGAGGCAAAATATCGTGGGGTTGCTAATGCCGTTGCTGAATCCTCATGGTTACGTAACCTTCTTCGTCAGCTACATAATCCTCTTTCTACAGCTACCGCGGTATTTTGTGATAATGTCAGTGCCGTCTATATGTCTGCAAATCCAGTTCATCATCGGCGCACTAAACATATTGAGATTGATATACATTTTGTTCGTGACAAGGTGTCAGCTGGCCATGTTCGTGTTCTTCATGTTCCATCGCGATATCTGTATGCCGACATCTTTACGAAGTGGCTTCCATCGCCTTTGTTCCTAGATTTTCGGTCCAGTTTGAGTGTTCGTTCTACACCCGCTCAAACTGCGGGGGCATAGATATGGGCTAAGCCCACTTTGTTATCATTCTGGTATTATTATTGAGAAATGCAATGAAAATCGATTCCAATTAATTCTAATAAATTTAGCTATTTCATTTCAAACAATTAAGGTTAATCTTCATGAAATCGAAATTTTTTTTAGTTTTGTGATTCGATCGATATAAATGTTTGTATTTGTTTTCTATTGTTGAATTATGTTGGTATTATGATTTACACCTTTTGATTTATTATAAGCATCTTGTTTGGTAAAAAAAAAAGGACTTTGTTTAGGAAAGATAGATGCATTTGAATTTGATGTCGAATCGGTATCGACTTTTTAATTATGTAAAAAAGATTGGTACTTTATCGAAATGTATAGCGATTAAAGTAAACTAGTAGGGACTTGTAATTTGTACGAGTTCGGGGGGTTTATGTTCCAGCGTGCACAAAAAAGAAAAGAAAAAAAGAAATGAAAGTCAAACACCAACCAAAGCCCATAAGTCCAACACCCAACACAAGCCCAACAGTTGGTTTGTAAATTTTTAAAGCACTATAAAAGGCCCAACACCCAACACAAGCCCAACCAATTCGAACCGTGGTCTCCTCGCGACGGAGGCCGCACGCTAACCACTCTGGCAACAACCTCTTTTGTAATAAAAATGATAATAATAATATTTAAACACAAAAATTTTATTATCTTTAATATATAATAAGAGAGAGGCCTTAAATGTCACATGGCAAAGTAAGGTCCGTTGGATGAGTTAGATATTTTGATTTTAACCGTCAGATTAGATTGATGATGTCATCAAATATTTTTTTTTCATTTACACCCTTATACAATACATAATTGCATTATTTCTTCAATTTCACACCACTACAATAAAAAAATATTTGTCTCTTATTGAACTATGTTTTACCTTATTATTACTATTATAAAATCTTTTAATACAAAATATTGAAATATGTGTATAAACGTAAATGTATGTATGTTATTATAGCTATAAACAACATGTGTATAAACATAAATATATATTTGTTATCATATGTACAATATTGTATACTCATAATAACTTAAAAGAACAAACTCATAAACATAAAGTTTACGATCCAACTTTTTGTCTATTTTTACCCGTGCTATCGCGGGACAATAATCTAGTAATAATATAAATTGCACAATTCCATAAACATCCAAGAACAGTTAAATTAGAAAGTAATAAGTGTTTTAACGTAGGTGAAGGCCACTTAAGTATTCATATTTTTTTATTCGGAATTCACACCCATAGTCCCTTTAGCTACAACATGTACCCCATTTACGTCCGAACACACCCAAATCCAATATTCAGTTAACAAAACCCTAATTGATTAGAGATTAAGATTTCTTAAATTCTTTAGTTGGGAAGGTCTCCAAATATGAATCCCTTAAAACGAGAAGCCGGCTGCACTTTGACATCTGAGAGACAAACAAGAATAAAATCCTCGAATATTAGGTCATCATTTAATCTTAGCTGTTTAGATTTTTTAACTGTTTTCTATGCAAAAGCTTTTTTACTTTTGATTTTTAATTGTTTTGATGTTAAGTTTGATATGCATTTCATCTGTATGTTAGTTTTATGTTCGTGTTTTAACTATTAGTATATATATATGTTCTAAATAAGTTTGTTGTTTTTGTTTTTCAATTGATTTTTTTTATGGGTTTGTAAACTATGATTTGTTACCTGCGGTTTTTAGATTTGGTGAATCCAGACAATTTAACAAATTAGATACATTTAAGTGTTCTGTTTCTTGATAAAAATTCTTAGAGGTGGGGGTTCGTTATAAGATCGATCCCTATGTGATATGATTTGGTTTTTCTTCCTTGTGCAGATCAATGAAGATATATATTAAGACTCTAGATGAAAAGACCTTCCCGCTAGATGTCAAACACTCCGACACTATCATCAACGTGAAAGCCAAAATCCATGACAAGGGAGGCATTCCCCCTGACCAACAGGCTTTGATCTTTGGCAATATGATTCTCGAGGACAGTGGTACCCTTGAGGATTTCCACATTCAAACGGAATCCGTCCTCACGCTTGTGCTTAGATGGACTGGATATATGCAGATATTCATCAAGACCTTCTCTGAAAAGTCCTACACTCTGAAAGTCAAACACTCAGACACCATTGGCAGCGTGAAAGCCAATATCCAAAGAATGGAAGGTATTCCCGCCGACCAGCAAGAGCTCATCTTTGACAAAATGGTTCTCAACGACAGCGCTACCCTTGTTGACTACCACATCAACAAGGAATCCACCCTCACACTTGTACTTAAAACACCGGGATTGATGCAGATATTCGTCAAGACCCTCACCGGAAACACCTTCTCTCTTGAAGTCAGACGCTCCCACACCATCAGCGACTTGAAAGCCAAGATCCAGGTTAAGGAAGGTATTCCCCTTGACCAGCAGGTGCTGATCTTTAACAAAATGGTTCTCGAGGATAGTGGTACTCTTGTGGACTTTCACATCCGTGGGGAATCCACCATTATGCTAGGGGTTAAATGGATGCAGATATTCATCAAGACATACACTGGAAAGACCATTTCACTCGAAGTCAAACACTCAGACATCATCGACGACGTTAAAGCCAAGATCCAGGATAAGGACGGTACTCCCCCCGACCAGCAGAGACTAATCTTTGACGGCAAACAACTCGAAGATGGACGTACTCTTGCTGACTACAACATCATTAGGGAGTGCACCCTTCATCTTGTACTTAGATTAAGGGGATCGTGAGAACCACCCCAAGTTGATATAAATGCATCTGAAGAAATGGACAATACTGATCCTTTTTGCGTATGTAACTAAAGCTCAACTATCATTTGGTTTTAATCTTTTGGCAATGTACAGTATCGTTTTGAATCAAAACAAGTTTGAATTATCCCATCAAATGTCTACGTTTCTAAATATTCGTATTAGTTATCCATGCAACTTACATTATTTTTGTTCACAGTTTTACAATTGGGCAAGGTAATAGAATGCCAAAGACTCAAATATTTTTCTTTAATTAAGTGGCAAAAGTTTTCATTGTTTTTTTTATTTACAGAAAACATTAAGACGTTTATCACGGTTTACATGTTTTTAGTTTTTCCCGCAAGATTCGGGCACTTGCAGTTCTTTAACATTTCTTTTGCCTTTCTTTTTGTTACTTTGAATCCGTTTGAACTGTTTTTCGGACTGAATTAACTTACTTAAATTGTTCGGATGTTTCATGTTACTCACCCCCTATTGTTTCATTTAGTTTGTTGTACATCCCAAACCAAGCCAACCCCTAAATATAAAGTGTGTTTCTTTTCATTTTTTTTCATTATTTCTCTTTACACCTTTTCATCTTTACACAAAAACAAAAACAAAAACAAAAACAAAAACAAAAACAAAACAAAAAAATCGATTTTATCTCAAAATTTGGTAAAAAGTTTAAAAGAAACTGTATCATACTTTCTTACACTTTGTATTAACAACCAATATATAGAGCCATGATCATCGCAAATGTGGTGTTAACCTGAAAACCACCCCCTTTTACACTTTATGTATATTTTGGGGTGTTTCTTACATTCCCGCCGTATGTTTCTTTTATCACATATGATGTGTAACGTAAAGACAATGTAACATATTTGCATCTGCTTCTTGCTTTATATGAAGAAAAAAAACAAATATTCATCCTTTTGCATATGTAACTTACGCTCAACTAATGTAAATGCATAGACTATAAAGGAACCTTTTGACAATGAAGCTACCAAAATCCACCATTGGAATTGAGATGGTAATGTTTGCTGAGATAGGTCCCAAACCTACTTAGTTTACAACGAAAGTAAGAGCGACGGTTCCAAGAGAAAAGCCATCACCTCGAAACAAGTTTGAATCATCCCAACAGCTCCATACATATTTTGTTCACTGATTTTACAGATTGGGCAAAGATAATATACACAAATAAGCAAACTCCAACAGAAAAAAAAATCCCAAGAATAAATTTAAAATTCAGCTTTAGTATTAGAGCTAAATTTTGATTTAGATTCGGAAAAAGTTGTGTGAGCTCACACCTATTTTGCTTATACTCATTTTATGTGCAAAATTGTGCCTCGACCTACAAGCTATTCGGTTCAATATAAATGAGGTAATCCATTTTCTGATAAAAACCGGATTTTGAAAAGAGATTGTTAAACGCTCATACTTACTTTCTTACTAATGTATCATCTTCAAGTCATATACATACTTTTATTTGATTCCGATTTTCTATCTGATGACGGGTTTTAATGTAACTAAGAGATTCATATCTATGTCATTCGGAGGATTTAACAATCCCAAAGTTATACTATATCATTTTCCTCATTTGGGAACGAAGAAAATGATTTTTATTCATCCCGACATAAGAAAAAGACATGGGGTATTACAAATGAATAATACTAAAAGTTACATGATTGTAATAAATTCAAGCTTTGCGTGTTTTTATATTTTTGGCGAAAAATATTAAAAAGCTCTCTTCAACAAAAGTTGAGAAGGGAAGAAACTAGAAGATATATATGAAACTGATTGTTGAAACTATAGAAACCCTAACTTGATGAGCTATGATGACACCCATACACCGTCTCAAATGAGAAGTCCCACAAAATTGAGCTTGAAGAAGATTGACAAACTTTCGTCCAAAGTTGTAGTGCATCTGAGCACGGAATTATGGATCTAAGACATCCTTTCTATGACACTTTATATTGAAAACATATTTGGTGTTAAAGGGAAGCTGATGCACCATGTTATACTTATAAACCGAAGAGCTTTCACTCTCAATCATGCTCTCCGACCATTTCACTTTTTTTCTTCTTTACATTATGATCCAGACTGGAAGACAGGTCGAGAGGAATGTAATTCATTCTTATACTGTAAAAGAAGAAATAGATAATGGATCAAATACCTATGATTATCAGCTACAACTTCTAAAACCTTTCTTTTACAAAAACGAGAAGAAACAACAAAACACCAGGAAAACTTTTGCTTTACAGGATTTACAATTTGGTCAATTAACTTTGTTCTTTGGCACGTTTTAGTCTCGGAAGTCATACAAATAGTCACAGCTAAGGCGTTTCTCCATAAAACAAATGCTAATTTCACTATTTCAGCAAACACTAAGAAACTAGGGAGCCTTTATTTGTCATCATCAAAATCACTAACGACACATCAACATAAATGGATAAGAGCAAGATGAAATATACCAATCCATTACAATATGAAACATGTCTAAAAGGTAGTTAATAAAAACATGCAAAAATTTAAATGAAAGGATCACCTCTGTAAAAAGTCTATTAAAGCCATCATCGGCAAATAACCAACAGCACAAGACAAACTGTTTCTACTCGTACCTCATTTATTAAGATTAACTTTGAGGAGAAGCTTTGGTAACTGCACCGCCACTAGGCTGAGGCGCTTGAGGTGCTGAACCAGGAGCTGCAGCTGCATCAGCAGAATATGCAGGTGGTGGTTGTTGCGGATAACCACTGCCATAAGAGGCTGCTCCATATCCCTGTGGTTGCTGTCCGTATGGTGCTTGGCCATACCCAGTGGTTGGTTGGGCATATCCACCAGCATAGGGAGCTGGTTGGGCATAACCGCCTTGTGGAGCGGCAGCATTAGGAGATTGTTGTGGCTGCTGCCCGTAAGATGGTGTAACTGCAGGTTTCTGCGTCGGAGGAGGTCCATAACAACCATATGGTCCGTAACCTGGCTGGGATGTTGGAGGCACTGCACCATAGCCTGACTGAGCATAACCAGATGCTAGTGGAGGAGCTTGATTAGTGGTATCACCAACCTGAGCTCCATAAGAGGCATCGGTGGTCGTGGTCGTGGTTTCACTAGTGGCATTATATCCAGGTGTCGGATTAGCATAACCTTGTTGATCATATCCCGTCTGTGCATAACCACCAGATGCATATCCTCCATACCCATCTTGACCATAACCTTGGCTTCCTTGCTGCTGACTGTAACCATAGGCAGAACCACCACCATCGGTAGGGCCTGAGGCACTACCACCAGGTGGTTGGGTCGGTGGAGCTTGTTGCTGGTTATAGTAATCATAACTACCACCCCCCTGGGCAGTTTGCTGAGCTGATGCACCTCCAGCTCCCGACTGATCCCAGCCTGCGCCATATCCACCTGAAGTTTGTTGGCGAGGATATCCACCATATGGTTGTTGGGTGTACTGAGTGGGTTGACCAGGGTACCCTCCGGGTTGCATGTAACCATAACCTTGTTGCATTTGTTGACCAGGTGGGGTCCAATTTGTCTGGGGTCGAGCTTGGTAACCTTGCTGTGAATATCCACCACCACCACCACCCATTGGATTTCTCATACGATTCTGCACAAAACTCATCATCTCAAATCAAAAAAGAAAAATCATTCATAAACATGCATGCAATAGTGATGACATAATGAGCATATTACTGACATACTTGCATACAGGCAAATAAATAATTATAATAACCAAATACAAGTAGCACATATATCTCAAGATAATAGCACAAAAGATAACAATTACATAATTATTATATCAAGACGGGTTTAGGTGCCTACATACCGTACGGGTCGAGTGGTATTACCGAGATACTCCAGCAGAAGCCCATCCTCTCCCTATTTGAAGTGAATGGGTACAAACAAAACGCAAAACTATACAATCTTCTCAAAGAGCATATATAATATGACAAACCTTACATATTTGCTAACGACTACTAAAAGCATCAATATCATAGAGAATTTAATCAGAAAAACGCAAAGGAGTGAAAATGGACAAGATGGTGGAAAGCAAGAAATTCATCCTAACCAAATATAGAGTATCGAGATAAAAATAAAGGCAATCTGTTAGTTTAGACATTTCAAAATCCTTAAAACCCATATCTCTATAGCAATAATACATTTGCAAATCTTCTAATAAAAAGGTTTAGAGCCATACCAGTTTCTTGTTGGTGTCACCAAGACTCGAACTACCCACCACCCACAGAATATTCCTAACAGCAATATTAGTAATAAAACACATATATCTATCACATATAACTAACAATATATTGTGTGACACGTAATCTACATGGACAATATCTATGTTTTTATATCTAAACCAAAATATGCCTCACAATATTATATATTCATAACCAATAAAAGACATATCGCCATTTTCAAAACCAAAAAATGTCACTGTTAAGCCCCAATACAGCACGATCTCCCGTAGTTGATATCCAGTATCAATGACAACTGAAAACTTTCATCAGCCCTGCATAGGCAATCCAATGTATACAATACAGAGGCTCTTCTACTCAATATGGATATTGGAATATATGTATCTACACACATTTACCGTTACTCCAGGATATATTTGCAGTTAGAAGAAACCAGCTGTCATTCCAAAGAGCAGCAACAGCAGAATCTGCAACCTCATAATTTACAAGTGGAATACAGGAAAGAGTGCCAATCTATGAATAAAGAGGTGAACTATAAACTTGTGGGTATGATATTAGATGACCTCAATAATAAGATTTTCACACTAGATCTGTTTCGTGTCAGATGATAAAGAATCTTCTCAATTATAGTTAGACAATAACAGACCAAACAGGGAAGAAATAAAAAGGAAACTAAGTAGCAGAAGTTCTATTAAAGATGAGATATATTTTAAGTTGGACCACAATCACCATATTCACATATTTGTCATATCAAAGCAATCAAAGTATACTAGCATATCAAAATAGAATAAACTCTACTAAAAAGTAAGTAATATTCAGCATATGGTTTTTGAAACCAAGCAGATGGTTGGTCTCGTCGCATACATTCACATACCTCACTGATTACTTCATTAACCAATTGTTTTGCAGCCTCAATCTGATCACTGGATCCATCAATCTGTACTGTTCTTTCAGTTGATGTATCACCAGGGGGAAGGTGTAGAGGTATAACCTGATTAAAGGTAAATCCGTTTAAAGCTTTTATAACTTGCCTTATGATTTGATAATAAACAGAAATACGATCTATCTTTAAAAAAATCCATCGTTATAGGGCCTTATGGTTAGCTTATTAATTCATGGGGCCGAAAACTTCCATCAAAGTAAAGTACAGTTGATAGAGAATTTTGATAGACCTGAATACGAGCTCCGGTACTCGCTTGCATATTTTTTATGGTCTCACCGCCTTTACCGATAATAAGGCCAACCTTGAAGCATAAACAAGAAATGTATCAATTAAAGGGACAACTGGAACAAACATTTAGTAAGCTACAATCAGCTTTAAAGTGGAGTGTACCTTGTTGTTCGGTACTTGCATCACAAATTGATCAGCCCCACCTGGCTGGCCAGGTATCCTTCTAGAAACTATGCCAGAACCTCCAGTCTCTGCCTGAGTAACAAAACCAAGAAATTTAAACATCTATACTTAAATATGCTTTTTCAAACAACTCGCGACATTAAGGATATATAAATAAACAGAAAAAGATATACCTCAGCAAGCACATCCTTTATCAACTGCTCAGCCTTGGAAATAGATTCCGAAGAGCCAGTTAGCTCAACTTGTCTGGTTTGCGCATGAGGATCGGCATCCATATCTCTAGTAACCTGGATCTTTGCTCCAGATTGCAGCTGAAGATACTTAATAGTCTCTCCACCTTTACCAATGATGACACCTACTCTTCCATTGGGTATGTCAATCTTCTTACTCGGACTTCCATAACCATACGCAGCAGATGGAGCAGTAGATGAATAAGACTTGTGTCCATAATCTAAATTTTTACAACACACAACACTCAGAAACACATTTAAATAAACAGAACAATTACATAACCATAAGCAGCAGAATGTAATTTACTTATGAAATTACGAACCCGAATCATTAGAATCATATCCGCCGCCATTCTCAAACTTAGGGCGTTTGGCCTCGGCGCTGTTAAATAAACGAGCGGCGATCTCCTGAGCTTTCTGTTTAGCAATCTCGATCTCGTCTACAGGTGGAGGTACACTATTGTACGCCGAACCGGAGTCAGGTGACTGTGAATGAAGGATAGGAGCGGAGAATCCGGTAGGTCAACGGCCGGAGGAAGCCGGCGGTGGGGTGGCGTCGTCGTACTTGCGTTTTGCGGAGACGGAGGAATCGGCCATTGAATTGTGTAAAAGGATAAAGAAAAGAAAACCCTAGAAAAAGGTTGAGGATCGGAAGGACTCAATTCTGGGGCTGGAAAGAAAATATATATATATATATATATATATATATATATATATATATATATATAGTGAATGGTTCCTGCGAGAACTCAATTTTTTGCGAGAACTGCGAGAACTCATTAGAGACCATTAGATCGTTTGATCAAAGGTTGAGATGAATTGTGTCATAAATGTAAATATATAGTAGATTATGTACCATTTTCAAAAATGATAAAAGGATAACTTGGTCATTTTGTTTAAATCCCTATCAACTAAACCAAATCCTTCCTTGAAAAATGGCCAGCCCCCTTTATTTTCTCACATGCTCTATTTTTATTTAACCGGCTCTTTCTAAATCATCTAAATCTCAATTTTCTGCCATTAATTGATTCCCTTTTTCCGATTTAGAGATGAAGATGATGGAGATTCCCTTTTTTTTAATATTATTTAATGTATACAGCACGTGCCTAATGAAGACTCATTTGAGCCATGGTTCGATAAGGAAATTCTGGAAGTGCTTCCATTGCCAGCACCACATCCACCTACTTTCTGATGAATCTATTGTTAATAATAGATATGGTAGCTAACATCTCAATGGCATTATGATGCCGTTTTTTGTTTCAGAAGATCAAGGTTTATGTCTTCAGATTGGTTAGTAAATGAATGCATTGGGGGTTACTTTTTAATTCCATTATGCTGAAAAAAGAAGTCATTGAATAATTAATATTCAATGTTAGTGACCCACTACTTTTTAACTCCATTATTTTACAAAAGGAAAGCATTAATATGAAATGTGATTGACCCGCTACTTTTTAGCTATATTTTTGGCGATTAAATTACCGTCGCCTTCCGCTATCTTCCTCATCGGCGTTGCTATTTCTGTTCGTCTGAAGTCGAAGACGAAAGTGGTGGAGTAACTGGCGCACTATTCATTTAGGGAGAGAAACAGATCTTGATGGTAGTAATCCTGGCCAGGTATTGGTTTTTGATTTTTTTTTTTCTTTCTTTTTTGGAATATGTGTAAATGAGTAGTACCTCCTCTGTTTTCGTTTTCCTAATTATATTTGCATCCCCTATTTTATATCTCATTGTTTTATTTACTTTTTGTATTTACAGGTTTAATTAAATCCAATCAAGTTGGTGTTGTTTTATATATGACCATAAAGGAGTTAACCGATTGAGGTAATGGAAATCTTGCTTCTTAATCATTGGTGTGTTTATTATAAAACAGTTACACAATTGTTCTCTTTTGTTATGTTGATTCGATTATGTAACAATAATTTGGATCTTGTGTTATGGAGATGACTTACTTTTTATAATCCGAGATTACGGTTAAAACTTCGTTAATGGTTAATAAATGTTTGATATATGTTTAAAGTTTCATTGTTCTTGTAGGTTGATCCATTGTGTTAACCTATATCTCCTTCCACTAAATCTATGCTACAAAATCTATGCTGGAAAAGCCTTTTTGCAGGAGACTCGATCTTGTTTATAAGGTAACTTCTTGACCATATAAAGTTTGCTCACTATTTCGATGTATAATGTCTAATATACTAAGGTGCATACATAACTGTGATTAGGGACGAAAAACAAGAGTTTCTATTGGGAATTAGACGAGCTAACAAAAAACTGGCAAACAACAGTTCTTTCAACGTGCTTTATAATTCAAGGTAATTGAACTCAATATCACATTATGTCATGACAAATCAGTTGTGCATACCCTATATTTTCTTTTCCAATTCTTTCATTTTCTTTTAATTTAACTATAGGGTATGCACAACTATTATGTCAATATCACATTATGTCATGACAAATCGTGGGAGTGTGTTTGTGTTTGTATAATTTAACTATTTTGTGGATCTCTTTTTAATTTTTGTTTCACCAAACGTTTGTGAATTTCCATTTGATTGTTCAATGTTAATAATTTATTACTAAAATGATTTTTCAATATGCAGATGATAAGCAAAACAAAGAGTACAATCAAGAACATAAAGGATGATGAAGAAAAACCTTCGTTTACTCATTTTCTTTCTTTGATTCGTACCTAGTTTTAGGATTTTAATTTAACTTTTTACGATTACTATGAGTTGTTCATATTTGATCATACTTAGTTCATGGATTTTTTCTCCTATCACATCTGAACATCGTCACGTGTTCATATATTATCACAGTTGTTCATATATTAGCACAGTTGTTCATTTGTAAACATTAAAGTGCGATCATATGAACACACATAAAAGTGAGTTTAGTATTGAAAAGTTAGGGTTCTCTAAATAATATTTTTTTTACTGAAGCATCATATACATTAAAGTGAAATTAATATATTTGTATATTTATCTTTTCCCAGTTGCTATGTAAAGAACGATATTGGTAACAATGCGAAAAAATCATTGGCTGAAGGTTTTTAATAAAGAAAAACATTTGTTCATAAATGCACAAGATTTAAAATACTAACCCAAACGACGAATTATTTTTTCCCAGGTCAAAAAGATATGTAGTGAAAAAATAAATAAATTAAGATGAGAGAGAAAAGGGAAAAAAAAATCTAAAATACAAATTAAAAGATTACTATTTTACCCTTTTTGATTTCAGAAAAAGGTTTAATATTCAAAAATAAATGAGTGGCTGAGAATGAGTTCTCGCAGTTCTCGCAAAAATCTGAGTTCTCGCATGAACTAATCCCTATATATATATATATATATATATATATATATATATATATATATATATATATATATATATATATATATATATATATATATATATATATATATATATATATATATAGAGTTAATTACATGGTTCGTCCCTATGGTTTGCACCATTTTCACCCGTCGTCCTTATTACTTTTTTATTACACAACTGGTACCTAAGTTTAAAATTTGTTGCCTCCAGAGTCCCTAAAATGGACGTGACGTTAAAAGTGTCGTTAAGTGACCTCACATGTGTCACACGTGATGGGTAATTTAGTCAATTCAACTTTATCTCTCTCTTACATACACACGTGCCCAACTGCAGTAATGCTTAGCAAATCACCCCTAAACCCACTTTCCCCTTTTTCTCTCCGGCCAACCGTAACGCCCATTTTCCGATCCACACCATCACTCCTCCAGTCAGTTACACACACAAACACATTAAATTAAATCAAATTCATTATTTGATTTATTCATATTCAAAATTCCTGATTTAATTTTGATCTAAAACCTAGGTTTACATTTTACATTTTAGATTATTCAATTGTGAGAGAATTTTGGATAGATGATGTGATGAAATGGTGACCAATTTTTCATCATCTAGTGGTGTTACACCTAAACCTAAGTTACCGTCACCGCCGGCAAAAGCGAAACGGCCGCCGTTTTTTGAGGCGGATAGTAACGGACAACCTGCTACTCTCACACGCCGACCGAAATCCAGAGATGTTAGTTCACGGTATTTGTCTTCTACTTTATCATCTTCTTCTAATACGGTGACGTGAGTAAACGAGCTCAGTCGGCGGAACGGATGCGTCCTGGAACGCCTACGACGAATTCTGCGAAGATGTTGTCTTCGTTGCCTGCGAGGAGTTTATCGGTTTTACCTCATTTTGAAGTTGCATGTTGTTACCTGTTGGGATTTTGTGTTTTAGGGTTGTGATTTTGGGGTTTGATTTTGGTGAATGTTAGGTATAGGGAAGTGTGACTGATTTTGGAGGGATTTAGTAATTAATTGGGAGAGATAAAAGTTGAATTGACTAAATTACCCATCACGTGTGACACACGTGATGTCACTTAACGGCCCTTTTAACGTCACGTCCATTTTAGGGACTCTGGAGGCAACAAATTTCAAACTTAGGTACCAGTGGTGTAATAAAAAAGTAATAGGGATGACGGATGAAAATGGTGCAAACCATAGGGACGAACCATGTAATTAACTCATATATATATATATATATATATATATATATATATATATATATATATATATATATATATATATATATATATATATATATATATATATATGTATATTGAATGGTTCATGCGAGAACTCAAATTTCTGCGAGAACTGCGAAAACCAATTTGGAACCATTGGATGATCAGATCAAGGGTTAAAAACTAAGATGGTATATTTGTAATTAATAGGAAATTTGAGTAAGTTTTTATAAGAGTTGAAAGGGTATTTTTGAGAATTCACGTTCTTTCCTGAAAAATCTCTCCCTCTCTCCTTAATACCTAAATGTGTTCCACATATTATGTCAAACTCTAACCGCACTCATTTCCCCGGCGATTTAACAAGCGAATGGAATATCGAGAGTATGCTTTCTGTTGAAATGGGTTTGAAGGAGATCTCGTGCTTAAAGGTTTTCATTTATAAAAACAAATTCATGCTCTAAATCATATTGGCATTCGGTTTACTATTAGTTAAATACATCTTCAATTCTCGTAAATCCCTGATTCTAACTTTGATCCTTTATAAGTTGAAGATGGCATCGTGCTTGCATTTGCCCAATTGCGCCGTATGAACTTTGCTTGACAGACCACATCATGTATCATTATTAATTTACATCTGGTTTTATTTTTATATGACGATGTATGTATATTAATTTATTCTTTTTGCTATATGCAGATATGAAGTCTTCAGGTGGCCCAAAGTTTATGGAGGCATTTGGTAAGTTCCATTCATCATATGAGCATCTGTTTTGTCATTAATGGTTGGCTATATTTAGAGAAATGTTAAACCCAATAGTTACATAGTTACGGGTGGGTGATATAAAAGGTTTATTCAAAAATTAGGAATTTTTTTTAATATATTGTGTTATTCTATTGTACAAATGGCATGATCTTATAGAACTAATTTTGAAATATCACTTTTATTTATGATTATTCTGTTGCACGAATGTATGACATATATTTGTATTTTATTAAAGAAGTGAGGCTAGAGGAGTCGAAGATTTTCTTTTCAAAGAGGTATGATTACCACTAGTTTATACAGGGTTTGACTTTTTCTTCTTTCGTTTGTTACTTTTATGTTTTTTAGCTCTTCTTACTTTGTTAGTAACTTTACAGGCATGGCTTACATATTTTTGGAGTAGAGCAAAACGGTTCGGTAGTGAGGAAGACACTGCCAAGTTACGACTTCAATTCTGGATTGGTCGTAGCGCGCATTCACCGACTTCACATGATGTTGTCGATGGTAAAATACCTATCATAAGCTCTTGCAGCGTATATTTTAAAGTATTACATAAGTTTATGTGACACCGACTATATGATTTTGCAGTTTAACATGGGTTAATGGAGCTAAGAAAATTGGGTATCGAGCATCGTCTCTGGGAAGCATCAAAGCATCATTTGTTTACACTAATTATAAATTTGTTTATGCAGGATTAGGTATTATAATGGATGTTTGTTTCACACAGTTCAAAAGGATTTCACTGCACAGACTGGTAATCCTATCGGAACCGGTTCCGGTGGCGATTCTATTTACAAGTAAGCGATTAAATTCTATTCGGTTTAATTTTAAGTGATCTCGACTGTGTTGGTAGGCCCGACGGTGGATGGTGACGTCATGGTCTAAAGATGTTTCAAGGTTATTCGTTATTTTCGTAGGCTTTATTGTTGATTCGCGTATAATATGTTTTATTTGAGATTAATTTGAGTCGAGATTGATTTGTTTTTCGGTTTTTGAATTGCTTGATCTGATAATTATTTGGTAATTTAACTAATGAAAATGGTTGTCGTGTAAGTGAGCGACAGTATGTGTAACGGAATTGAAAAGGGTATTCCTGGACTTGGTAATCGTGGGTGTGTGTTTGGGTTTGTATAATTTAATTATTTTGTGGGTCTTTTTTTAATTTTTGTTTGACCAAACGTTTGTGAATTTCCATTTGATTGTTCAATGGTGATAATTTATTACTAAAATGATTTTTCAATATGCAGATGATAAGCAAAACAAAGATTACAATCAAGAACATAAAGGATGATGAAGAAAAACCTTCGTTTACTCCTTTTCTTTCTTTGATTTGTACCTAGTTTTAGGATTTTTATTTTAACTTTTTACGATTACTATGAGTTGTTCATATTCGATCATACTTAGTTCATGGGTTTTTTTCTCCATCACATCTGAACATCGTCATGTGTTCATATATTATCACAGTTGTTTATATATTATCACAGTTGTTCATATATTATCACAATTGTTCATTTGTAAACATTAAGGTGCGATCATATGAACACATATAAAAGTGAGTTTAGTATTGAAAAGTTAGGGTTCTCTAAATAAAAAATTCTTATTGAAGCATCATATACATTAAAATGAAATTAATATATTTGTATATTTATTTTTTCCCAGTTGCTATGTAAAGAACGACATTGGTAACCATGCGAAAAAAATCATTGGCTGAAGGTTTTTAATAAAGAAAAACCATACTAAGTCAATCGACGAATTTTTTTTTCTCATGCCACACAAAAGTTTTACCAGAAAATGATAATAAAAAAATTAAGATGAGACAGAAAAGAAAAAAAAAATCTAAATTACAAATAAGAAGATTATTATTTTACCCTTTTTACTTTCCGAAAAAGGTTTAATATTCAAAAATAAATGAGTGGCTGATAATGAGTTCTCGCAAAAATTTGAGTTCTCGCATGAACTAATCTCTCTCTCTCTCTCTCTCTCTCTCTCTCTATATATATATATATATATATATATATATATATATATATATATATATATATATATATATATATAGTGAGGAGATCATGTAAAAAGTTCAAATATTGTAAAAAGTGTGAGAAGTGATATTAACCAATCATTAATAGTTAAATGGGTTTTTATAAAAATCAATACAAGAGGGGTAGTTCTGTCATTTTACAATTCTAAAATACACTAATAATATGTTTGTGAAAGTTAAAGGACACAAAAATCAAATCCCAAATAAACAAAACCCGCCCAATTCCCCCCCCCCCCCCCCCCCCCAAATCACGAAATTAGGGTTTTCAGAAATCAATTTTTTCGTTCAAATACGCCATTGTTGTACATCATCATCACTCATCACTCTCGGTACTTTGTTCGATGAAAGAAAAAATGAAGGAAACGGATGCAGATTTAACTCGTTAGTTTAAAAATTCTATATTGTGTATCACATCCGTTAATATTTTGAAGTTTTCTAATGAAATCCGCCATTGTTATACATCATAATCATCATAACGTTTTCGATTTCATTTTGTTTAGCAAAAAGGCGAAGCAATAGATTGATGAGGTTATCATCAGTTTTCAAAAATACAGAAGACACGGCTATAGAAATATCAAATGAAGATGAAGATGAACCAGAGGAGATAGTACGTGGTGAGAGACGATCAAAGTTCAAAAATGATATTCCAGCCTAAAAAAAAAGTAATTCTCTAAAATTTTATGTTTATAAACAATTTTTTTTTTATATTATAAATTTCTGTTACTTATTTCATTATACATATGTTAAATGCATATACAAAAATGTTGTTTATCGTAGTAGAATTTTTGTTTGTGTGGTACATATTTGTTGATTCACAAACAGTTATATATGTATAACTATTGTGTATCATAATTGTTGACACACAACAGTTTTTACATATATATGTAACACAAAACAGATATTTACTATATGATACACATTTTGTATGCTTAACTACTGTGTATCATATAGTATGAAATTTTGTATATCATGATACTAAACAGGAGATGCATCTAATATGTATATAAAAACTATATGCAGGTCCTAAACAAAAACATCATTATCAACTTAAGGATGTTCCCACTGAATCCGACCCATATGATGATTTTGTAGAAACTAATTTGGTAGTTAGTAAGAAAAAAAAGAAGTTAGCTCCAATGATAAAGGCGAATACTGAAGTAGTAGACGATATAGAAAATTTGAAACGCATCAGACCACGAAACCCTCCTAAGGTACTGTTTGAGGCACTAGAAAACCTTAGTGATGCCCAACTAAAAGATATCAAAAGTTTGGGGTTTGAAGCATTGGTAAATTTTCGTATTGAAAGTATACCAGCAAGATTGGGTTACTTGGTAGTTAAGAATTTCGATCCCAAAACTTTGACATTGAAAATGAATGATGTGTCATTCACAGTTACAAGAGAGGTTGTCAATGAAATTATTGGATTTCCACTGGGAAATATTCCAATCAAGACATATAAGAAAAAAAATTGGTTGATGATCCGTTAACTAAATTTTGGAGAGCACAATACCCAGAAACAAATCCTTGTAGAATTTATGTGAAAACTGTGACTGAAAAAATGAAGACTCAAAGGGAGGGGGTGCATTATACAAACTGAACTTCTTGGTCGCTGTTATGACGGTTTTAGGAAAAGCAAATAATTGTGGAACAGTAAACCAAAGCTTCTTGTATACTTTTTCAAACCTTGTCGAAGTGAAGAACATGGACCGGTGTGGGTTCTTTATAGAATGTTTAAAAAGTAGCCGAGAAGAATGGGATGAAAAAAGCCATTTCCACGGCCCACAATTGTTCCTAAAAGTAAGTAATTTTTTTTTGTTTGAAATGAATATGATTACTACCTGTATTTAAACATGTAAATAAAATAGTAATTATGCACAGTTTTTATGCGTATTAAAAGGCTCATTCTTAAAATAAGTTTTCTATCTGTAGCTATTGTTTGCAGAATCAAAAAGACCAGAACCTGAAGGTACCGAAGGATTAATTCCACCATTGAAGTATTGGACTGCTGAAAAATTAAAGGTCGTGGAGGAGCAAGAAGTTGGAGTTAGTGACTTCGTGAAATTGATTCAAGAAGAGCTTCAAAGTAATATAATTGAAGATGTACCACATTCAGAAGAACTTGCACAGCTGATTTCAGAAGATGCACCACAACTGCATTCAGAAGAAGTTGCACATCCAAAATCTGCACATCTTCATTCTGAAGAACCTGCACCGCTGATTTCAAAAGATTCTGCACAGCTGCATTCAGAAGAAGCTGCACATCAAGAAGTTGCACATCTTCATTCAGAAGAACCTGCACATGTGCATTCAGAAGATTCTGCTCAATTTGACCAACAAGAACTTGAGATACATTCTCCAAGAAATGCAACTGTGGAAAGTGAGGAATTCAAGTCAAATGACAAAGCCACTGCAAGTCAAGGTACAATCAAAAAATTAATTTTATTTTTCGTATTAAGTGCTATAAATTATAAAAAATGATAATAAGTTTTTTTAACAAAATATTATGCTCCAAAAGCACGTGATATAACCTCTCCAAGAATGACAAAGAGCAACGCGAAAAGAATTCCAACAGTGGCAATTGAGGAACCTTATCCCAAAAAAAAGAAATTATCAGATACAAATGAGAAGGAAAAATTAAAAGAAGTCGAGCAAAACATTGAAACTGGTAATAAGAGTGATGAAAAAACAAACGAAGAGGTAATATTCTAAGATTAATATCAATGCATTATACTAACATTTGATATATAATAAAACATATTTTTTCTTGTTGTTGGGGTTGTATGGATCTTAATACGTCAACGTTATATCAATAACCTAGCGGAAATAAGCTATCGATTATCTAGCGAATATTTAACCTTCGGAAACGAAATCAAACCAAAAATTGTTGATAAGATTAGACCTTAGGAAGACTATTCAGATGATTGAATATATGTTATATTCGATTTGGAACACTAAGAAAACGAGCAGCAGCAGTTCAACACGCACAGAAAACCCTAGACGACTAACCCCGTAATGCAAAAATAAGCTGGGTATATATAGGCCCAGATATTCATCCGTACAGATGTGATTTCTATTCGTACGGATTACTTCCTATTCGTACGGATCTGATCTCATCCGTACGAATGCAAAAGTTTAACAAAACTCTTGTTTAACTTACTTATACGTGCGTATTAACAGTTCATGCGCACAGATGCATCCTCATCCGTGCGAATGTAATCTGGATATAATTTAAACATCACAAATCGTATATTTGATTAATTCAGAATAACGTAAACATTCAAGCATATAATTAATCAAACAAGCAACATTAATATCCAAACAATACAAAGACTGATATTAGAATAAACGTTAATTACATATGAATCTAGTAACTAAAAAAATGCACCTACAAACTCCCCCTAGGAACTAGATTCTATGTATTCAGTCTTCAAAAATCTTCGCTACTGCCCTAAAATGTCTTCGATCTGTCCTCTTAAGCGTGGATCTTGTAAGCAAAGCATACACGTACAACCTTGTTGAAACGCATCGCCTGATCCATATCTTTAACATCAAAAAATATAGGACATTGATACAAAGCGAAAATATCATCATCACTTAAATTTCTAATCCACATTGGATAAAAAATTCTAAGTGTTTCTCATACACCTTTTCTCTCCAGCACAATCACACTTTACTCGCAAAAGGTACCCTCTCACGAGATACTTGTTCAGCATCGTCGGCAAACTAGCTTTGTCTTCAAATCCGATAATCTCTCGAATAACGCTTTCATCGACCATTACATCAACCCCGATAACATTGCTGTGAATTTGAATCTTTCCGTCTTCACGAACAACTCGAGCATTTTCCCAGAAGGATGTTATGTGAGACAAGTAAGGCATGCACTCAGTAGATATTGCCTTGTAAATTCTGGATCTCTTCAGGAACATAATGATTCCAGCAAAATGTTTAGCGTTTCGAGACTCTTCATTTAGATAAGCGCACATATTGTTCTTCGGTCCAATGCTCCAGTTAGCGCTTTAAGATTGCGAAGATGATTCCACAATTTCATCAACATTAGAAACAGGGATTTCGGAGGTGGGAATTTCAGCCATTTTCCTGCAAACAGAAATATAAACATCGAACGCAAAACAGTTAGAATAAAATTCAAACGTTTTTAATGTTTCTGTTCAGGTCATCCGCACGTATGAACACTTCCATCCGCACGGATCAGTATGTATCCGTAAGGATGAACTACTCAAACCAAACGGATTACACATTTTACATCCGTACGAATGAACTAACCATTTGCACGGATGAAGTTACTATCCGCACGAATGAATTCACATTCGTGCGGACGGAGTTCATCGAAACTGTTGGTATTCAAAAACCTAAATTTTATGTAAACCTGTTTTTGATCACAAAAATCATACCAACATGTTCGCAATACACCGATTTACAAATCCCCTAATTCAATTTGTCATTACAAACACATATAGACGACCGATTGATTAAAGTCTATTTGAACCTAAAAATCAATGATTAAACACTTAAACGGTCGTTATACCTTTCGTGGTTTGTATGATTCTGTTCGCAATGCAAAGTTATACAATAAATTCGGATTCAAAAACTCTTTCCTACACTTTGAAATTTTGGAGAAATTTGAACAACACGGATGAGTTATGGTGAATGAACAGCCCACACGCGTGAGGTATATATACCCATTTCTCATCCGCACGGATGTGAAAGACATCCGCACGCATGAGATTTCGTCCGTGCGGTTAACTAACATACACTTAAAGTTTAAATCACCTTTGATCCGCACAGATGTGTTGATATCCGCACGGATGAGAATTTTCAACTTACACAATACCTTCCCTTTGATTCGTGCGTGTGATTTGTTGATTCATGCGTATGTTAAGTACATCCGTACGAATGCACTGTAAAACTCGTAACTTTAAAATTTCACTTTTCCTCAAAATCAAACATCAAATAAACGATAAGCACATAGAATTATCAATATCAGAAAGGTTAAACGTTTTGCTCAATGAAACATACTTTCGAAGAATTTTAGTCAAACTTTTCACTAAAAATCATGACCTTGAGACGTTGTAAGAGTTTAAACATTAATCTCATTTTCACGTTTAGATTTCAAGTCACGAGAAGCAACCGTAAAACTAGCAAAATAAAATAAAAATAACAATCTTTTTGTATTTTTCTGTTTTGGAAGATCAAAGGAAATTTTTAACTAAGACAAAATACTGAAAGTTTAAAAATTTTAACTAACAACTACATAAACTGAAAATTTCACATTCTTTTTGTGAGAATCTTTTCGAATAAGGGATCAAACTGATACTGAAACATAACATTGTCAATTCAATTTTCGTTGTAACTGTTAACATATCAATTTACGATTATTGGTATATTTGTCCTCTTAAACTTAAACAAACATTCACTTGACATTTTTCTTTCAAAATGGTTATCTCGATAAGATCTCCCAATATTTTGAACATAGACGTTAACACACCTTTTGAATTTTAACAATCACCAAAATTATATCATAATTAGAATTGTACGTATTAATAGTGTTAGTAGGGAACAGGCTCGATACATATAGCCTATAAGCCCTAAAAAGCTAACACAACACTGTATAAAGGTTAAGTCCCTTCTACATCAAGGAAAGGCTCTTAGTCCCTTCCACCCCGGCTCCCGGTTCCGGATCCTGGCCTTCCGGCTCCCGGCCTTCTGGCTCCCTGCCTCTCGGCTCCCGGCCTCTAGGTTTCCGGCTCCCGGCCTTCGGCTCTCGGCTCCCGGCTCCCGGCCTCCAGGTTTCTGGCTCCCGATATCCCGGGTCCGATCTCCTGGCTCCCGGGTTCCGGGTCCTTGAATTCATTGTTGTTCCCTCTAAGCACTGTGCCAGACGGTCTTAAGCTCCTGCCTTAGGATTCAGACCGTTGGCATCATTATGAACAAAGGCGTTACCCTTTATTCTCCCATAATGATGACAATAAAGTCATGAACGTTGGAACCCCATGAATAGCATTCAAGAGCCATGATAAGCCTTTATGGCCAACCGTTTCCCATGTTTGGGATTGTTGGGTATAAATACCCTACCCTGATGCAGTTCAAATGGACGCTAACATTCCATCCTCTCCACACACATATTATCTCACCGGAATACCTACTTGTCGTAGTAATCATATTCCGATCACCTTCTTCAACCAACCACTTGACCACCTTAGGTTCGCCAAGGGCTTGATAGGTTTGCACTGCTTAGCAGGAGGTCATGAGGTTGAACCCCAAACACCCAAGTTACTGAGCCTGCTACTATTTGCTCAAACATTGGCGCCATCCGTGGGACCCGTTTTAGGAACGGTGTTTCATTTCATTTCCATCTTATTTCATTTCTTAATTTCACAAATTCGTCTTCTCCATGGAAGACAGTTGCCCATCTCAAATAGGTTTACATAAACCAAAAACAACCACCAACACCCCATTCACCACCCTAGCTAATTACATATAAATGACGAATGAAGAGGTACATCTGCCAATTCTATGGCTGCTATCCTAGAAGGAAAAACACTCAAAACGATACAACACAATCTCCTTTGGTCAGCTTCTCAGGTGAGACACATTGATCAGTAGGCAAAATAAGCATGTAGTTAATGTTGGGAGAATACCCTTACTACTGGGTCAAAATGATAAAATTAGCAAGAATTAGTTCATCATCGGCCTACAATGTCCTACTAGGCAGGCCCTCAACAGTTTGGACCAATTCCATCTACCATCCATGACATGGTCGAATTCCCTATCCTAGTTGGCATAGCCACACTTAGAGACAGGATGCCATGTCCAAAATACTAATCCGTCTAAAAAATGTCATAGGCAACCATTGATGTTGGCCAGACACGAAAAAGGTTTAACTTAGTCAGATCTTTGTATCCCACAAAGATATTGAATGCCATGAAGACTTTCAGCCTACAATGTCCAATTGGGCAGGCATGCATTATAAAAGTTTAGAACAATTTCATCCACCATCCATGACATGGTCAAATTCCCTACCCCAGTGGACAGAGCCATAAGTAGAGACAGGATTTCATGATATGGATCTAAAAGTGTCATGGACACGATACAGATCCAAAAGTGCCATAGACACAAGATAGATCTTAAAGTGTCATTAGCACAATACAGATCTAAGAGTCTAACGGGACACAATTCAAAATTTTCATGGACAAAGAATAATACGTGTCATTTACACCTAACGAGATCCTGACAGCCTTGGATATGACTTCTGATCGACAGCCGCCGACTGGATCGTAATAGGCACCTGGGCATAGTAGCCATCCAAGCATAATAGGCATCCATACATAATATCCATCATGACGTACTAGCAATCCATGCATAATACATATCCTGACAAACTTGATATTTTTGTCCGGACTTGATATTTTTTGTACGGACCTGATATTTTTGTCCGACACACTTGATATTTATTCGGCCAGCTTGGACAGCCGGCCAATTTGGCAAAAATTTGATATTTTTGTCCGGACTTGATATTTTTTGTCCGGACTTGATATTTTTTGTCCGGACTTGATATTTTCGTCTGACACACTTGATATTTAGTGTCGACCTTGATATTTGGCCAGCTTGGACAGCCGACCAATTTGGCAAAAAATTGATATTTTTGTGCGGACTTGATATTTTTCGTCCGGACTTGATATTTTCGTCCGGCACACTTGATATTTAGTGTCGGACCTTAATATTCGGCGCTTGGACAACCGGCCAAATTAAAAAAAAATAAAATAATAATAATAATAAATAAATAAATAATAAAAAAAAATCACCTCCCACGGAGGAAATGGTTTTACCTCCAAAAGGGAAACAGTGTTACCTCCCAGGAGAGGAAAGGGTTCCACCACTCTTTCATCCCTCCAAATGGGAAGAGTTTCATAACCTCACATCCCTTCCAAGAGGGGAAAAAGTTTCACCCCTCCCATCCCTCTCCCTCCAAGGAGGAAGGGTTCCACATCTCTCAATTGGAGAAAGGTTTAACCCCTCTCATCTCTCCCAAAAAGGAAAGGGTTCCACTCCTCCTAAGAGAGGAAGAGTTTCATCATCTCTCATCCCTAAGAGGGAGAATGGTTTCAACCATTCTATCCCTTCCAAGAGGAAAGGATTTCAGCATCATCCAGAGGAAAGCCCTCAATCCCTTTCAGATATAAAGAAATTTTTGAAAAAAAAAAAAAAAAAAAAAAAAAAAAAAAAAAACGAAAAAAAAAAGTGAGGGAAGGATTCCATTTCTCCCAAGAGAGAATGATTTCATCTCCCTAAGAGGGAAGAATCCCCCCTCCCAATATGAAACGATTTCACATTATCCCAAGTGGAAAGGATTTCACTTTCCATAAGAGAGAAGGGTTTCACTTCTTCCAGGGAATGATATCACCCTCTCCCAGCACAGAAGGGTTTCACCTCCTTCCAAGACATAAAGATTTCAAGGAAAAATCTTACCCTTCCCAAAAGAAGAAGGATTTCATCACCTCTCACTCCTCCAAATGGAGGCGACCAAGGCTGAGTGCCGGCCTAGGCAATGTGCCGGCCAAGGGGCACGAGTACCGGCCAAGGCATGAGTGCCAGCCAGGTAAGGTGTCGGCCAAGGCACGAGTGCCGGCCACGGTGGGGTATCACCTCTCATCCCTTCCAAGGGCAAAAGGGTTTCCATCACCTCCCACCTCTCCCAAGGGGGAAGGGTTTCATCACATCCCACCCTCCCAAGAGGGGGAAGAGTTCCAAGTGGGGGAAGGATTTCAGCTCCTCACAAAAATGAAAGGTTTTACCAACTCTCACCCCTCCCAAGGGGGGAAGGGTTTCACGGTATACGAGTGCCAGACCAAGGCAAGAGTGCCGGACCAAGGCACAAGTGTTGGACCAAGGCAAGGCAAGAGTGTCGGACCAAGACACTACTGCCGGACCAAGGCACAAGTGTTGGACCAAGGCACGAGTGCCGTCTTGCCAAGGCACGAGTGCCATACCACGTATGCCTGCCCACAAGTGCTCAGGAAGGATTTCAACTTCCCTAAGATGAAAGGATTTCACATCCTCCCAGCAGGGAATGCTTTCACCTCCTCCCAAGAGAAAAAGCTTTCATCTCCTACTAGCAGGGAAAGGTTTCACCTTATTCACCTCCTCCCAATGAGGGATTTTACCTCATCCTCAAAGGGAAATATCTTACAGAGAAGGATATCTTTTCTCTCAACATAGAAGGATCTTATATCCTCCCAAGAGGGAATGATATAACTCCTTCTGACAGAAAAGGACCGTACCTACTCACAACAAGGAAGGATCTTACCCCCTCCCAAAAGTGAAGGGATTTTGCCTCCTCCCTACCAGCCTACTCATCTTCCGCTCGGCCGCACACCGCCTGTCACCCGACCAGTTTATCAAGATTTGACAGCCAGTCTCAGCACATCTAGCCTATCAACATAAAACAGTGCAGGTGCCATCATCCTTGGCAACAAGTTTTCAAGATAAAAGTAGCAAGGATATCATAGCGGTCAATGAAGGAAGGAAAGATCGAACACCTTATCCCAGGAGCTAGACCATAGGTGAACAAGTCCCCAACTAAGAAGGATTGTGGTGGGAAGAAGAAGGAGGACGACATAGATTACCTTAGACGACCACATATTCACCACACATGATGGACTTGGTATCAACATGAAAAAACATTCTTCAAGGTGATTACTCTCATATTTTATTTCAATTAATAAATACTTTTTGTCAAAATCATGGAATGTCATGTTCAAGAATAACACGTGGTCCGATCTATGTATCCTGCAAAGTCTTGGAAGGCCATGAGGCTGAATAAAATAATATTGGTCTGATCATGTATCCCAATAATACCAAATGAAGCAATACCTTTTATTACAAGGTTAGGACATTGCACACACGTGCATGCACAATTACATAATTCTGAACAACGTTCAGACCAAGTGTATTGGGGCAAGATGGATATTTAAATCCAAGCCACACATGCACATCATCATATACATAACTCTGAACAACGTTCAGACCAAGTGCCTAGGCTAAGATGGACATTTTTGTCTAGGCCAAACATGCACATCATCATTTTCGTCTTTTCACCTACTTGGGGAAAGGCAAGCACTTCTCATTGGGAAACGACAATCCTCGCGAGTAACAAATAAATAAAGGTTAACCAACAAAAAGCGTCATAGGCACAGTGCCACGAGCAAAATATAAACTTTAAAAGATGCTACATGCATCTGAAAAATGTCACAGGCATATAAGAACTTGTCACTGCCATCCAGTTGTCATAGTCACTGTATGTAATAAGCCATGGGCATAACACATGCAATGGGCACACAAGAAAGAGTCATAAGCACAATGATATTGTAATATTCAAAAGGTGTCATAGACACCAACATAAAATTCAAGAATGTCTTGGACATCTATATGTAACATAGACATCTGACAAAGCTATGAAGCCACATAAATGTTATTGGTCTGATCATCTAATAATACATTATTTTTCATTTCAAGGTTATATAATGTAAAACCAACACATATAAAATTTATAGCAACATACACGAATAGAAAAAACTACAAATGGTAGTCCAAACATATCATATGATAGAAAAGGGCTAAGTCATACAAATGAAATTGTGTTACAAACACAAAGAGAAAATACTAAGGCTTTCGTGAAATGAGAGTAAGGATGTCTGGCGCAGACATATCAAAACTTTCCACGAGTCAGCTCCTGATTGGAAAAGCTCGAGTCTTCAACATACCATTGTCACACAACATATCCCCGTGACCCAATGGATCGGAATAAGGCAACACTGCAATCCCAACATCAGGGTAAAGAGTCTGCAAGATGTCTCTTATGCAGAAGAAATGCCTATTGGCATCCCAAGGCACATATATCACGTTAGGGTGATTAAGTATGTGATTAAGCACAATCGCGAAGACATCTAATAAATCCCTTTTAGAAGGAATGGCAGAATCCATACATCCCAACCACATTTTTTCCTCCTTACATCGAGTGAGATGGGCATTCTTCTTAGTCAATCTACCTTTGACCATCCAAGTGTGATGCACACAATACAAATCTAAATGTGTCATGGGCACAATAGATAGTCAAAAGTGTCATAGACACATTACTTATCCAATGTCACACCCCGCTATAGCGGAAACACGAAATGTGAGAGCTGGAATATCATTACACGGTCATAAGCAAATGTAAACGATTCAAGTCATTTCGATGTAAAATAAGAATTGTTCAAGATTCAACAACCAAGTAGTTCATAAGTTTAAATAAAGTACAAGTACAATTGTTCCAAAACAAATTCCCAAAATATAAAGGTCTTTTCCCAAGTAACGCCTCACGTGACCATATCGACCCTCCTTTGCCATGCATCCCGAACACTTACATTAATTTCCTGAAACATAAGATAAAGTGTCAACTACATAGAGTAGTGAGTGAGTTACAGTTTAGAGTTTCGAGAAAAGTTTCCAAAAATAGAAAGTTACTAGAAATAGCAAGTTGCCAAAATAGTAAGTTGCAAACATATTTTGACGTCATAAGTAAAGGAACGAGTAGACGTTTGAACATATATGTAAGTAGTAAAAGTTTGAACGTACGCAAGTAAGGTAAATAAGTAAAACTCGTATAGTAAAGTTGTAGCGGAAACCAAGCGCTAAAAGTGAGCATATGCGTATGGGATATGTGTTTAACTAAATAAAGGTATCTCGTATCAATCACTTGGCATAATATAAGTAGTAAGTATACACTAAACCGATTGTATGGTCTTGATCTAGCCCAAAAATGTTTAATTGAGTGAACCAAAGTTTGGTAGTAATATGTACTTGGGACGCTAACCCTTAGTAAGGAGTGACCCCTCCTAAGTATCGATACTCATATGACTAACGGCTGTTGCTAAGAGTGTATAAGTGTTACTGAGCCAAAATGGGCAATTGTTCAAAGTTCTAAAAGTTACATTGAGTTCTATATATCCATCAAGGATTGGTTGCTAACAAGTGTCCTAGTTTAGTTAACCCGCTAAGGCAATAACACAATTACGCATAGTTGATTGTATGTACCAAGTTTGAACAGTTCCAAAATAAGTTGTAAAAGTACCAAGTTTTGAACAAGTTCCAATTGTTTAATAGTTCGCAAAAAGTATTAAAGTTACAAACATGTAATCTTATGCTTCCCCAAATAATGTTAAAATGTACAAAAGTAAAACAAGTGGGGTTGTAACTCACGGTTTGCGAGAGGTAGCAAGATATGAACTAGCACAAAGAGAGCGGAACACGTCGGGAATCACAAACGACCTAGAACACCGGAAAGTTGTATAAGTTTTATTGAGTTATGTTAAGCTTAAATTTAACATTTTTAAGTCTCAAATTATTACACTTAGATTCTGTCCCAAAATGTTTGATACGGAAAGTTTGTATGTTCGTGTACGTCTTATAGTCCGATAAGTCCAAATTATGTCCAAAAGTGTAGGTGTATAAGTCTTGAAATTATTAAGTTTCTGAGTTTGAAATGTTATCTACGGTGAAAATTGGGCAGCGCTTCCGCGTCATAAAAATTATGTCCATTTTTAAAACACTTTCCCGCTTTAAAATGTTCAATACAACGTTTAAACCAATAATACATAAGTTTCAAGTCCCAAAAAGCTTTTCCAACAGAATAATATGTCAAAACAGTAGCTTATTAACATGTATATATCTGTGATAAATTATTTTGAGCTTAAAATCGCGTTTACGACCTTTAAAACGACGAAAATAGTGAACAGGACCATTCTGGCGGCGGCTGGAGGAAAACAGCCGCCGGCTGACCTTTAGCCGTCGGCTGAAATCCTTCAGCCGCCGGCCAAAGGCTTCGGCCAGTTTTTTAAAGTTGTTGTTTCTTCACGATTTTAAGCTTATTGAACGTTAGATTTTACATGCAAACTGATATAAATTAAATATATGTATTTTCCAAGTAAAATCTCAGTTTTCTAAATATATAGATCTAGCATAAAAACTCGTTTTTAGTCAAGAAAACGTTTTGAAAAGTTTGAGAAAACTTATTTCAGTCTATAGATCGAACATGCAAGTGAAGATAAGTATAAAAATAGTAAAAAGAGAGTGTTATACCGAAGGAAAAAGAGATGTGATGGTTTGGATGAGTTTTAGTTCCAAAAACGTCTTGGAAACCCGATTTAAACCTTTTCCTTTTAATACCCCTTTGATCTTGGACGATTTTGTGTATGATTTTTGTGATGTTTATGTGTTTTTAGGACTGATTTTGATGTTTATGTTTCTGTTTTTGGTGAAGTGTTCTGAGAGAGTGAGAGAGAAATGAGAGAGTGTGTGTGTGTGTTTGTGTTTGTGATTTGACAAAAATGAAATGAAAGGATTATGGGGTGATGTTTCTGGCCTAGGGGGTCACAAATGCAGTAAATATTGTCCAACAATCGAGTAAAAATCGTTGGCCAATTGTGTGACATGCAAAAAATGAGTCATCATCTAGCTGGACAGCGAGATTCAGCCGCCGGCTGGCCAAATCCAGCCGCCGGCTAAGTAATATCAGCCGCCGGCTGGAATGGAAAAATCCAGCCTTTGACGTTTTTAAGTTTTCCGTTAAACTTAGTTAGGGACAAGAATCATTTTAGTTACCGATAAGAACTTAG
>CAJVGC010000001.1:42559419-42569419 GCA_910822075.1 Senecio squalidus
AGCAAGAAGCAAGATCACACCTGGTTTCTCTTCACTGATGGGTCCTCCAGTTCAGAAGGTTCGGGGGCAGGAATTCTCCTCGTCAGCCCGGAAGGAAAGGAGTTTTCATTCTCTATCCGCTTTGGTTTTGATAACACAAATAATGAATCCGAGTATGAAGCCCTGTTGGCCGGATTACAAAAAGCCAAAGGAAAAGGAGTGGAACATCTTAAGGTTAAAGTGGACTCCAAGTTGGTTGCTAACCAGATTAATGAAACATACGAAGCCAAGGAGGACCGAATGAACAGATACAAGGAGAAAGCAAAGAGTTTGATGGCCACCTTTCAGTCATGTACAATTGAACAAGTTCCAAGAACGAAGAACAAGGTTGCTGACACCCTGAGTAAATTGGCGTCGATAGCATTCGGACACACCACAATGGAAGTGATGGTGGAAACACAAGACCAACGAGCGATAACCAACCCGAAGGAAACATTAATGATCGTCGAAGACGAAGGAATAACTTGGATGACACCGATCATAAAGTTTCTGAAGGAGGGAAGTTTACCACAGGATCCGAATGAAGCGCGAAGGATCAGGATGAAAGCACCGAACTACATAATGAAAGGTACCACACTCTATCGAAAAAACCCACTTGCACCACTGCTTCGTTGTTTGGGACCATTGCAGGCCAATTACGTGATCCGAGAGATGCATGAGGGAGCATGTGGCATGCACGCCGGACGACGTAGCATTGTCTCGAAGATCACTGGATTGGGATATTTCTGGCCCACAATGCATTTTGATGCCATTGAGGTGATTTGCAAGTGTGATCCTTGCCAAATTCATGCACCTATACCAAGACTTCCCAAGCACAACTTGGTGTCAATACTATCGGCGTGGCCCTTCCAAAAGTGGGGCATTGATATCGTTGGCAAATTTCCAACGGGGACGGGTGGAATGAAATTCCTGATTGTGGCAGTAGACTACTTCACGAAGTGGGTCGAAGCAAAGCCTGTCGTCCGGATCACAGGAAAACAAGTACAGAAATTTGTATGGGAGAATATCGTGTGCAGATTCGGTCTGCCGAATGAATTAATCTCAGATAATGGTAAGCAGTTTTCGGACAACCCGTTGCGACGATGGTGCAGTGAAATGAAAATCAAACAAACCTTCACCTCGGTAGCGCATCCACAAAGCAACGGCCAGGTTGAAAGGATTAACCGGAGCATAGGTGATGGAATAAAGGCGAGGTTGGGAAGAGAAGGAACGGACTGGGTGGATCAAATATCCCATGTGTTGTGGGCACACCGAACCACCCAGAAAACAAGCACCGGAGAAACACCTTTTAGCCTAACTTATGGATCCGAAGCTGTCATCCCAGCCGAAGTAGGAATGCCAAGCCACCGGATGACATCCGAAAACGATCAAACTAATCAAGAAGAGATCCGGCTCAATCTGGTATTGTTGGAGGAACGAAGAAATGCAGCATCATTTCGAGAAGCCAACTACAAAGAAAAATTTGAAGAGACTTACAACAGGAAGGTAAGGAAGCTGGTGCTGAAAGAAGGTGATTTGGTCCTCCGAAAGAATGAAGCAAGTCGGCAGGAGAACGAAGGAAAAATGGGACCAAAATGGGAAGGTCCGTACAAGGTGATCAAGGATAAAGGTAATGGAGCATACGGACTGGAAGACATGGCCGGTACTCCAATACCCAGAACGTGGAATGCAATGAACCTTCGAAAGTACTATCGTTAGCCGATAGTGCGTAATGTAACCTTTTTTTTATTATTATGAATGAAAGGCTTTCACGGCCAACTTTTCCCTTCATTTTACTACTAGTACTATTCGAATGAATGTTCATGACACTTGACGAAGTGTCTGAACATACAACTAATTCAGATAGTCTAAGAAAAAATAAGGATGAGATTTTGCAATCATTGAGCCTAACCTCAATAAGTATCGGACCTAACTCCGAATGATAAATTGAGCCTAACCTCAATAAGTATCGGACCTAACTCCGAATGATAAATTGAGCCTAACCTCAATAAGTATCAGACCTAACTCCGAATGATAAATTGAGCCTAACCTCAATAAGTATCGGACCTAACTCCGAATGATAAATTGAGCCTAACCTCAATAAGTATTGGACCTAACTCCGAATGAAAAATTCAAAAGGATTCACACGAAGCATTTAAACAACACACTAAATCACAACAAGTAAATAAAAAATGCAAGTGATTCCGGAAATTAAACAAGCAACTGAAAATTATATTTATCATAACTTGTTTTGTGGAAACATATCTTCACAGGTCGAAGACATGTTTCATTGTTACAGAGCAAAAGAAAGGATAGTACAAAAACTTCACTCCTCATCCGAAGGAGGACCCACAGCAGGCTCGATAGCCTGAAAGTCTTCCAGGGGAGAACCATCGGTGCCTGACAGGGCCTCAAGATAGGGGTAATCAAGATCGGAAGCATCGGCCATGGCCTTCTCCAGTTCTGAAGCAGCATCAGAGTTGAAGAATGGAGAAGATGAGGGTTTCTGCTTCAGACGGCCAAGGTTGACACCGGCAACCAAACCATCATGACACCCAAGTCTGTAGTTAAGTATCCGAATGTTCTCTTGGGGACGGGATTACTCATGACTAGAGTGTAGCTTCTTAACGACATGCTTCGGACCCGTTGTTACCAACCAACTTCTGTCCGAGCGAAGTACAGCTAACTCAGGGCCAATGACATTTAAAGAGGCAAGAGCAAAGTCGAATTCACGACCCACTTGGACATTGCCAAGCTTTCCCAGACGAAGAGTCTCGGCCGGAGTAGCAAGGTTGTCAATGAGATCCCGGTTAATCTCATAAGTTCTTGGCTTGAAAAGATCCTCGCACTTTATCTTACTCACTGCCGGCACAAACGATGTTCCGGCCAAAGCAGCACTTAAACCCTCGGATTCGGTATCCGATTGTTCACCTTCAGAGTGAACACCAGTATCTTCCCTGTCTTCAATTTCCTTCTGCTCACCTGGAAAAAGATAAATGAAGATTAGTAAATGATAGAAGGAAAGTTAGCAAAAAACACATAAACGCATCAAGCTTCTACCTTTCACCCAGATCCGAGTCCGGGCACATGACCCTGCAAACTCCGAAACAGGAGAAGGTTGAACGATGCTCGGGAAAGGAAAAGTACCTTCCACTTTATCTATCGAAACTTGAGTAGAAGTTTCGTCCATCAAGTTCTCGCTCTGTTCCGGTTGAGAAACAATTAAAGATGTAGTCTGATGAATTAAATCCTTCGGCGACGAAGGTCCCGTATCCATATCCTCCTGCTCCAGCATATCCTCTGAATGGGTCAGTGGCAGAGGTTCATCAACCAACTTAGGAGCTACAAGCTCCTCGTTCCCCTCGTCCATCGGAACCGCCGAAGAAATATCTTCTAAGGGTTTCTCACCCATATCATCAGCGCCGGCACTCGCTTCCTCAACAACCTTTTCCGGAATAGGAGTAGCCACTTCCGAATCAATATGAGGACCTGTCGAGAAATCATCATCAACTATCAGTCCTAGAGCAATTCTTGTTTCGGAAGAAGTCTCGCAAGAGGGGGGATTACGATAGAACTCCGTACCATCTAGAGAAGCATCTCCCTCCTCTGAGCTTTCAAGGACGACAAACTTACTCTGAAAGACGGAAGTGGCAGCCTCCTTGTTTTTCTCTCCAGGCTTAGAAGTATCGGCCCTTTCCCTGATGACCAAACTTTTGGCAGAGACATATATCTTTTTCTTCTTCTTGGGCACCTCAACTTTCGGTGCATCCTCTTCCCCGGATTCCCCACCCTCAACATCATCAAGTTTTGGTTCCTCAGACGATCCACCGAGGGCGAACCAGTCAGTGGCTTTCCTTTTCCTGGCAGCTGCATTTCCCATAGAAGATGATGTCTTTGCAAACAAAGCATTGAAAAGCAAGGGAATAGTATTGTTACCACTCTTTGCCGGATGACTTCCACTACCCATAATGGTCCCAGGGGCTGGCTGAACAAAGTCCTCATCCGAAGGATCTCTCATTGTATAGCCCGCTGGAAAAACTGCATCAGCATCGGTATAAGGGGGGGGGGGGAAGTTCGTCCGTAGACATATGTACCACCCTAGAGTTCCTCCGGACCAACCAGGTCGTCTCACCTTCAGCTATGTTGCGGGAGATATACTTAACTCCATCCCAATCACTCAATTCCAAGAAATCTATCAGAGGCAAATCTGCAAGAAAGAAAAGTCAAAATAAGAATCAACAAGGAACTATCGGTAGAAGGAACAAAAATACTCGACGTACCTCGGTCATTCATCTGCAAACAGGGCCTGGCGATATTAGACGTCCATACCCGACTTACACCAGCCATCACCAACACATGCTCCGGCAGCGTCCGACACTCTATCTTATGAGTCGTGAAGGCCAAGAGAGCAACAGCCGGAACAACTCCCTGTTTAACTGGCTCGTCCGAAACAGACTCATCCTTGTGCTTCCATCTCATCCGGATGGGAGCCACGCCAGCATTAACATAAAAAAAACTTTGTCTTCCAATTCTTACGGCCGGAAGGAGCTCCGGAAGAACAAGCGGGGCTGGGTTTTCTCCTTTTGTCAATAGTGAACCAGTCGCCGGCCTTCCCCAACTTATAAAATGTCCGAAAGAGATTGAGCGAAGGCTCATAACCAAGAGCCCAACTTTGAACTTCGAAACAAGCAAGTCTCAAAGCTCCGAGAGGGTTCAGTTGTGTGGGCATGAGTTTGTAATACTCACAAAACTCCAGGAAAAGTTTGGAGAATGGAAGTCAGAGATTTGAAAACTCGAACCACTCAGCGTACACGCCTATCTTCCCAGGAGGCGCGTCTAGTATTGTGTCGTTCGGGACCGGGAGAACAGCACCATATCCTTCACCAATGGCATACCTCTCCAAAAAGGCGTCAAGATATTCTTGAGTCAAAGTAGTAAAACACCTCCGAAGGTTTTCTTTATCTCGCTTCGACATGGCGACAATAAGAAATAAGAAGAAAACGAAAGAAGATGGAGGGAAGAAAAACACAGTTAAAGGTGAAAAAAGAGAAATCGGTAGAAAAAAGTTACAAATGGGGTAAAAACGGGGTATTTATAGGGAGGTGTAAGTCAGACGATGGGACGCGCGTCTAATCCTACCGCCTCTCTCGGCTAATAGCGTAGTGACAAGTGGCACAAGCATTAATTACCACAGTTTGAAAAAACTTCCCGCCCAAGCTAAAACCTAATTATCCCGCCTAAATAGGCGGACAGTTACTAATTTCCGAAAGAACAACCGAAAGAACCAAAACACTTTATTTTTCTTTTAGTCAAGCATTACATAGTCTTAACTACGTAATACTGGACTAGGGGGGCTGATGACGTACCATCGGTTGGCCGATAGAAGTCTATCGGCCAACCGGATGGTACGCCGAATGATCTAATAAGTTGGGCACAATCTTTGATAAAAGGAATCTAAACAACACCTATTATCCGAAGAACATCCTAAAGACCAGGAGGCCGAAGGATAACTTCTCGACAAAGAGTACAATACCTCGGAATACCTTCAGGATAAACAAGGTATTGTACTAAGAGCACGCTATTATCCGAAACTCAAGGTCTATAAATACCAAGCTCACACTTCACTTCAAGGGTAACGTTTACACACACACTATACTATTTTACTTTATATTTTGCCCTTACTCTTCGATATCTTATTCTCACGCCCGAGGTAAACCAGGTGATCAACCCCGCCCCGTTTACTCGTGTGTTGTTTGCTTGCGCAGATAGTTCTAAGATCGAAGATAAGGATCAGGTTGAAGGTCTTCTTCGGATCAGCTCTTCCGGATTCGAACCTTCTACCCCCTTGTGTTTGTGATATTCCGGTGTCGCAACACACTCCATGATATCTTGTTGTGAAGGTCGTTGTGGACGACCGTTGTCACCACAACGGCTCGTTTTTAAATTTAATTTTTTTTTTCTTCTTTTTTATTTCGAATGGTAATATAACCGTTATTTATATATATTTAATTTTTTTCCCCAAATTTCACCTATAAATACAACCACATTTTAACCAAAAAAATCACACCTTCTTTCAATCTTATTCTCAATCTCATACCATAATCTCATACCAATAATCTCAATCTTAACCAAAATATCTTCTTCTTCTTCTTCAAACGCTCCCCAAACAAACACAAACGATCCTTCGACGCCACAATCAAAAACACCATCCGGTTTCACTAACTACCACAATACAACAAACGCCCTGTTTTCACCCCAAATACCAAAGTTTAACCCACAACAACAACAACAAATTTTAAACACATATTTAGCGCAACCACCTCAACAAATGTTCAATCTCGAACAATTTGTAATGCATTAACAACTTATGATGCAACAACAATCTTCTTTTTTCCCCCAACAACATCACAGTTTTTTAACCAACAATCCCAAACTTTTTATCCCCAACAAACACAAATTCCAACCGATCAATCACAAAGCCGAGTTCAAGAAAATCAAGAAATTGTCCAAGAAACCGACGATGTGGTCGAAGAAACGCGACGGCCGTCCACGTCTAATCCCAGAAAGAAAAAGACGTGCAAAAAAGTGGCGTGGACGAATAGAGAGGAGGTCCTTTTGGCAATGATGTGGTGCCACGTTTCCGAAGATTCCGACAAAGGAAACGCCCAACCCGACGCAACATTTTGGAAACGGATCGTGTAGGATCGATATGATTACTTAGATCAAGATTTATCAAAGAAGTTGAAGCGGATCAACATTTTGATATTCACAAGTTTATGATAATCGAAAATTGTATATATAAAAACAATAAGAACAATAACACAATAACGATTACCATCAAGCCTCAATCTATTAAAAAATTAACAGACGTGTTTCTCTTAATACAAGGATCTATAAAAGACCTTGAGGCTAAACCTAACTTTTCTAGGAAACATCTAACAACACCAGCCTCAATCTATTTGATCACAATAGACGTGTTTCTTCTCTTTACAAGGATCAATCTTGACCTTGAGGCTGAACAAAGGGGAACGATCTCAAGTGATGAGATCGTTTGGTGTTTTCCTAAAGAATAAACGTGATGAAAAACCACACATTTACAATGTCTAGAGATCTTTATATATATAGAGTCGCATATGACTTACATAAGGAAACCTAGTTACATAAGGAAACCTAGTTATATTAGGAGACTAATTCTTTTAGATCTTTATCTTGAAATTCAAGTCTTCCATAATTGAGTTGCAGGAGTAGTAACTGATGTGGAGGAGTAGTAACTGATGTGGAGCAGTGGTAACTGATGTGGAGCAGTAGTAACTGAGGAGTAGTAACTGAGCAGTAGTAACTGAGGAGTAGTAACTGAGGAGTAGTAACTGAGCAGCATTAACTGAACAGTATTAATTGAGCAGTAGTAACTGAGCAGTATTAACTGTGTTCTTTTGAACTGCGCAATACTAACTGTTGTATGTAACGCAACTCTAGAATAACAATCTCGACAATTTAATCCTAACAGATCGTTTCAGGTTACAACGAGCAAGCGAGGGCGCTACAGTTGGGGGAGAGAAACAAGGAGTCCCTCAACAGCAAGTTTACGGGGATGAGTGCCTTAGTTAAGAATTTTATCGGCCACCATGCGGAGGCTTTAAGAATTCGGGCTAGCGGAACCGACGACTCGAAGGTTATAGAGGGGGCTCGTCAAATGTTCTTTGAGAGGAAGGGTGCTCCTTTTAGGCATATGGGGGCGTGGGAAGTCTGAAGAGATCATAGCAGATGGCGTTCATTCATCAAATTAGATACTCCAGTCGCCACCGTCAACCTAGACGACGTTGACATACCGGATGATATATTTGCGGATGATCTACAAGAACGACCTCCAGGAGAAAAAAGAGGTAGTAAAAGAAAAGAATCATCTGACGCCTCCGATAAGGCACAAACATCTTCGTCGTCGACGCTTTGTGGGCTCATCGCGTCACACTTAAAAAAATTACAAAGACAAAAAAAGAAATCGCGCAAAAAGAGGCACAAACACTTCAAGCACAAGAACAAGCGGCTTACACCAGTGCAAGAGGAGACGATATGTTGTTTCTTCAAGAGAGCACGGAGGGTTTGCCGCAAGCACAATTGGAGTGGATCAAAGCGGAAAAAATAATCCAACAAAAATATGGGATGATTTAGCTTAGTATTTTTTTTTTAATAATTTGTATTGTTTTAATAATTTGTACTGTTTTTTATTTATCTTATTAACATGTTTTAATAATTAGTTTTAATAATTTATATTGTTTTAATTATTTTTTATCTTATGTTTAAATGTTTTAAGAAAGAAAAAAAATTGTGTTCCACAACTCCCACAATCCTCATTATCATACCATCCAAAATCTCATAATCATGATTCTCACTGCCACGTCAGCAAAAGTAATCCCAGAATCACCAGAATCGTGATTATCACTTTGGGTGCTCATCTAAAGGAACACACCATCTTAGGTGTGAGTTATTCAAAATAGTGTAATGGTGTGTATTTGAAACTCCTAACTCTTTAGTTGCCATATGTTTTAATTACCATAATGGAGAGTTTTACTATGTCCTAACTCTTTAGTTGTCCAATGTTAAACCCCTAACTCTTTAGTTGTCTCATCTTTTAATATATGTTTTACTTACCATAATGGAGAGTTTTACTATGTCCTAACTCTTTAGTTGCCCTATGTTAAACTCCTAACCCTTTAGTTGCCTCATGTTAAACCCCTAACTTTGTAGTTGCCCCATGTTAAACTCCTAACTCTTTAGTTGCCCCATCTTTTAATATTTGAGTTTAAGTACCATAATGGAGAGTTTTACTATGTCCTAACTTTTTAGTTGCCCAATGACCTATTAATAACGACTTTGTATTCCTCTTGCAAAATGATCCAGGCGTTGGCAGCTATGCAAATTAGTATTGGCAAGTTGGTTGGCATGCCGTTGACCGATGGCCTACAAGACCATGTTTTCACTGTTTTGGCAACAGTTGATCGTCTATATACTCAATCGGGTTGGAGCTACAAGAGTTGTGGAGAGTGTAGCAAAGAGTTAGTTGTAAAGGATGGTTTATTTTTTTTTATCTTTGCAATGACTTTTGCAAGTACCCTATGATAAGGTTGTTGTTTTGAGTTGTTTTATGTAGGGACTATGGTATTAACCTACCCAATTCCTGGCTTTTGTAATGTTTGTTTTCGTTGTTGCAGGTATAGGGTCCATGTGCATGTTGTTGATGAGACAAGTGATACAATATTTACCATTTTCATTTCCGTGGCGGAGAAGGTGTTTGATAGTTTTGACAACAAACTGGTGAATCGATTGGGCATTGGCAATGATGGTTTCCCTCCGGAGTTATTCAGTTTGTGTGCCCGGACTTTTGAATTTAGGGTTAGACTCCCAAATTACTTCGCTAGGGACCTAGACTTCCACCATTACAGGGTTGGTGGTATGTACGAAATCCACATGCCCCCGAATTATTGCGTTCGTTCTCTACGTAGGAAGAAATTATGTGTCCTTATTGGCTACTCATATTTAAAATATGTCTAGAAATGTGTTTCCCTTACTTTGTATCCTTTTATGTTGCCCCCATCGTAGCTCAAACAGCTTGTGAGTTTCTATCACGTGGATCCACTGCATTTGGTGAACACTGGTGAGGATGCTCCTCCAAAATCGGTTGGTTCTGTTGAAAGTGTTGGGTCGGTTTCCAAAGGTGGTGACGTCGCGGACATATATGCCCCTTCAAAGAAAAGGGCATGAGCTGCAGGAAGTTAGTAATAATATGTTGAAGTCAAACATCCCGTTTTATTGTTGAAGTTAGTAATAACATATTCGATCTAATTTGAGATTGACTTTACAGTCGTGATGTAGTAATTTAGAAATTGTCACCGTGCAACGCGCGGGAATACGCGTAGTACTATTTAACTTGCTATCATCTCCACTGGTGGGATTCGACTACTAACCACTATTATGTAAGCAAAGG
>CAJVGC010000001.1:42571919-42591665 GCA_910822075.1 Senecio squalidus
TTTGGTTCGTGTGATGTTGCGGCAGTGAAAAAGGACAATTTACATTGTCTTAACGAATTCCAATATTTTCTCGTTGCTCTCAAAATAAAGTAGAATTATGGAGTAACATTTCTAATTCTGACCATTAACAAAATTACATCATCTATTAGTTTATCCTTCGACCGTAGACATATACGAAAATTTTATCTTTAGTCATTCAACCTATTTGGGTAATTCGACTTATTCTACGCTATTAGCCCACTTGGTAAAATCATATATGTATAACAAAATATAAAGTAGAGATAATTACAAATATGTTTCTTACGATTTAACAAATAAGACATGTTTAATTCTCTTGATTTTGAAAGTACACCACACACTCTTTATTTTTAAACATTATACACTCTCAATCTTTTAGTCCAAGATTAATTTATTTCAGTTAGTTATATCAAATGACCATTTTACCATGCTTGTATTCAATTGTTATAATGAATGCTTTTTAAAGATTATAGAGATGTCTGTTTATCTATGCATTTTTTTTAATACGTATCAAACATAATACAAAATCTGTTTTATAATATAAGTTTCTTGGTAGTTTGAGACATAAATGTTAAATATTTACAAATACTTTATTATACAACATAAATATAAAATAAACATATTGTAATCATTTTATTATGTATTTGTATTTGTATTGTATTTTATTTGTATTGTATATCCACCTTTTAAATTTTTCACAAAAAACTATATATATAATTATCAGAGATGATTATCAACTAAACTGTATAATCAACACTAACATTTATTAAAGAATTAAAACTTAAAAAAACCCCCCAAAAACTTGTTTAATATCTCTTAACAAACAATTAAACATAAACAACCATCAAAACAATTTCTAACAAAATAAATATAACTAATATTGCTAATACTACAAATTACAAACAATTTATTTTTGAAATAATGTGGCAAAAATATTATTAGTAGTGTTCAGATTTTAATGTAATTATCTGAAAAATTAAAATATTTTAAAAGATGTTTTTCTTACTTGTTAGTGTTAACTCCATCAAATCTGACTTGTTCATATATTGGAAAAAAAAAATCAAATACCAAAAATTAATTCTGGATTTTTATTTTATAAAATGAATATTTTAAATATATTTCTCTAAAAGTTAACTTACTTAAAACATAAAATTCATAAAAACTTTAGATGCATTATTATGTAATAGATAATAAATATATCGAATTTAATGAGCAAATGGGTAAATAAGTAATTCAACTTTATCTAAAAATTTCTATTTGTTTGAATTGAATAAGTGTAAATAAGTAATTTCAATTACTTAAATTTTAAGGGATTAAGAGTATGAGGAGAGCGTTTATAACATAGTTAAGATTTACCATTTTTGATGTTTGTTTTTGAGATAATGATGTAAAAAGTGAGATAATAACCAAAAAAAACTTTCAAAAATTACTACTTGAATTTCAACATCTATCGTGAGGTAATCGGTTTTGACTTATTTTACTAGTAATTTAATATTTATAACATTTCTAATTAACTTTATAAGAAAGTATTAGGTAATGTTTCAATGTCACAATTTCGTTTACTTTCCAATTTGAATTTTATATTGGCCGATTGAGAAACTTTAATTACTTTATTAACGTAAGATACACATTTTTTAGAATGAAATTGACTGTTAATCAGTTAATTAATTTTGTTAATTGGGTTAAGCTTGGAATAGGAAGGATGAAGTAATTGATATGATTGTGAAATTATGATTAATCAAAACTTTAAAAAAGTTTACCTTCTGGTAACGCTAGACCACAAGTACGTTGATAAATGCTTTATGAGTTAACCGGGACTTTATCTAACGAGGTTTTGGCATAGGACATTGATAAAATTAAATTGCATTATAAGGAGTTACATAATTCATTTTGAATAAATCGCCAAATTTCAGCAAGTCGGTAACATTTACTAGATCTTTAAGTACATAGTAACCAGACTGATTTAGATTAAAGTATCTTGTGCGTATAGATTATAAATCTGCACAAAGGGTACACTATACATAGGTATATTGAATATCGGAATGGCAAGCAAAAGAATACGTTTATCTAATCATCTAATGACGAACCAGGTCCGCCACAAAATGCTTCTGGTTCAAATGATCTTGCAGACTCGTCGTTATAGGCGCCTGCTACTGATCTACCCCCTGCTTCTACTCCAGAAGGGATGTAGGCCTCCTTATGGGTGCTTTCCGTGTTAATAAGAAGAAAAATGAACATGAACAGAGATATTGCAAGAACCACCAATGTATTCTTTAATCTGTTCAGCACTGGCTTCACCTGGAAAGCATAAAAGCAAGAAATATAAACTTTGACTTTCTGATTCACCCGTATGGGTCTCTAATAAGACCTGGCTTGAAAATACAATGAAATCAAACGATAAACAAAATACTTGAACACAATTGATTAATTCGAGTTTGAGAGGTTGATCAGCCCTCCAAATATATCAAAATCACTATCAAATTAATCATAAAATAAATAACAGCAATAAAGCCCTATATATAGATTTCCCAATATAAATACTATTCTTAATCTTTATAAACATATGTCCTAAATAGATAACTTTATGTTTTATTTAATAATAATAAAAGTATTACTTATTTACTTATGATAGATTTAATAACATTTAATCGGGTCATATCAGTCCCGTTTTTATAATTCTCGACAACGGAAAAAAATGGCCGGACAGACGATACGTTCAGATATCAAGAAAATAGGTTCGATATATATGTGGCAGTTATAGGCACGATTGACTTCAGTTATTCACTTATAATTTATCTCAAACGGGTAAAATAGGTAAAATTAGGAAAATTTACTACAACGGAAACAGCTCAAAAGTCGTCGAAAGTCCACCCTCCTACATCGATTTTTACAAAATAGAGTAAGTATTGCAATAATATAGTTTTTGTAATCATATGAAACCCATTTATTAACTTCAAATTTTTATTTAAAAAAAAGATATGTGCAGGTTTGCAAGCACAACACCAGAAAATACCTATTTTGACCCGTCACCGACCCATCCATTTTGGCTACCTCTAGTCCTACATTTCAAGGAATTAATAACACTTGCTCTCTCTGGCCCATAAAGAGTATCAGCATATAACTAAAATGGTATATAAAATTTCTGTTTGACCAAAATACCATCCAAAAAGGATGAATACGGGCATGTTATGGACCAAAATTTACCTACTCCGCCATGGAATTTTTTGCAAAACAAAAGAAAAGGAAAAACAACAATCTCAAGAAATCCGAAAACTAGGAAGTGTTATGACTATGATCACAAAGGGAATATCAATATAGGTAACATAATAAAACAAACATTAAGAGAATTTAAGAAAGAATGCATCTCTTACAGTAAATGATCCTAAAAGGCGATCCCGTGCTAATACTTCAGCAGTCTTCACCCAAACCTATTACAATACATAACTTTCAAAAAATGTAAATCTTCTTATGTTACCATGTATGCAACAAGATTTTTGAAAGCAATTTAAAAATCATAAATCATAAATAAATTACCTGTCCATCATACCACCCGGTCTCTTCATCTGTTCATAGAAAATAAAAACATATTTAAAACATAAAATTGAAGTTAAGTAACCAGATAAAGTAAGGGAAAAAGACTATTATTAGGATTTTATCCTAACTTGTGTGACAAATTCACAACTATCATATCACCGAAGAACTTGTAGAGTACAACTATCATAAACCGAAGAGTGAGAAGAATAAGTTTGTCCATGATTTGTATTTATTGTATAACGTATAATTGTTCTCATTTTGAATACGAAAAAGGACTCTGAACCTCGAAAATCAAATTTGATGTTTACTGTTGAATAGTTTTAAGCAACAAATGAAGATGTCAAATTGAAGTTTACTTTTAGCGCATAACAATAGCTGTATTGTAATAGGTTTAAGTGAGTTGGCCATAATCTAGAGGTTGTAGGTTGAAGTCGAATAAACGAGTATTATAGATATTATCTAATGGCTTACATTGAACAGTGGCACTGAGCAATCTGTTACCAACATAAGCCCAACCCAAATACATTCTAACAACAGCAAGAATGACGACAAAATTCCCACTAGACAAAGCTCCGAGTATCCGTTGAAGCGGTTCCCATCCGACACCGACGGAGCCGTACCATGAAACAGGCAGACCAACAAAAAGAGAAAAGCCAAGACCAGTAGCGAGTAAGCGACAAGAGTATTCTACGATGTCTCCAGATGCCCAACAGAAAGGAGAAGAGGTGTTGAGAGATTGGTACTCGTTGATTGGCTGTTGATCTGCTGGGACCGGACAGTTTGTTTCCGCTCGTGTACTGAACCGGGTTTTAAATGGCTTGCCTTTGGTTTTGGGTTTGATCGTGGCTGGAAATAAGGGCACCGGAGGAAGGAGGAGATACGGTGGTGCTGATGACACTGGCGGTGGTTTAAGTGCCATTTTAGATATTTCCTTAAGTTTTGGCTATTTTTATACAATTATTATCAAGTATTTATTATTCCTTCGTGTTCAAACTTTTATTTTTATTTTTATAGAATCATAATTTAAGTATTAAAGTTTAACCTATAGAAACTAGTGTAATATCCGGGTGGTTGTTCGGAACGGTTTATTGGTTTTTTAAAATATTTAATTTTAAAATAATATGAGTAATAACAGATAATACATAACAACATATTAAATCATGATGTTTTTGGATATTATAATACAACAATCCTTAACGGTTGTGTTTAATATATTATTACATGTATCGTAAACTTATATTTTGATTAATGAAAAGATAAAATTATAAATTCATAGAACTTTATAAAAATATCCTAACCTTTGTCATGGTTATCACTTTCCAAAAGAAAATCTTATTTGTTTAGTTATAAATCAATAAAATTTTAATCCCATATATTATAAATATTGATAAGAAAAAAAAAACTCAACTAATGAGCTTTATTGAGTTTAACGGATTACCTAAAACAAAATCTCATTTTCTATAGTATTTTTATCTTTAACTTTTACAAATCTATAACATTTAATCTAGTAGGTTATACTATATTCTCTATTGTATTACCTTTACATATTTAAGATAATATAATCTAAACTCATAATTTTAGTATTTAACTTTAATAATTTCATATTTATATTTTTATGAATGTTGATAAAACTTAGAAAACAATAGTTTAGATATTTAAATAATTTCAAGTCTTAAATAATTAATTTTAAAACACACAATTTTTTATTTTTAATATAATATAAAAGAGGGGCCTTAAATGCCACATAGCGAAGTAGTGACCATTAGATGAATTAACTTCTTTGATTTCGACCGTTAGATCAAATTGATGATGTCATCAAACACTATTTTCATTTTACACCCTTTTAAAATACATAATTACATTCTCTCTTTAAATCCCATCTCTACTAGAATAAAAACAAAATTCTAATTTACTTAAATAAATCACTCAATTTGAACTAACCTTATTGTTATTATAAAATCTCCTAATAAAAAATATTAAAACATGTGTATAAACGTAAAAGTGTTTATGTTATTATAAATATAAACAACATGTGCATAAACGTAAAGGTATATATGTTATTATACTTATAACATTGTCTTTTCATAATGACTTAAAATCTACATAAACATAAAGTTTATTATTCAATTTTTATTTTTTCCCCGCGTTATCGCGGGACAATAATCTAGTTTTGATATAAAAAGGATAAATTTTTAAATGATATGATTTTTTGTTATTCAATCATAATTTGTTGTTTATAATAATAATAATAATAATCTATACTATATTATAATGAATCTCCTTCAAAGTCTTAATATCTTAAAATTTAAGTAATTGAAATTACCTTAATACCCTTAATCTATATTAATAATTATTTAAGTCAAACAACACTCTCTTTCCTAATTAATTTAAAAAAAATTAATATCTAACAAAGTAACTTATAATTCTTATGTAATTAAAAAAAATTAAAATACTTTCTATTTAATTTAAAAACTTTCAAAATTATAAATTTTATTTTATAACCCCAAAAACTTAAAATAATTAAAATATTATGCATTTTTTTCTACTAAAATACGTATACTAAATCTACACTATAATATAATCTATTTCTACTATCTATACTATATTATAATGAATCTCCTTCAAAGTCTTAATATCTTCAAATTTAAGTAATTGAAATGACCTTAATACTCTTAATCTATATTAATTATTATTTAAGTCAAAGATTACTCTCTTTCCTAATTAATTTAAAAAAAAATTAATATCTAACAAAGTAACTTATAATTCTTATGTAATTAAAAAAAATTTAAATACTTTCTATTAAATTTAAAAACTTTCAAAATTATAAATTTTATTTTATAACCCCAAAAACTTAAAATAATTAAAATATTATGCATTTTTTTCTACTAAAATATGTATACTAAATCTACACTATAATATAATCTATTTCTACTATATTATAAAACATTTCTCACATATTCTTAATTCTCTAAAACCTTAGTAATTGAAATTACTTAACTACCGTTTTTATATCTCTCACCACATATCATTATTCAAAATAACTTATAATTAAATAATGTTGGTTAATAAAGTTTTAGCCTTGTAGAGTAAATGAACGAAAATATACTTTAAACATGTAGACTTAGAAGTGTTTATTTACCATAATAACAATAACCAATTTCGTTTTATTGATTAAAGAATTTATAATTGGAAACCAAAACTGACATGTAAGTCCATACCGTAATTAACGGTATTTATTTGTTAACAAATGGGTCAAATTCATAAAAGAGTTTGATGACAAACCATGCAAATATTGATAGAGAATAGGAAGTCGAAAGAGGTTCATCTTAAAAATGGTTCCTAAGTTTGTTTTGTAATTTGTTTGATGGAGAATTGGAAGTCGGGTCAACACATACACACTTATGTCACACATGTTGGTCCTAATTGTACTTGACGAGGTTTCATATACTAAAAATGTTTATTTGTTTATGTTTAAGTGTAGAGCTGAAAATAATAACTGAACTATCTGAGATGAGACCTTAAGAAAGGTTGGGTATCCTCTCAAGAAGAAACCATCATTATGGATATACATGATCAAATAGGTATTTACTCATTTTCTTTAAAAAATATGAGACCATTTTATACTATCTTTATCTTTTAAAAGCTCTTACTTATAGGTAGGTTTATTTGTCATTACAATGTTATGTTTTAGATGGTCAAAAATTGCAAGAAGCTTACCAAGAACAACCGATAACGAGATATAAAATTATTAGAGAACTCAATTCAAGAAAGAAAAAAAAAAGTGTAAAGTGAGTTTGAACCAATTAAGAAATAGAAAAAACGACTATTGATGGGCAAATGTTTTAACAAGTATAAGGACAACAAGAATTGCAACAAACTATATTTTCTATCTTTTGAAAGTTCGTATCTATACGTATCTTCACGTTTTACATTATGATTGGAGTTTAAATACATTTTATGTTTTTATCATTTTGCGTATTTAATTTCCATAGTTAAATATTCGTAACATAATTATATCAAATATAGTTTATTATCCCCGCTGCACCGTGCGGGTACTATACTATAATAATAATAAACAACAAATTATGATATACAATGATTGAATAACAAAAAATCATATCATTTAAAAATTTATCATAATTTGTTGTTTATTGTATATATATATATATATATATATATATATATATATATATATATATATATATATATATGGGAGGTGATTTTTTCACTTGTAATTTTTATTCATCCACTTAAATTCAAACTAAATTTACAATTATACCCTTAATTCTATTTTTATTATTTTGCCCACTTTTTTCTTTTATACACTTAAAATTAAATTAATTGATAAAAATACCTCTAAACCATTTTACCCTAATTTTTACCCTATTTTTTTTTACACAGACAACGATTCTCCCGTTCCTTTATACCATTTGCCGCCACTTCCACCGGAGCTTGGGTTGTTTATCTAACGTCATCCATTCTTGGTGAAAGGTACTTCTCGAGTGATGAATGAACATATTACTTTTTTTCTTCTTTTCTTTTATCAATTTCACGTAGTCCATAGAAGTTGAAGTTTGAAAATGCAAAAGCAGTTATTATGTTTATTAGTGGAGAAACACCTATATCTTCAAGACTTACCATTGAAAAAAAGTTGAAAAAAATGGAGAATTTTTCAAGTTGAAAAAATGAAGAATATTATTTTTTATTTTTTTTGGTGTTTTATGGTAAGTGGTGATGGAATGGAAATGAGAATATTTTTATTTTTATTTTTAAATATTATTGTGTTATTTGTTGTTGGTGAAAAAGAATGGAGATATGAATTAGGTTTTAATATTCTTTAGTAGAATAAAAGATAAAATAAAAGGGGAGGGCATAATCGTCAATTCAGTTTCAATTAAAGTGAATGAATAAAAAACTAAAGTGAAAAAATCACCTCCCATATATATATAGATGGTTTCAAATGAGAACCACTCAAATATTTAGGAACATTGGAACCACTTTTTAACCAATCATTTAACAAACCCATTTCATTTTAAAAACTAAATATCTTTTAAATTATAAACTTTTATGAAATAAAAAATATACAGTTAGAACGAGTAGTTTATTATCTTTTGGAAAAATATAAACTTTTTAAATTTTGACGACCTTTTTTTTTGTGGGTTTCGATATATACACTGGTGTATATACTACAAATTCAGAATTTTTCAAAACCTGCGTATATACACTGATGAATATCGTCTTATACACTTGTGTATACATATGTATTCACTGGTGAATATATGGTTAAAATGTAGGTCACGAATCTATACTATATTATAATGAATCTCCTTCAAAGTCTTAATATCTTAAAATTTAAGTAATTGAAATTACCTTAATACCCTTAATCTATATTAATAATTATTTAAGTCAAACAACACTCTCTTTCCTAATTAATTTAAAAAAAATTAATATCTAACAAAGTAACTTATAATTCTTATGTAATTAAAAAAAATTAAAATACTTTCTATTTAATTTAAAAACTTTCAAAATTATAAATTTTATTTTATAACCCCAAAAACTTAAAATAATTAAAATATTATGCATTTTTTTCTACTAAAATACGTATACTAAATCTACACTATAATATAATCTATTTCTACTATCTATACTATATTATAATGAATCTCCTTCAAAGTCTTAATATCTTCAAATTTAAGTAATTGAAATGACCTTAATACTCTTAATCTATATTAATTATTATTTAAGTCAAAGATTACTCTCTTTCCTAATTAATTTAAAAAAAAATTAATATCTAACAAAGTAACTTATAATTCTTATGTAATTAAAAAAAATTAAAATACTTTCTATTAAATTTAAAAACTTTCAAAATTATAAATTTTATTTTATAACCCCAAAAACTTAAAATAATTAAAATATTATGCATTTTTTTCTACTAAAATATGTATACTAAATCTACACTATAATATAATCTATTTCTACTATATTATAAAACATTTCTCACATATTCTTAATTCTCTAAAACCTTAGTAATTGAAATTACTTAACTACCGTTTTTATATCTCTCACCACATATCATTATTCAAAATAACTTATAATTAAATAATGTTGGTTAATAAAGTTTTAGCCTTGTAGAGTAAATGAACGAAAATATACTTTAAACATGTAGACTTAGAAGTGTTTATTTACCATAATAACAATAACCAATTTCGTTTTATTGATTAAAGAATTTATAATTGGAAACCAAAACTGACATGTAAGTCCATACCGTAATTAACGGTATTTATTTGTTAACAAATGGGTCAAATTCATAAAAGAGTTTGATGACAAACCATGCAAATATTGATAGAGAATAGGAAGTCGAAAGAGGTTCATCTTAAAAATGGTTCCTAAGTTTGTTTTGTAATTTGTTTGATGGAGAATTGGAAGTCGGGTCAACACATACACACTTATGTCACACATGTTGGTCCTAATTGTACTTGACGAGGTTTCATATACTAAAAATGTTTATTTGTTTATGTTTAAGTGTAGAGCTGAAAATAATAACTGAACTATCTGAGATGAGACCTTAAGAAAGGTTGGGTATCCTCTCAAGAAGAAACCATCATTATGGATATACATGATCAAATAGGTATTTACTCATTTTCTTTAAAAAATATGAGACCATTTTATACTATCTTTATCTTTTAAAAGCTCTTACTTATAGGTAGGTTTATTTGTCATTACAATGTTATGTTTTAGATGGTCAAAAATTGCAAGAAGCTTACCAAGAACAACCGATAACGAGATATAAAATTATTAGAGAACTCAATTCAAGAAAGAAAAAAAAAAGTGTAAAGTGAGTTTGAACCAATTAAGAAATAGAAAAAAACGACTATTGATGGGCAAATGTTTTAACAAGTATAAGGACAACAAGAATTGCAACAAACTATATTTTCTATCTTTTGAAAGTTCGTATCTATACGTATCTTCACGTTTTACATTATGATTGGAGTTTAAATACATTTTATGTTTTTATCATTTTGCGTATTTAATTTCCATAGTTAAATATTCGTAACATAATTATATCAAATATAGTTTATTATCCCCGCTGCACCGTGCGGGTACTATACTATAATAATAATAAACAACAAATTATGATATACAATGATTGAATAACAAAAAATCATATCATTTAAAAATTTATCATAATTTGTTGTTTATTGTATATATATATATATATATATATATATATATATATATATATATATATATATATATATATATATATATATATATATATATGGGAGGTGATTTTTTCACTTGTAATTTTTATTCATCCACTTAAATTCAAACTAAATTTACAATTATACCCTTAATTCTATTTTTATTATTTTGCCCACTTTTTTCTTTTATACACTTAAAATTAAATTAATTGATAAAAATACCTCTAAACCATTTTACCCTAATTTTTACCCTATTTTTTTTTACACAGACAACGATTCTCCCGTTCCTTTATACCATTTGCCGCCACTTCCACCGGAGCTTGGGTTGTTTATCTAACGCCATCCATTCTTGGTGAAAGGTACTTCTCGAGTGATGAATGAACATATTACTTTTTTTCTTCTTTTCTTTTATCAATTTCACGTAGTCCATAGAAGTTGGAGTTTGAAAATGCAAAAGCAGTTATTATGTTTATTAGTGGAGAAACACCTATATCTTCAAGACTTACCATTGAAAAAAAGTTGAAAAAAATGGAGAATTTTTCAAGTTGAAAAAATGTAGAATATTTTTTTTTATTTTTTTTGGTGTTTTATGGTAAGTGGTGATGGAATGGAAATGAGAATATTTTTATTTTTATTTTTAAATATTATTGTGTTATTTGTTGTTGGTGAAAAAGAATGGAGATATGAATTAGGTTTTAATATTCTTTAGTAGAATAAAAGATAAAATAAAAGGGGAGGGCATAATCGTCAATTCAGTTTCAATTAAAGTGAATGAATAAAAAACTAAAGTGAAAAAATCACCTCCCATATATATATAGATGGTTTCAAATGAGAACCACTCAAATATTTAGGAACATTGGAACCACTTTTTAACCAATCATTTAACAAACCCATTTCATTTTAAAAACTAAATATCTTTTAAATTATAAACTTTTATGAAATAAAAAATATACAGTTAGAACGAGTAGTTTATTATCTTTTGGAAAAATATAAACTTTTTAAATTTTGACGACCTTTTTTTTTGTGGGTTTCGATATATACACTGGTGTATATACTACAAATTCAGAATTTTTCAAAACCTGCGTATATACACTGATGAATATCGTCTTATACACTTGTGTATACATATGTATTCACTGGTGAATATATGGTTAAAATGTAGGTCACGAACTAGTTCATACACCGGTGAATAGAAGTGTATGCACTTGTGTATACATATGTATTAATCAGTGAATATATGGTTCAAATGTGTTTTTGGCAAAAAAAAAAGTATATACACTGGTGTTTATTAATATATGCACCAGTGTATATATCAAAACCCACAAATAAAAAAAAATTGTGAAATGATACTCTTACTCTTCGCACCTCGTGTTTCCGCTTTAGCGAGGTGTGACAAATGTAAAGAAAAAATTGTGTAATTTATCATATTATATATTCAAAATTTGTTACATTAAAGATCAAAACTTGTGTGTTATACCCCAACAATTGGTATTAGAGCTTTCGTTGAATCAAACCAAAGTTTCTTTCCAACATATACTAGTTTCGCGGAAGAGAAATTCACACCATATCAGTAACGAGATTCCAAGCGGAGATAACCGGAGAAGACACACGGTCTAGAAGAAACCTACGATTGAGAGGAAACCATAAAGAAGAAATCAAAAAAGCCCAAAGAGAGAGAAGGTTTATTCGATTCCCTAATCACGGACAAACTAATATTTGTTAAACCTAATTTTATATTAAAACTAAAATCTTTATTTATTTTTAATTATAAGATTTTGTATTTCCTGAAAATAAAAAAGGTGAAAAGAAGCAAAGATTTAATATTTTTTCAATACTATTTTATTAACGAAATTATAATTTTTTGAAAAAGTATAGAAAACACATAAAAGTTTATAGACTTAATTTTTTGTGATGAAAGTTTATTTTAAAACAAAAAGGTGGAAAGTTTTTTTTTATAAAACTAATAAAAAAAACGTAAGAATGACCGGGAAGGACAACATCGAAGAAGGAGAAAATATAACGTTCATTGCATGATACGATCAAAACATATAGGCCCGGGTGATGCGGTAACAACCAGTGAAAGGTACGAAAAACATGTGTGATGCAATAACGACTTGTGACAAGTATGAATAATCTTGCGACTGGATTATGAATAAAGAACTGATGTGTGATGTAACTACAACAAAAATACGAAGGAAACTCTGAGTGATTCAGATTACCCAAAAATATGTGTGACGTAAATTTAAGTCATGTGATATGACAAAACAATAAAATGATTGTGTAAATCAATCAAAGACCAAGTGAAATTTAGAAGTTTGTTTGTTTGATATATAAATTAGTTCAAGTTTACTGATCAAATCCAAGAACGTAGAAGTAGTCAAAACAACCAAGCATGTCCCGAAAAATAAAGATTTAAAAGAAATCAAGAAATAATATGATGACTTTGTCATCAATGTTTAAAAATTTGAAGATTGAATAATAACGAATTACTCATTAGAGGAGAATGTTGGAACTTAATGACAAACAAACAAGTAATTAGTGTTAGATATGTAAATTAGTAATAGCTTATGTACCAAAAGTATAATTAGGAAATAGTGAAAATGTGTGTTGTTTCAGACACCACTTATTGCCACTGTAGTAACCTATAACAACTACCACCGGCGTCCATTGCAATGGTTAGAAGGCACTAGTTCGTTTAGTATAAATATGAATCGAATGTAAAGAAGAAATTGTGTAATTTCTTAGATTATAAATCGAAACTTATTTTAAATAAAGATCCTAACATGTGTTCTACCCCCATCGCATCTATTTCCATAGTGTTACTCATTAGGGTTTCATCGGATAATGATAATGTTTTTGTATGAAATTTTGTCACACCCCGCTAAAGCGGAAACACGAGATGTGAAGAGCTGGAACATCATTACACGGGTCATAACAAACATAACGGTTTCAAGTCATAGATAAAATATTAAAAGTGTTTACAATTTCAAAAGAAATAACCAAGTCAAAGAGTTTCAGTACGAATACATAAATAAAGTTTCAATTTAAAATTTCCCAAAGGAAAGTGGACAAGTCTTTTCCCAAATAAGTTCTCACGCGACCGACTTGACCCGTCCATGCCATGCACCTCATGCTTACACTAAATTTCCTGAAACATAAGATAAAGTGTCAACTACGAAAGTAGTGAGTGAGTTACAGTTTAAGTTTCTCGGAAAAAGTTCGGTTAAGTATATAAAAGTAAAAGTTTCCCAAAAAGGAGGTTAGCGGAGAAAGTCGCTTAAAATTTATATACTTTTAAAGTTTCCAAGTAACGGGCGTATCAATGCCCTAAAGTTCGTACAGACCAAGTAGAATCAAATTTAGTAAAATCATAGTTGCGGAATCAGTCGCTAAAATAAAGTGAATAATTATGCGTATAAGTAACTAATTAGATTCTTGTATCAACCTCTTGGTATTTATAACTTAAGTGTTCACACTAAACCGATTGTTCAACCGTGAGGCCCCTTATCCCGCCTATCCTACGGGGAGTGTCAAGATCTTAGTAATATGTACTTAGACTGCCATCTAAGCAAGGAACGGTTCTTTCCTAAGTATCGATACCCATTATTACTAAACGACTCAGAAGTTAATAGTGTGTAAAGTTCTAAAAAGCAGCTGGGCACTAAGTAGTTTTGTTTCAAAAAAAAGATAGTTGTCACTTAAGAATCATGTTATAATCTCATCAAGGGTCGGTCTCGCATACAAGTATCAATAATTAGTTTAGCCGAAAAGAGGGCAAGCCGGTAAGTTCAAGTAAGCCAGTAGAGCAAATAAGTGTTTACGCATAAGAGTTTCAAAGATTTGTCCAAAATAGATCAATAGTTCCATAATAGTTTCAAAAGTTCGCATAGTCTCATAAGTTCGTAATAGATTCAAAAGTTCACAAAAGTTGAAATTGTTCGTAAAGTTTTCAAAATACAATTAATCTTATGTTTCCCCCAAAAATCATGCAAAATATACATTAAGTAAAAGGGGTTGTAACTCACGGATTTCGGAAGAGTGCGCGAGTCGGTCAGAATGGAAGCCGGGAATCACGGATCGCCAATTTACCAAGATAGTTCAATTAGTTATTATCTTATTATGTTCTTTTTATGTAATATAATAGATAAAGTTGTGACAACCGTCAAAATCCAGGTACTTATTCTGTTGTGATATCAATTCGAAACGTTAGTTACTTCTTTGTCTCGTTCGCTCTACTTTGGTTCGTAACTTTTGAATCTATACTTTATCGGAACTAGTGTCGGAATAACTTCCGGAATCAAAATTATAAGTCCTAATACCAAGAAAACACCTATTGAACTTTCCTAAGTTCATAACTTATCATAACCAACAACTTATAATTAACAAAAAGGTCCAACGAAGCAATAACGCAAAAACGGAAATTTCAAAGTGACCAAAAATGGCCCGGTGCGCCGCACCTCTCGTCAGGTTTTCAAAAATGTTACAAATTTGGTCCCTTTCTCGTTTTACACTCCCACCACCCAACTTGGCCAATAGGAAACGACTTGGGGCCAGTAATTACTGGCATTTGGCAGTCCCTAGACCCATTTACACTCCTTTTCATTTTCTTATTCATTTTACCAAAAACACAAAACACACACACATACATCTCTCTCCATTTTCTCTCTAAAAGCTCAAGAACACCAGGAATATTTCACCATTAAAACCCATATTTAGACCATACAAATCGTTCCAAACATCAAACAAAGCCAAGGGTATCGTTTTTAGTAAAAAGGACCACGGTTGTAAAGATTTTTGGAGCTCAAATCCGGCCAAAACTCTTCATCTAAGCTTTTCCTTCGGTAGATCTCTATACTTTTACTATTCTTACAGTAATATTCAATTGCATGTAAGATCTAACGGTTAAAAATATGATTTTTCATAAATCTATGACTTGTTACGGTCAAAAACGTTTTTAAACGAAATACTCTTTAGATCCACGAATCTGTGGATAAAAACAATTATGAAACTGTTAAAATGTTGTTTTAAAGGATATTTACTAATTGCATGTTCGATCTAAACAACAAAGAAAAGTTTTATGAAGTTTTATGACACTTTTCTCACAAAAACGATTTTTAACTAAAAAGTAATTAGATCTACATTTTTGTGGTTTAAAGTTGATTAGAAACTGATAAAACTTTATTTTATATGGTATCTACTGGTTGCATGTCGAAATCCATAAGTCACAAAACGTTTTAGCAAGAAAAACACAAAAAAAACGGGATTGAGACAGCAGCTAGGTGCGCCGCACCTGTTGCCAGGTGCGCAACACCGGGCTGCTGTCCTCCCGAAAATCGTCGTTTTACCCGATTAAAAGTTGTGTATACATTCTGGACTTTTACCAAAATCATGAGGGGACTGAGATAAACAGAATCTATAATAAAAAGTGACTTGTGTAAAACTATATGGACCTTAATAAGCTATAAAACGTGTATTATTGTATATTAGGTGATTTGTGAGCGGAGTTGATTTATAATTTTGGATATGAGATTTGGGCGCGGAAGCGCTGCCCAAATTTCCTCGGAAATTGTAAATCACCTCAGCGAGCAAAAGCACTTAAGATATAACAACCTAAAACGTTATATCAAACTTTCGGACACAATCATGACAATTACATTTTTGGACCATTTTGACGATACTTGAATTTGACACTTACACTTTAATGACATTTTACCTATATTATTATATAAGAACCTAATAATATCACAACTCATTTAAACTACCTTGGTATTAATAGGCAATCCGTGATTCCCGACTTACACATTTCGACCGAATTTCCAAGTTTCCGATCTCTTCGCAATCCGTGAGTTACATCCCCACTATGTTTTACTTTTAATACTTTTCAACATTATTTGGGGGAAGCATAAGATCATGTTTTGTAACTTATAAACACTATTTGCAAATTATTGGTATTTATTGAATCTCGTTTTAAACTTCGAATCCATGAAGCATTTTAACTTGAATCTTACAAACTATCATGCGTATTTGTGTTAATGCCTTAGCAGGATAACTAAACTAGGATGCTTGTTAGTAACCAATCCTTGATGGATATATAAGCCCGTAAGATCTCTTGAATGTTTTTAGTATCCTTAATCAAATGCCCGTTTTAATCTCTCTCTCTCTTATACACTATTAGCAATAGACGTTAGTCATATGGGTATCGATACTTAGGAGGGGTCACTCCTTACTCAGGGTTAGCGTCCCAAGTACATATTACTACCTCACTTATTGAATTACTTACTTAAATATTTTTGGGCTGCCATCTCGACCATACAATCGGTTTAGTGTATACTTACTACTTATATTATGCCAAGCGATTGATACAAGGTACCTTTAGTTAAGTTAAACACATATCCCATACGCATATACATTATTTTAGCGCCTGATCCCGCTTTTACATTATTTTAGCGCCTGATCCCGCTTTTACATTATTTTAGCGCCTGATCCCGCTTTTACATTATTTTTAGCGCCTGGTTTCGCTATCACTACTATGCGAGTTTACTTATTTACTCACTTTACTCGCTTACTTATAACTTTTACCATTAAATTTCTATTTTTGGTAACTTTCTATTTCTGGTAACTTCTATTTTTGGAAACTCTTTCAAACTCTAAACTGTAACTCACTCACTACGTTTCGTAGTTGACACTTTATCTTATGTTTCAGGAAATTAGTGTAAGCTCATGATGCATGGCGTGGACGGGTCGAGGCAGTCGTGTGAGGACCTTGTTGGGAAAAGACTTGGCCAGTTATTTTGGGAAATATTTTATGAATCATTTTAATCGTGTGTCAATGTATTAAACTATTTGTCTTTCGATTGTTCGAATGGGATTTAAACACTTTTAATTTCAATGAATGACTCTTTTACCGTTATGTTTTATATGACCTGTGACATGATTTTCCAGCTCTTCACATTCCCGTGTTTCCGCTTTAGCGGGGTGTGACAGACTTGGTATCAGAGCACAGGTTATAGAGAAAAACGGTTTTAAAATTTTTTCAAAAAGTTTTCGAAACCAAACTATAACCAAGACTTTTCGAAAAATAATTTACGGGTCTAAACCTTAGAGAATTAATTTCGCGATTGCATATTTATTTTCAACTACGCATGGCCTGATCACCCATGCCTAGTTCAAAAGAAATTATGCAAGGACGGAACGTAATTACTAATGTTAACGGTTTTGAGTCAAAATTCCCGGCACTGTCTTTTCCCGATTCTCACGCGGCTGACCCGTACATGCATTTCGTTACACATTTCCTTTATCTTTCTTTGTGTTCTCTATTACTCACGAAACTTTCTACGTCTCAGATCCGTCATGTCTCAATCGTCTCTACCGACCGAAGATACCTCCACGACTATTAGCAGCGGCAACGGGTCTAGCCCGAGGACCGTGTTACCACCCTCTCGTGCGACGCCTTTTCGGCATCCATGATCGTTCCAACCCGCACCTCGTCAGCCATCCGTGGACCCGTACGACCCAGCTGGACACCCTCCAGTTATGGGAGTCTATCCATGGGAACGCCAGTTCCTAGAGGACGTGCGTCGTGCCCAAGGGGCCGGACCTGACCTCCGACTTCCTCCACCCGAGGCATTCCGCACCGTATTTCACGAAGTCCAGAGGATAGCAGGCGAAACTCAGCAGCAGGCCCTTCACCTATTCGAAGCCTCTGACGAAACCCACAAACTGGCAGAACAGGCCATCCGGATCATCTCGACGGCCCAAACCACCGCCCGGACTGTACAAACCCTTATCTACGTCATCTGGGCCATGGGAGCGCTGATAATAGCCATCGTCGCTTTGATGATCTTCGACCGAAGTCACTAGGGACATCCGCCGTTCATACCTCTAGCTAGTCGTAAATTTTCCGTTGTATACGATTAGGCTAGTATCTATCATTCTCTATGTATCGTACTGTACTTTCTATTCAAACCTTGTACTCGACTCTTTTAATTAATGAATGAAGTTCCATTTATTATTATCTATTGTTACCTATCTTGTGAATCTTATACTTGTTACAATCATTACTATTCTATCTCGCAATTCTTAATCTCGCGTGTACTATGTGATCAGTCGTTTTAATCTCGTGCTATAACTATCCATGGTTGCTTAACTTTTTATCTTATCATAATCCATTCGTACGTTCTAAACTAAATTGTTCTCCTGATTGTAGAATCATGGCTCCTCGCTCTAATGCTAGCATCATCGCTGAACAAGTTGCCGAGCAGTTGAACGCGGCTATGCCTAACATGATCGCGCAGATCACCGCCGGAATCAACGCCAACGTCAACAATCATCAGCATCAGCAGCAGCAACAACAACAGCAACAGCAGAACAACCAGAACCAGCATCCGAACCCTCCTCCATGCAACTACAAGAGCTTCATGGCCTGCAAGCCAAAAGAGTTCCACGGCAGAACTGGTGCTGTAGGGTTGGTCCAATGGTTCGTGAGTATCGAATCGGTCCTACACATCAGCCGATGTGCCGAGGCAAACAAGGTGGAGTACGCGTCCTGCGTATTCCATGGCCGAGCTCTGTCATGGTGGAACACTGTTGTCCAGACCCGACGTGACAATGCATATGCCCTTCCCTGGAACCCTTCAAGAACTTACTCATAGAGGAATATGCCCGAGAGGAGAGATCAAGAAGCTCGAGGCTGAGCTGTGGGACCACAAGATGGTTGGGAATGATATTGAAAAACACTACCCCGGTTCCACGAACTCGCCCGATTGGTTCCAAGGCTGGTAACCCCCGAGAAACCGGATCGACCTATACATATCTGGTCTAGTTCCGGAAATCCGAGCATGGTCATGGCAGCTGAACCTCAGACCCTCCAGAGCGCAATCATCCTGGCCCATTGTCTTACCAGCAATCTCCTCACCGCTCCCGGATCCCCAAAAAGGAGACTGGTGAGAAGAGGGGCCGAGTCAACCCCGAGAAGAAGCGACCTGCATCAAGA
>CAJVGC010000001.1:42591765-42655397 GCA_910822075.1 Senecio squalidus
ATATGCTGAGAGCATGTGTGGTAGACTTCGGAGGAAGTTGGGACACTCACCTTCCCTTGGTCGAGTTCTCCTATAACAACAGCTACCATGCCAGCATCAAGTGTGCTCCATTCGAGGCTCTCTAACGGGCGTAAGTGCCGGTCACCGCTCTGCTGGTTAGAGGCGGGCGACCGACAACTTACGAGGCTCGACATCGTTCAGGCAACCATCGACAAGATCACCACCATCCGTGAACGACTGAAGACTTCCCGTACCCGACAAAAGAGCTACGCTGACAACCGACGGAAACCCCTCGAGTTCCAAGGTGGGCGACCGTGTACTCCTCAAAGTATCGCCCTGGAAAGGAGTAGTCCGTTCGGGAAGCGCGGTAAACTGAGCCCAAGGTACACAGGCCCATTTGAAGTCATCGAACGTATCGGTCCCGTTGCTTATCGTCTCCACTTTCCTCAAGCTCTCGCGAGTGTGCATGATGTGTTCCACGTCTCACACCTGAAAAAGTGTCTGTCTGACGAGACTATCGTCATCCCTCTTGACGAAGTCAAAATCGACAGCAAATTAAACTTCATCGAGGAACCACTCGAAGTTGTTGACCGCGAGGTAAAACAACTCCGACAGAGCCGTATTCCGATAATCAAGGTTCGGTGGAACTCTCGACGCGGTCACGAATTCACGTGGGAGCGTGAAGACCAATTCCGTCAGAAATATCCTCATCTGTTCGAGAACTCCTCTACCTGATAAGACGCACTAAATTTCGGGACGAAATTTCTTTCAACCCGGGGAGAATGTGACAACCGTCAAAATCCAGGTACTTATTCTGTTGTGATATCAATTCGAAACGTTAGTTACTTCTTTGTCTCGTTCGCTCTACTTTGGTTCGTAACTTTTGAATCTATACTTTATCGGAACTAGTGTCGGTATAACTTCCGGAATCAAAATTATAAGTCCTAATACCAAGAAAACACCTATTGAACTTTCCTAAGTTCATAACTTATCATAACCAACAACTTATAATTAACAAAAAGGTCCAACGAAGCAATAACGCAAAAACGGAAATTTCAAAGTGACCAAAAATGGCCCGGTGCGCCGCACCTCTCGTCAGGTTTTCAAAAATGTTACAAATTTGGTCCCTTTCTTGTTTTACACTCCCACCACCCAACTTGGCCAATAGGAAACGACTTGGGGCCAGTAATTACTGGCATTTGGCAGTCCCTAGACCCATTTACACTCCTTTTCATTTTCTTATTCATTTTACCAAAAACACAAAACACACACACATACATCTCTCTCCATTTTCTCTCTAAAAGCTCAAGAACACCAGGAATATTTCACCATTAAAACCCATATTTAGACCATACAAATCGTTCCAAACATCAAACAAAGCCAAGGGTATCGTTTTTAGTAAAAAGGACCACGGTTATAAAGATTTTTGGAGCTCAAATCCGGCCAAAACTCTTCATCTAAGCTTTTCCTTCGGTAGATCTCTATACTTTTACTATTCTTACAGTAATATTCAATTGCATTTAAGATCTAACGGTTAAAAATATGATTTTTCATAAATCTATGACTTGTTACGGTCAAAAACGTTTTTAAACGAAATACTCTTTAGATCCACGAATCTGTGGATAAAAACAATTATGAAACTGTTAAAATGTTGTTTTAAAGGATATTTACTAATTGCATGTTCGATCTAAACAACAAAGAAAAGTTTTATGAAGTTTTATGACACTTTTCTCACAAAAACGATTTTTAACTAAAAAGTAATTAGATCTACATTTTTGTGGTTTAAAGTTGATTAGAAACTGATAAAACTTTATTTTATATGGTGTCTACTGGTTGCATGTCGAAATCCATAAGTCACAAAACGTTTTAGCAAGAAAAACACAAAAAACGGGATTGAGACAGCAGCTAGGTGCGCCGCACCTGTTGCCAGGTGCGCAGCACCGGGCTGCTGTCCTCCCGAAAATCGTCGTTTTACCCGATTAAAAGTTGTGTATACATTCTGGACTTTTACCAAAATCATGAGGGGACTGAGATAAACAGAATCTATAATAAAAAGTGACTTGTGTTAAACTATATGGACCTTAATAAGCTATAAAACGTGTATTATTGTATATTAGGTGATTTGTGAGCGGAGTTGATTTATAATTTTTGGATATGAGATTTGGGCGCGGAAGCATCCCCACTATGTTTTACTTTTAATACTTTTCAACATTATTTGGGGGAAGCATAAGATCATGTTTTGTAACTTATAAACACTATTTGCAAATTATTGGTATTTATTGAATCTCGTTTTAAACTTCGAATCCATGAAGCATTTTAACTTGAATCTTACAAACTATCATGCGTTGTGTTAATGCCTTAGCAGGATAACTAAACTAGGATGCTTGTTAGTAACCAATCCTTGATGGATATATAAGCCCGTAAGATCTCTTGAATGTTTTTAGTATCCTTAATCAAATGCCCGTTTTAATCTCTCTCTCTCTTATACACTATTAGCAATAGCTGTTAGTCATATGGGTATCGATACTTAGGAGGGGTCACTCCTTACTCAGGGTTAGCGTCCCAAGTACATATTACTACCTCACTTATTGAATTACTTACTTAAATATTTTTGGGCTGCCATCTCGACCATACAATCGGTTTAGTGTATACTTACTACTTATATTATGCCAAGCGATTGATACAAGGTACCTTTAGTTAAGTTAAACACATATCCCATACGCATATACATTATTTTAGCGCCTGATCCCGCTTTTACATTATTTTAGCGCCTGATCCCGCTTTTACATTATTTTAGCGCCTGATCCCGCTTTTACATTATTTTAGCGCCTGATCCCGCTTTTACATTATTTTTAGCGCCTGGTTTCGCTATCACTACTATGCGAGTTTACTTATTTACTCACTTTACTCGCTTACTTATAACTTTTACCATTAAATTTCTATTTTTGGTAACTTTCTATTTCTGGTAACTTCTATTTTTGGAAACTCTTTCAAACTCTAAACTGTAACTCACTCACTACGTTTCGTAGTTGACACTTTATCTTATGTTTCAGGAAATTAGTGTAAGCTCATGATGCATGGCGTGGACGGGTCGAGGCAGTCGTGTGAGGACCTTGTTGGGAAAAGACTTGGCCAGTTATTTTGGGAAATATTTTATGAATCATTTTAATCGTGTGTCAATGTATTAAACTATTTGTCTTTCGATTGTTCGAATGGGATTTAAACACTTTTAATTTCAATGAATGACTCTTTTACCGTTATGTTTTATATGACCTGTGACATGATTTTCCAGCTCTTCACATTCCCGTGTTTCCGCTTTAGCGGGGTGTGACAAAAGTTTAATTAAACTTTAAATGTCAAGGTTAAGTATTGTCCAAAATAGTCCGAAATGGTAATTGTCACGTTTTGTCCAAAAGTCCGATTTAACGATTATTATTATTACGTCACAAGTGATTTTGCTTGCGGAAATGGTTTGTATTTTTCTAAGGAAATTTGGACAGCGCTTCCGCGCCCAAATTTCGTATCCAAAAATACACTTTCCACTTTCGCTCACAAATCACCTACACACACAATATCATATTTATTCTAGTTCATTTTATGTCCAAATAGTCCACACGAGTCCCAAATGTTATTATTTTTACTTATTCAGTCCCAAAATGATAGTCACGAAAAAGTCAGCGGGTCAAAGTTGCTTAAAACGACAAAAACTCGGAAGAAAAGCAGGCATGTGCGCCGCTATGAAGGCTGGGACGACGCACAAAACACGTTTTTGTGCCCCGTTGCGTCGTCCTGGCTTATAGGACGGCGCACAGCCTCGTGTTTTTGGATTTTTCGTGCAAAACGTTTATTTTAGCCATAGATCTCGACATGCATTAGGTCCAAACTCAATAAAACTTCATTTTAACAGTTTCTAAAGCGTTTTTAACCGTAATTTTATAGATCCAAAGGTTATTTCGGTTAAAAATCGTTTTTGACCATAAAAAGTCATAGATTTTTGTAAAAACTTATTTTTTTTGTCTTAGATCTTACATGCAAGTAATAAAATCAGTAAATAATGAAAAGGGAGTGATTTCTACCGAAGGGATTAGCTTGGATGATGATTTGGTGTGACAACCGTCAAAAATTCAGGTGATTCTCAGTTAATTTATCGGTTCGAATCTCTAGTTACTCTTTTATAGTGTTCATATTTCTCTAGTTCGTACTTGTTGAGTCTTTATTTGGTCGGATCCAGTGTCGGAGTAACTCCTGGAATCGAATTATATAAGTCCTAATACCAAGAAAACACCTAATGAACTTTCCTAAGTTCATGTCGTATCAGAATTAAGAACTTTCAGTTAACGAAAAGGTCCAATGAAGCAAAACGTAAAAACGAAAAATCAGATAAATACTGAAAAATGGCACGGTGCGCAGCACCGGCTGACAGAAATTCCAAAAAAAATTGCATTTTTAGTCCTTGCCTCGTTTTTTACACAAAACTATTACCAACCACAAACGAGATTGGACTCAATTACTGCCATATTTCACAGTCCCAAGGCCTTCCATCATCACCCTCTTTATTTTCTTTTCATTTTCATTTTACATAATCAAAAACACACACACAAAACACATAGTTCCCCATTTTCTCTCTATTTCTCTCAAGAACAACATCAAATACAGTGATTTACAACCACTAAATCCACATAAATCAACCATCAAAATCGTTCAATCATCAAAGCAAACAAGGAGGAGCAAAGTATTTTCGGTTTCAAGCTTTCTCTACCGATTTTGGAGCTCGAAATCCGTCTAAAACACCATCCACTCATTTTCATCCGGTAGAAATCTTTCTCCTACCTTTATTTACTGTTTTTACAAGTTGCATGTAAGATCTAAACCATAAAAATGAGTTTTTATAAAGATTTATAACTCTTTTTATACAAAAATGATTTTTAACTAAATAATACTTAGATCTATGTCTTTGTGGTTAAAAGTTGAATAGAAACTGTAAAATACCATAGTATGAAGTATCTACTGATTGCATGTCGAAATCTTTGAGTAACAAAACGTTTTTGACAAGAAAAACACAAAACGGGAAAGGACAACAAGGAGGTGCGCAGCATCCCCTGCTCAGTGCTGCGCACCGGACTGCTATCTCCCCGAAAAATCGTCGTTTTAGTCGTTGGAAACTTGTGTACACATTATGGACTTTTGTTAATAACGTTATGGGACTGAGATGGCTAAAATAATAACAGTGGCAACTTTTATTGAACTCTTTGGACTAAATGGACTTGTTTATTAAGCTATTCTGTGTTTATATGTGTTTTGTGAGCAGGGATGACTTTAGGTTTTGGACATGAAATTTGGGCGCGGAAGCGCTGCCCAAATTTCGTTAGAAAACCTAAACCATTTCAGCAACCTAAACATGTCGATCATAATAATAACTTCAACTTATACTTTCGTACTAAATATAACGTTAACCGCTTCTGACCATTTTTGGAACAAAACTAAACTTAACACTTGAGGTTAAATAAAAATTGTCCATTATATCATTTAAAGTAACATAATGAGATAATAACTTTTGTACAACCTTGGTATCCTTAGGCATTCCGTGATTCGCGGCTCTTAATTCCGACCGATTCCCGAGTTCTCTATCTTCGCAAACCGTGAGTTACAACCCCACTTTGTTTTACTTTTGTTCTTTTAAACATTATTTGGGGGAAACATAAGATTATATGCTTTGTAACTTTTGATACTATTTGCGAATAATTGAAACAATTGGAAACTTGGTACTTTTGAAACTTTATTGAAACTTTTGGAAACTTGTGTGAAACTTGTGTGAAACTTTGGAAACTTAAAACATTTTAAACTCGTGAAACTCGTAAACTTTGGAAACTCGTACGAAACCTTATTGCAACTCTTATGAAACTTTGAACTTTGGGAAACTTAGAAACTTGTGAACTATTATGCGTATATGTGTTGATGCCTTAGCCGGTTAACTAAATTTAGGATACTTGTTAGCGACCAATCCTTGATGAAAATATAAACCCGTAAGAACTTACTGCTACTTTTGGAAACTTTGTTCATTTGCCCGTTTTTGGTTCAGGAACTTTAATACACTATTAGCAACAGCCGTTATTCATATGGGTATCGATACTTAGGAGCGGTCACTCCTTACTCAGGGTTAGCGACCCAAGTACATATTACTAAGATTCCGTTAGCAACTTATTGAAACATTTTTGGGCTAGATCAGGACCACACAATCGGTTTAGTGTATACTTACTATTTATATTATGCCAAGTGATTGATACGAGTTACTATTTAGTTAAACACATACTCCCTACGCATATACCTTTTTAGCGCCTGGATTCCGCTGCAACTTGATTTATACGAGTTTTATTTATCTCACTTGCGTGTGTACAAACCTTTTACTATTTACATACATGTCCTAACGTCGTTCCGTTCTTTTTACTTGACGTCACTATTTTCATATACTTTCTATTTTTGGAAACTTTATCGAAACTCTAAATTGTAACTCACTCACTACTTTATGTAGTTGACACTTTATCTTATGTTTCAGGAAATTAATGTAAGTGTATGGAATGCAAGGCAAGGAAGGGTCATTATGGTTACGTGAGGCGCATAGTGGGAAAAGACCTTTTTCTATTTTGGGAATTTTATCATGAAACATCGTACTTGTACTTTATTTAAAATTTGTGAACTGCTTGGTTGTCGAAACTTGAACTATTTTATTTTTATTGAAATGACTTGAATCGTTTAAATTTGCTTATGACCGTGTAATGATATTCCAGCTCTCACATTCCATGTTTCCGCTATAGCGGGGTGTGACAGACTTGGTATCAGAGCACAGGTTATAGTGAAAACGGTTTTAGGAATTTCCAAAAAGTTTTTGAAACCAAACTATAACCAAGGCTTTTCGGAAAATCATTATGGGTTCAAAACTTTAGAGAATTAATTTTGCGATTGCATGATTGTTTTTAACTACGCATGGCCTGATCACCCCTGCCTAGTTCAAAATGACTTATGCAAGGACGAAACGTAATTACTAAAGATAAACGGTTTTGAGTCGAAAAATTCCCGGTCTTACTATTCCCAACCTCACGTGACTGACCCTTTCCTACATTCCTTACTTATTTTCCTTTAACATTATCTTGTTCATGTACTTACGAAACTCTTTACGTCGCAGATCCGTCATGTCTCAGTCCTCACGCTCGCGATCCCCCTCACGATCTCAGTCCCGATCCCAGCACCAAGCCGCCTCCCCACTGCACGAACCCTCTGAGGGCCATACGGCCTCCGAGAGTCAGCGTCGTCAGACGAATGACCCGACGGAGGATACGCCTATGACTATTAGCAGCAGTAACGGGTCTAGCCCGAGGACCGTATTACCCCCTCCTCGATCGGCACCCGTTGCAGCTCCACCTCAGCCCCAAGGGACCCGCGCCATGATGGCCGCGCGCCAGCAACCGGACCCGTTCCGACCCCCACCCCCTCAGTCCTTCGTGGACCCATACGATCCCGCCATGCGCACTCCAGTCATGGAACGCTACGCGTGGGAACGTCAGTTCCTCGAGGAGAGGCGACGTGCCCAGGAGGCCGGAGTCTCCCGACCTATGATGCCACCTACTCTCCAGCCTCCTCCACCGGCCGCATTTCTCCACCTGCACCGCGAGGTTCGTGCACTCGCCGAGGAAGCCCAACAGCAGGGCCTCCACCTCTTCGAAGTCTCCGACGCCGCGCACAAACTGGCGGAACAGTCGATACGAACCATCGCATCGGATCGGGCCACTGCACGGACCGTGCAGCGCCTTGTCAGCACGTGCTTCGTCGTAGGGGCATTGGTCGCAGCTATGGTCTCCAAGGTGTTTCTAGAGAAACACCATTAGTTCATTTCCTCTACTTATGTACTGTAGGCCGAGTTGTAATTTTTCCATGTACACAACTTCGAGCCATTTTCATTATTTCCTTATTGTATCGTATTGTACTGTACTTCTCCTTTTTTTTTTGAACCCTGTACTCAACTTATGATTAATTAATGAATGAAGTTCCATTTATTATTATCTATTATTACCTTGTCTTGTGAATCTTGTACTGTGTTGAATCACTTTTCTGCGTATGAATCCTTGTCGTGTGAATCTCTTGAAACTTTGTCGTGCGTGTACTAACTGTTCTATTACCTTACTCTTGCGTGATTGCTAACTTGTTCATTGAATCATGTTCTTATCATACTCTAATCGTGAGGGAGATCGTAAGTACATGAACAAGAAAACGTTAAAGGAAATATGTAAGGAAATGCAGGTAAAGGTCGATCACGTGAGGTTGGGAATAGTAAGACCGGGAATTTTTCGACTCAAAACCGTTTAACATTAGTAATTATGTTTCGTTCTTGCATAAGCCATTTTGAACTAGGCAGGGGTGATGAGGCCATGCGTAGTTAAAAACAATCATGCATTCGCGAAATTAATTCTCTAAGGTTTTGAACCCATAATGATTTTCCGAAAAGCCTTGGTTATAGTTTGGTTTCAAAAACTTTTTTGGAAATTTCTAAAACCGTTTTCACTATAACCTTTGCTCTGATACCAAGTCTGTCACACCCCGCTATAGCGGAAACACGGAATGTGAGAGCTATAATATCATTACACGATCATAAGCAAATATAAATGATTCAAGTCATTTCATTTAAGATAAAATAGTTCAAGTTTAAACAACCAAGCAGTTCACAAATTTAAATTAAGTACAATTACAAAGTTTCAAAATAAAATTCCCCAAAATAGAAAGGTCTTTTCCCAAAGTGCGCCTCACGTAACCATAATGACCCTTCCTTGCCAAGCATCCCGATACTTACACTAATTTCCTGAAACATAAGATAAAGTGTCAACTACATAAAGTAGTGAGTGAGTTACAGTTTAGAGTTTCGATAAAAGTTTCCAAAAATAGAAAGTACGTAAAAGTAGTGACGTCATAAGAAAAAGGAACGGAGCGACGTTAGAACACATATATGTAAAGAGTAAAGAGGTTTTGTAGACACGCAAGTAGAACAAATAAAACTCGTATAAGTAAAGTGGTAGCGGAATCCAGACGCTAAAAAGGTATATGCGTAGGGAGTATGTGCTTAACTAAATTAGTAACTCGTACCAATCACTTGGCATAATATAAATAGTAAGTATACACTAAACCGATTGTGTGGTCCTGATCTAGCCCAAAAATGTTTCAATAAGTTTCCAACTGAATCTTAGTAATATGTACTTGGGTCGCTAACCTTGAGTAAGGAGTGACCGCTCCTAAGTATCGATACCCATATAACTAACGGCTATTGCTAATAGTGTATAAAGTTCCTGAACCAAAAACGGGCAATTGAACATGGTTTCCAAAAATAGCAGTAAGCACTTACGGGTTTATATTTTCATCAAGGATTGGTCGCTAACAAGTATCCTAAATTTAGTTAACCGGCTAAGGCATCAACACATATACGCATAATAGTTTCACAAGTTTCCAAGTTTCCCAAAGTTTCCAAGTTTCCAAAGAGTTTCAAGTTTCGTACAAGTCTCCAAAGTTTACATGTTTCATACGTTTTAAAATGTTTCAAGTTTCCAAGGTCTCAATAAGGTTTCAAAAGCACCAAGTTTCACACAAGTTTCTAAAGAGTTTAATAAAGTTTCCAAAAGTACCAAGTTTCCAAATGTTTCTACAAATCGCAAATAGTGTCAAAGTTACAAAGCATATAATCTTATGTTTCCCCCAAATAATGTTTAAAAGTACAAATGTAAAACAAAGTGGGGTTGTAACTCACTGTTTACGAAGATAAAAGATATGAACTAGCACGAAAGAAGCGGAACGCGTCGGGAATCACAAATGACCTAAAACACCGGAATGTTGTACAAGTTTTATTAGTATAATTTGAGTTATGTTAAGTTCCAATTTAACATTTTAAATTCCCAACTTCTTATACTTAGATTCTGTCCCAAAAGGTTATTACGGAAAAATTATAAGATTCTTGTGTTCGTGTACGTTTTATAGTCCGATAAGTCCGATTATGTCCAAGAGTGTCCAAGTTCAAAGTTAATCGTGAATAAGTTATAGAACCCTTAAGTTACTGAAGTTGGTGTATATTTTACGGTGAAATTTGGGCAGCGCTTCCGCGCTATAAAAATTACGTCCATTTTCAAAACACTTTCCCGCTTTAAAACATGCAATATGACCAATAAGAACAATAATACAAATGTTTCAATTCTAAAAGCTTTTCCAAACAGTTTATTTACCAAAAACAGTGGGCTTTCCAAAATATGTATTATGTGATAACTTAGTTTAGCTTATTTTTACGTTTAAAGCTTTTAAAACGACAAATACGATGAACAACATTATTCAGGCGGCGGCTGGAGACACTCAGCCGCCGGCTGGACTTTAGCCGTCGGCTGAGAACCTTCAGCCGCCGGCGAAAAGCCTTCGGCCAGTTCCAAGATTACGTTATTTTTCGATATTTAGCTTGTTTAACGGTTAGATTCGACATGCAAACTGTTATAAACCAAATATATTTGTTTTTAAAGTAAAATCATTGTTTCTTTTAGGTTTATGTGTTAAAAGTATAGATCTATTGTAAAAACCCGTTTTTAAGCAAGAAAACGTTTTAGATCTTTATAAAACATATTTTCAGGTTATAGATTTTACATGCAAGTGATTATTTATATAAGAATAGTAAAAAGAAAGGGTTTTACCGAAGGAAAAAGTAAAGTGACGGTTGGATGAGTTTCTAGCTCCAAAAGTGATGCAAAACTTCTTCAAAACCCGATTTAAAGCTTTCCTTTTGATACCCTTTACTCTTGGAACGATTTTGATGGATTAAATGGTCGATTTTTGATGTTTAATGGACTGGAAATGGTGTTTAAGTTTCTGTTTTGATGAACTTTCTTGAGAGAATTTCTAGAGAGAAGAGGAGGTAATGTGTGTGTGTGATTTTTGTTTGAAATGAAATGAAAGAGTGTTTTGGGAGGTGGGAAAAGAGGGGTTACTGCCATAGGGAAAGGTGTTGGCAGTAATTTCCCAACCAATCCCGTTTAATGAAGGTGGTCCAATCAAATTGCATGCAAAAAATGAGTCATTAAGCCACTGCCAGCGACCATTTAGCCGCCGGCTGGCCATATCCAGCCGCCGGCTGGATTGAAATTCCAGCCTTTTGACGTTTTAAGTTTTCCGTTATAATTAGTTAAAGACTAGAATCTTTTTAGTTTCCGTTATGAAATTAGTCAAGTTCTTGTATTGTTTATTTGGTGTTAGGATTTATACATTGATTCCGACTTTTGGTTCCGACAATAAAAGACACGAAAATTATGAACCCGAACAATATGAACACGATAAAGGAGTAACTAGAGATTCGAACCGATTAAGTAACTGAGAATCACCTGAAATTTAGACGGTTGTCACAGGAGGTGCCATGATTCTACAACCAAAAGAATAGATTCAATTTAAAACGCACGATTGGAATATGATAAGAACATAATCTAGTGAATATTGATAATGACAGCACGAGAATATTATGAATGAACAAATAGTACACGCATGACAATGATTCAAGAGATAGAACTGTAATGATTGTCAATAGTAAAAGATTTACACGATTAGATAAGCACAATAATAAAAGATAGAAGTTCCATTAATGATAATAAGGTTTGATACAAGTACTGAATGGGAAAATACGGTTACAATACATAGAAAGGAAAATAGTCTAAGTCGTGTACAATGAGAAAATTACGACTAGGCTAGGTACAGTACAATACAAGGAAATAACTAATGGCGCCTTTCTAGAAACATCTTGGCCGCCATGACCGCAGTCAACGTGCCCATCACCAAGCACACACCAATGAGGTGTTGCACGGTTCGTGTCGTAGCTCGGGTCGATGCGATAACTCGCATCGCCTGCTCCGACAACTGTTGTGCAGAGTCGGTGACCTCACTGATGAGGAGCCCTTGCTGCTGGGTCTCCTGTGCCAGTCCCCACACTTCGCGGTGCAGGTGAAGGAATGCGGCCGGTGGGGGAGGCTGAAGGGTAGGAGGCATCCTCTGCCTAGCGGCCTCGACATCTCTAGCGCACTGCATTTCCTCGCGCTCCATTTGTCTCTCCCAGGAGTAATGGTCCATGAGAGGGTTATGTGGGGTCTCCTCTACAGGGTGACCAAATGGGAGGTGGGATGGTGCGGGTCGGGATGGGCCTGCCTGGTGCACGGCCATCCGGTCCGGAAGGCGGCCCGGGAGGATGACCTGCTTTCGCGCGATCAACCTGGAACGGGGCCCCCAGTACTGGGGTGGCGCGTCGACGGGTACCGGTGGTGGGGGTGGTAGCACAGCCCTCGGGCTGGACCCGATGCTCTTGGAGATAGCCATGGAGGTGTCCTCCGTGGGGTCGGTGGTCTGCCGGCGCTGGCTTTCCGAGGCGGTGCGGCCCTCGGAAGGCGAAGCGGCTCTAGTTAGCAAACGAGACTGGGATCGTGTCGGTGAACGCGAACAGGAGGAGTGAGACATGACGGATTTGTGAACAATGATTTTCGTAAGTACGTGAAGACACAAAAGAATAATAAAGGAAATGTGTAATGAAATGCATACACGGGTCAGTCACGTGAGAATCGGGAAAAGACAGAACCTGGAATTTTCGACTCAAAGACCGTTAACAATAGTAATTACGTTCCGTCCTTGCATAATTCATTTTGAACTAGGCATGGGTGATCAGGCCATGCGTAGTTCAAAAATAACCATGCGATCGCGAAATTAATTCTCTAAAGTTTGAACACATAAATGATTTTCCGAAAAAGCCTTGGTTATAGTTTGGTTTCGAAAATTTTGAAAAAATTTTAAAACCGTTTTCACTATAACCTGTGCTCTGATACCAAGTCTGTCACACCCCGCTAAAGCGGAAACACAAGATGTGAAGAGCTGGAACATCATTGTACGGGTCATAACAAACATAACGGTTCAAGTCATAGATAAATATTAAAAGTGTTTACAATTTAAAAAGAAATAACCAAGTCAAAGAGTTTCAGTACGAATACATAAATAAAGTTTCAATTTAAAATTTCCCAAAGGAAAGTGGACAAGTCTTTTCCCAAATAAGTTCTCACGCGACCGCCTTGACCCGTCCATGCCATGCACCTCATGCTTACACTAAATTTCCTGAAACATAAGATAAAGTGTCAACTACGAAAGTAGTGAGTGAGTTACAGTTTAAGTTTCTCGGCAAAAGTTCGGTTAAGTATATAAAAGTAAAAGTTTCCCAAAAAGGAGGTTAGCGGAGAAAGTCGCTTAAAATTTATATACTTTTAAAGTTTCCAAGTAATGGGCGTATCAATGCCCTAAAGTTCGTACAGACCAAGTAGAATCAAATTTAGTAAAATCATAGTTGCGGAATCAGTCGCTAAAATAAAGTGAGTAATTATGCGTATAAGTAACTAATTAGATTCTTGTATCAACCTCTTGGCATTCTATAACTGAAGTGTTCACACTAAACCGATTGTTCAACCGTGAGGCCCCTTACCCCGCCTATCCTACGGGGAGTGTCAAGATCTTAGTAATATGTACTTAGACTACCATCTAAGCCAGGAACGGTTCTTTCCTAAGTATCGATACCCATTATTACTAAACGGCTCAGAAGTTAATAGTGTGTAAAGTTCTAAAAAGCAGCTGGGCACTAAGTAGTTTTGTTTCAAAAAAAGATAGTTGTCACTTAAGAATCATGTTATAATCTCATCAAGGGTCGGTCTCGCATACAAGTATCAATAATTAGTTTAGCCGAAAAGGGGGCAAGTCGGTAAGTTCAAGTAAGCCAGTAGAGCAAATAAGTGTTTACGCATAAGAGTTTCAAAGGTTTGTCCAAAATAGACCAATAGTTCCATAATAGTTTCAAAAGTTCGCAATAGTCTCATAAGTTCGTAATAGATTCAACAGTTCACAAAAGTTGCAATTGTTCGTAAAGTTTTCAAAATACAATTAATCTTATGTTTCCCCCAAAAATCATGCAAAATATACATTAAGTAAAAGGGGCTGTAACTCACGGATTGCGAAGAGTAAGAGTGCGAGACGGTCGGAATGGAAGCCGGGAATCACGGATCGCCTATTTACCAAGATAGTTCAATTAGTTATTATCTTATTATGTTCTTTTTATGTAATATAATAGATAAAGTTTAATTAAACTTTAAGTGTCAAGGTTAAGTATTGTCCAAAATAGTCCGAAATGGTAATTGTCACGTTTTTGTCCAAAAGTCCGATTTAACGATTATTATTATTACGTCACAAGTGCTTTTGCTTGCGGAAATGGTTTGTATTTTCTAAGGAAATTTGGGCAGCGCTTCCGCGCCCAAATTTCATATCCAAAAATACACTTTCCACTTCCGCTCACAAATCACCTACAACACAATATCATATTTATTCTAGTTCATTTTATGTCCAAATAGTCCACACGAGTCCCAAATGTTATTATTTTTACTTATTCAGTCCCAAAATGATAGTCACGAAAAAGTCAGCGGGTCAAAGTTGCTTAAAACGACCAAAACTTCAAAAACTCGGAAGAAAAGCAGGCATGTGCGCCGCTGTGAAGGTTGGGACGACACACAAAACACGTTTTTGTGTCCCGCTGCGTCGTCCTGGCTTCTAGGACGGCGCACAGCCTCGTGTTTTTGGATTTTTCTTGCAAAACGTTTATTTTAGCCATAGATCTCGACATGTATTAGGTCCAAACTCAATAAAACTTCATTTTAACAGTTTCTAAAGCGTTTTTAACCGTAAGTTTATAGATCTAAAGGTTATTTCGGTTAAAAATCTTTTTGACCATAAAAAGTCATAGATTTTTGTAAAAACTTATTTTTTTGTCTTAGATCTTACATGCAAGTAATAAAATCAGTAAATAATGAAAAGGGAGTGATTTCTACCGAAGGGATTAGCTTGGATGATGATTTGGCCGGATTTTTAGCTTCAAAAACCTTTACGAAAATGGTCCTTGCCTAAATATTTGGTTTCTTCTTGCTTATCTTGATGTTTCAAACGACTTGTATGGACAAAAATGGTGTTTTAGTTGCTGTGATTCACTGGAAAGAGGGAGGTTTTTGGGAGGATTTAGAGAGAAAGATGTGTTTGTGTGTGTTTTGTTTTATAAAAATGATAAAATGAAAATGAATAAAGGAAGGTGATAATGAGAAGTCTTGGTACTGCCTTTTTGCAGTAATGATAGCCTGGAACTCGAGATTGATTGGTTGGTGGGTTAGAAAAACGAGACATGCAAATTTTTCAAATTCTTTGCAAAATAAGTCCTGCCAGGACGGCGCACAAGGCATGTGTGTGTCATCCTGGACCATTTTTGTAATACATTTTGCGTTTTTGCTGATTTTGTATTATTGTTTCGTCGGACCTTTTCGTTAACTAAAATTTTAAAGTATGGTACATTATGAACTTAGGAAAGTTCATTAGGAGTTTTCTTGTTATTAGGACTTATATAAATTGATTCCGGGTGTGATTCCGACACTGTCGCGTTTCCGGTTATTGAACTGTAAATGACTACGATAGACCATAAGAGAGACATAGAGTATAGAATGCACTTGAAATTGGACCGTTGTCACAAATTTGGAGTTAGCAACTTGTTGAATATTTGAATGTTTCTTCATGGGAACAACAAGAGAGGAGTTCTTTTCTAAGAGTAGATGAGTTTCGAGACGAATAAGAGATGATGTAGTTTTTCCACCTAACTTGGCAATTAATTAAAAATTAAATTTAACTATATATAGGAGTATAAAAAATCAATTTTATAAAATAACAAATCAAATTTTTGATAAAAAATTGTTATTACTTTCTAAATGTAAAATAGTTTAATATGAAACTTATAGATACGTATATTTAGTATAGCTAATGATAATAAATGAATTATTTGTTAATTAATCATAACTAGAGAATCTCTCGTGCTACGCACGAGTTCGGTTACAGTTTGTATAAATAAAGAAGTCCTTTCGTTCGTGTGCGGTTACAGTTTACATGAGATAACTCAATCAATTGGTTAATGTAATCGGAAAAAGCATACCCAAAACACTCCTTCACTCTCCAATTATAAACTATTAAATTATTATACACACCTGAACTAAGTCCGTCAAACGAATTCTAAGATTCTGCAAGTCACCGTCTGTGAGTGCATCCATACCACGTGATAAAGGTTGTTTCCGCAGGGTAATGTCCCCATAGAAGCTTTCATTAGAACACACGGATAAGGAGCGAAAGGTGTTTTTGCCTTCAAAAAAGAACAAATTCGATCAATCTTTCATCTATAAATATTGTGACTGTATAATATTTGCCCAAAAAATGCCATGTAAAGAGCCTGTTGAACATACCAGTAGCAAACCATAGAGGCAAAAGGCTAATACGGATCTGTAAGCACACAAAAAGTGAGTACATTAACAAACAAACAATAAATATACATGATGTGTTTCTAATATATCGATAACCATTAATCCATTATTTTGTACCTGTACGAAAAGGTTGATACGGACATCTTCAGTACATCGTTGATTGTTGGCAGCAATCCAAGCCAGAAGCGCATTACACAACTGTTTTTCGCTGAGAACATTTAAAACATTATAGTGTTGTTTATAACTTTTGAAACCAGTAATAAAAAAATTAAACCAACCTCTCGACAGTCAAATGGGGATGCTTGATAGTAGAAAGTAATAAATCATGTAGAACATCACGGAAAGAGGTACAAGATATCGCCCAAACCTGCACAAATAATTGTTCTTTCAGACCATGTATAAATTCAAATATCCCTTGCCAAAGAATAATGGCATCCAATAAGAAAAATCGTCAATAAAACATTGAGATAGGTCGAGTAATATACGTACAAAGTTCTTTGCAAGATAACTTGTACAGAGTTCAGGAAAATGGTTCACCACAAGAAGGAGACCACTTCGGCTAATCAGGAAAAAGACCAAAAAGATCTTGAAAATATCATTTCTGTTAAAAAAGTAATAAAACAATGTTGCAAGGATAACGGGATCTGGAGATTGTAAAGTTTTTAAGACGTGGATTGTGTTCATATATGTGTGTATGTGTAATGTATGAAAAATTTAACGCTTATGAATCATATATTCATGTGCTGTAGTATATGAAATAATTAGTCTACCATACATTATAATAGGCGAACTTTAATCATCACCACCACGATTACATTATTCTGTAATTTCAGTTAATACCAATGCTTATTACTAATTAGTAATTAGTGTCACATAAACAAATCATATACAAGTCACAACTGCCAAATTATCCGTCTAACAATTAAAAACAACAAATAACACCATCTATATTACAGAAACCATACATCTAGAGAATGCAGTGAGCTCAAGAAAAAAGCAAGAGGAAAACGTAGAATCTGCACACAAAGGAAGACAAGAACAACAAATTAGCAGCTTAGAAATCAAAAATCTACCATTTATGAATCAGATATTCATCTGTTGTAGTATGTGAAACAGTTACTCTACCATAAAAACCGAACCAAGCCGCATAGATAGAGGAAGTACGAAAACACAGAAGTCCAAATATAACAAAAACTTCGATACATAGAGCGTCAAAATTGTTAAAAGGCGCAACAATGACAAACGTATTCCTAAAAACACTTCTATATCAATAACTATATAACATAACAACAATTACAGCCTCACGTCACCTAAATCAAACCTCATGTCACAGTATTTTAATCTTCGTATAAGAAACAAAACATATACATATGTCCATGCCTATATAACCTAATAACAATTACAGCCTCATATCACTTAAATCAAACCTCGAAACAAAAACCAAAACCACAAACATGACAAAACGAAACAACTTACATTCGTCAGCCATCTTATTAGCAATTACTAATTACTATAAAACAATGTCAAAGTATTTAAAAACACAAACATGACAAAACGAAACAACTACTACTATTTGCAACTGCTATAACGATCAGGTTTAGAAAAGACCAAAATAAAAACTTACCAATTTAATATCGAAAGGAGTACGAAGTTTAACTATTGTATCACCAGAGCAGTTAAAATTCGGCTGATAAGAACCGAAATTTCAGGTAACTAAAACATAAAGCAATAACCAAAACTTGACTATGCTAACAATAACCAAAATCCAACAATCCTATTGGTTAAGATGCAATGCAATAAAACGAACACCACCGATTAGACCTTCAATAACGAAACAAACAAAACCAATCATACTTGTATAAAACGCAATGCAATAAGGCAAATGACAAAGACCATACCTTAAAAAACGAAACAACAAAACGTTTAATCCGCAGACAAAGGAAGACAGGAAGAAGATATCAGCTACGATGAATGTAAAATAATCACAATCAGTCGGAAAATAGTCGGAAAACGAAGAAAACCGGACGGTAACGGTGAGGCTTCTTAACTCCTCCGGTAGTCGAAGCAGATTTCCTGGTAGCCTATCATCATTTTAAGACAAATCAACAATCAGTTTTGAAAATGATATACATACATAATATGAATCTAACAAAATTCAAATCGAAAATCAAATTGGAAGAACTAAGCAAAAAACCGAATGAAAAACAGGGAGACGACACGTGTAACAAAAATCCGACGCGTGTAAGACTGAAAGACGAAGAGCAGGCCAAAACCAAACCCAAACCAAAAACCCAATAAACAAAAGCAAAAGCCCAACTACCAGGCTCATGTATTAAAAAACAATAAAGGGCACAATTAGCAATGCTCCTATGACTTTTAATTAGGAGGGTAATAATATAAATAATAATTGATTGGGATCATGAAATACCATTAAAATTTTTGATATCAAAACACCCAATCATAACTCTCCATTTCAAAAATCCACTTAAAATTTAATTTTGTTTAAAAATTAAATATCTCAAAAACCGTAATTGTATTAAACATATAAATTACACCATTATAATGAGTCTTAAATTATCTTTCTATAAAGTACCCACTCGATTTACTTTTGACGGAAAAAAAATTCGGGTTCTTTTTATGGATTTTAAAATTTTATATTATAAAATCACGATTTTATCACACGTAATTTTAGTAATTTCACATTTTTTTTTCGTTTTTCTTCTAGTTGAAGGTATACAATATAACAAATATATGTTTTGAAATTCATATTTAGTGTTCAAATCATATGTTATTGTACCTTACGAATATCAAGATTTGTCCGAAAACAAAAAAATAAAAAATCATCAATTTTTGATTTTTTTTTTCCGGTTCTCTACAATAGTATTATCAAATGTGATATATATATATATACAATTATAGTTGAAATCATGTGTTTTATTGTGTTATAAGTTTTCGAAATTTTACATACTTAATAAAATCACACATGATATACAATAGTATTATCACATGTGATATACATACTATCATATTTATGTAAAATAAATTAAGGCAAACAAAAATCGTCACATATGATATACAATACTATCAAATATGATATGCGTACTATCACATTTATGTTAAAAGAATGAAGGGAAACAAAATCGTCAAAATTCGATATTTTTCTAAATTTAGGTAATTTATACGTTTTATACTAATTCTCTATTATAAAGTTTTACGAATTGGTGCTAATATCACATGTGATATTATCGTCACAATTTCAATACCCGCTAAAAAAAAAAACATTTAAAGTATATAACACCACTGCTCTAGTTAGAAATAAAAACGAAACGATTGCAACGGTGTAATTTGTTTCGTCTAACGATTAACTGTTTACGAGATAAATTAATTTAAAAATATAAAATAAAAGTGTATTTTGGTTTTTATCTTAGCAATTAGATTAAAATGTGATGATTGATCAAAATTGTAACTTTTGGTCCTTAAAAAGTTATGTGTTTTAATTGATCATTTACCTAATAATAATCTTAAATATATCATTAAGAACTAAATTAATAATTCTATATTAATTTAAATATATGAAAAACTTAAATAATGACAAATGTCAAAATTTTAGATAATGTTTTACTCTTTTATTAGAGTACAACAAAAAGATTATAATGATTTTTCTAGATCGTATCCTCATGAATCATACATTATAAATCGGTATTTATGAACCAAATATATAGTATATAAATACATGATGAATTAAATATCTTTTTATTGAAATAAGAATTTTGATAATGATATTGTTTTAATTTGTTTATAATAAATTATTATTATTACATGTTTGTTTTGTTTAACATTATTAAATAAACTATCTTTAGATAGCCAAAATCACTGTCATTAGTTGTTTATAGAAGATTTTTGATAGGGCTATTATAAAGATGGTAAATCCGAAAGTATTAGAGGATCGTTAATATCAAAAGCATGTATATTGATACGTTTAGTTCATTAAATTACGTCTAACAAAGTTTGAAAAATCTAGAATCTTGAAATTATAAATGAGTTTCTCCTTATTTTTAATTCATTTTATATATAACTTTTTAAAAAAGATTTTTTTTTAATGAATTGTGTAAGAGAATCTTAAAACTAAAAAATAACACCTTAAATTTTAGCGTAAATAACACTCCCCTTCATACTCATCTCCTTTCATTAATTAAAGTCCCACTTCTTTCCTTCCGATCGAGTTTACCCTAAAATATCCCATAAATTACACACCACCTTTAAAATTTGCATCCCTTTCTCTTTTATTACCCTAAACTCATTATATTCATTTAATGACGAGATTATTATTTGATTGTTTCTAAAAAAAAATGTTACCATCCAAATATTCTTAAATTAATTATTGTTTATTGATTATAAAGTTGGTTCTTATAAGTTTGTTTATTTATTTTTAGTGTGACATCTATCTCATAATGAATAATAATGATTACTCATTTTAACGTTGTCTATGTCAGTCTAATACAAATATATAGGTTATTTATATAAAAAAAAAAAATTAAAATTAAAGAATTCTTTTGTATAAATATTCTATATATTAAGGCTACATAAGTCGATCCATTTAAAATGATTATGCAAATACATTCTAAAAAGAAAAACATATAAGTCGTTTATTCATTTTACAAGGTCGTGTGTAACTTTTTTTTTCTTAAAGTTTTTTACTTAAAAGAACTCGTGCGTGGCACGGGTGTATAATCTAGTTAAATATTCTTTCTGTCCTAAAATTATTGTCTTCGGACCAAAAAAAACACAGTTTTAGAAAAAAACATAATTATTTCTGTTTTATCTTTCCTACTTTTTATAAAATGAAAGTTTTGTCTTTAGTTAATTAATTAATGTTTTCCATAAAATATGTAATAATAACTTTAACTAAGGGTATTTTGGTAACTTATCAAACTTTCTATCTATTTTTAGTATTAGGGGTGCTTGGTTAGGGGTAATGTAGGGTAATGGGGGTAATGATAATGATTGAAGGTGGTTGGTTTGTTGTATTGTAGTTAATCATTGCACAATAATAGGTAATACTCCATTATAGTATAAATCGGGGGCATTCATTAACCACTAATTGCATTCCATAGTATTCCCTTTTCCTTTCCCCGCTTTGAACCAAGCAGGCCCTTAGATGATTAAAATGGGACAATCCAAAATGGAATACTAGACGAATAATATGGGATGGAGAGTAATAAACAACATACTATAAGGGGTGTTGATTAGGTTGGGTTAGCGGGTTTCGGGTTGGGTTATTTGGGTTTTGAGTTGTGAGAAAAATACCCATATCCATACCCGAATAACAATATGGGTTAAACCGGTTTGGGTTATTCGGATTAGGTAATCCGTGTTTGACCATTTTAACCCATTTTACCCGATTAACAACAAATAACTAATTGATTTTAACTAAAATAGTATACTTAGCTATAATTTTCATATTAATGAAACCGGTCAAACTCACAACGTATAAAATATGTTCAACTTATCGTCGATTTTGCCATTTTATACCAATTTCATCTTACACAAACAAAAAACGAAACAAATATTTATCTTTGAATAACTTTCTGTAAGCTTCTTATATTTTATGAAAATAAAAACAAACTAATAAGATGCAACTAATAATAATTTTATTATACATAACCAATAAAATTGGACATAAACTATTAGTATCTATATAAGAGTTAACTTAATCGGATTATATGAATTATACAGATTATTCAAATGAAAATAAATAGACACGTAGCTATTAGTTTGTTTCATATTCTTTCTTATATAAGACCAAAAATCATGACCAGACTATGTACAGGCCGATAATATTCAAACAGCTCTTGGTTTTAGAGATTTTAGAAAAATAAAAAAATAATTATATCTTCAAAAGCTTTTTCAGTTTGCTGGTTTGAGTTTAGAATGACCCTTTTTATTTTTGATGTAGTATTTATTTTGCAACCGTAAACAACGCAGCATTATATACTTTAAAGCAAATTGCTGCCGAGAGTCAGTACTAAAGAAGTTCTCATCGTTAGTTTTCGATTTCATTATTTTCAAACCAGTTTCAGTCCGTTGTAAAAAACACAACAGATGAATGACTACTACTTAGCTAATTTATATCCTATCAACTGAAACAGCTATATATACACCACCCATAAAATGCATCAATTATAGGTGAATGCATGATATGCAGTTCAACAGTGAGGCGCATACCAATTAAAAAATAACCCATTACCAAATGCAAAAATGATAGAATATCAAATATACCGATAGATCACCATTTAAAACCAAACAGTGATTTGCAAATAAGTCTTACCAGATTAAACTTCGATAAGTAACAGACAAAACATTACTTCTTTCAAATTAACACGTTCCCAAAACAGAGTACAACCATACTCCAACTATTCTAAACTGATAAAAAAAATACTAAGCGATTTTACCTTCTGAACTTGGGACGTTTGGGAGCACTGCTGCTGGGACCGGCACGGGACTTGCCAAAAGCCTTCATCTTCCTTCTTTTTCGCTCTTCTTCACTGTCAGATTCATCTCCATGCTCCTTGTCGGCACGGCTTGCTTCTCTCTCTAACTCTTCCCATGTCTTTCCTTCTTCTTCCTCTGAGCCTTCTTCTTCCTCTTCCTCCTCGTCATCATCAGATTCCACCAAGGATGCACTCTCAGACCCTTCATCTTCTGACTCAGACTCGGGCTCTGCGTCCGACGGCACATAACCCTGGTCAGATTCCTGTGAACCATCGGAGTCCGAATCACTAGCTTCCAAATTTAAAAACTCCCATCCACCTTCATCAATGAAGTTCTGTGGGTCATCAGTAATTGTTTTCAAAATGGCTCGCCAGTTCATGTTCAATCTGCTCTCATAGTACTTAATGTCGGTTGTGTCAAGCCATTCTTTGATGCCATCCAGTGATGAAGAAGGAATTGAATCAATACGGAGAACATCACGTTTAAAGTCTTTAAACACAATCGCCATGTCAAAATTCTTCTGTCCAAGTCCAACACGTTCAAGGTTCACGATTTCAATCTCACCCAAAGTAACCACCAGAAAGGGAGTTTCAATCAGCTCCACTAAACAGCTCGAAGTCGGAACTATGAAAGCAGAAGCTTTGTGTGGGACCCCATGAAACCCAAGTTCTCTTAAAGGCTGATCAAACTCAAGATCAAACCCTTTAAATTTTGGTTGTCCCCAAAGATCGTTAACCCGATTAACATAACTTTGAAAATCCATATTGATTTTGTTTTTACGATCACGTTCTCTTTGTTCTTCCTCAATTTCATCTGGGTCATAAGCGGATCTCTTTCCACCTCCTAGGGTTTGCACAACATCCATTACCTCAACGTAGAACTGGACATCTTTTGTCTTCTTGTTTCCAACCATGATGTGATTATGAAGATGAAAATGAAGCAATGTGATCATTTCCTTCTCAGCTGCTTGAAAAAATGCATGTTTAATATTACCAAAAAGAATATCCACTCGTTCATCAGACCTAGACGTCGAGAATCTAAAACCATTGTCATGAGCCTCAAGAGTACCGGGAAGCTTCCTTCCACGACCTGGAAACGGTGGCCGGATCCAAAGATCTGTTAATCTTATTGGTTTAAATTTATTCCCGGCAAGCACAAGTTTCTCTTGAGTAACCAATGACGCCCTTTCGGCTCTTTCAGACTCCCGAGAAACCACATTTCTCCTAAGTGTTTTTATCTGCTGTACCACTTCGCTAATATGCCTCGGGTCCTTTGAACGAAATGATACTTCTTTAAGAAAGATCTCAGTTTGATTCTTGACCGAGTTTGGGTCATGAGTCGAAAAGGGTGTTCCAGGAACATTAAATATAACCCGAATATAACAATTCCGGCTCGTATCGGCTTGACTTGAAACCGTCTTGACAGTTGAAACATGAAAGGGAACCATGTCTCCATATACCGGAATAAGAATGGCCTCATTCCTCTGGTCAACCTGAATCTGTAACTCTCGAGGAGGTGTAATATCATTTACATTTTTATAAGCAGATAAATCACTTGAAGCTCTTGAAGATGATCGACCATCACCTGTTGCACTTTTACCACCCGCAAGCCGTTGAGCGGTTTCTTCATTCTTTTGTCGAGCCAGTTCAGCTTGATGTTGTCTCCTGAGCTCTTCTTTAGACATTTCATGGTTATCTGACCTTAAAGTTGCTTTCGAGTACAAAGCTTCATTACGTTTAGACTCCACTTTCACTTGTGGCCTTTCATCTTCTTCTTCTTCACCATCATTAAACGAATAAGCAACGTCTTTGAAAGCCTTAGAGCTTAATGATGTCACCAATTCATTACCAGTAGCAGTTACAATAACCGTATCAGCAAGTAAAAGAGCGTAATTCTGGCTCTTAGCTTTGCTACCCGTTGATTGCAAGTTTTGAAAACCTAATGACACGTTTAAAACCATACCCGCTTTCAGAACTCTTTCGTTTTTTTCGTTAAGATTCAAACCAGACTCGCGAAACTCAAGACCGATTCCTGTTCCCGCTGATTTGGTCAGATTAGAAGTTAACTCAGGAGCTTCTTTTTCGACAACCGAAACCGCAGCCTTGTAAACATCATTAGCTTTATTTCCAGGCTTCAACGCAGCAATAACAGCTTCATGGGCTTTCAGAAGAACCTGATAAGCTTTGCTTTGTGATGCATTTGAATCATAAAGAAAAGTTCTCGCCACATTAGCACAGTAACTATTATACCGAGACCCAAGTGCACAAATTACCACACTAGCCGAATCATAGTACAAATTATCATCATTGCTTGAAGCACTCGGTCTGAGATCAAAAGTCCCGCCACTTTGAAAAATAGGGGGATAACAAATATCAACATTATCAGCTTTTAGCTTCACCTTAATCGAAGCTGGTTCCAAAATAGCTTTTTCAGTTTCATCCATTAAAGACGAATGAGTTACTTTCTTTTCTTCGTCGATTACCTTCTCGAGCTTTGGAACAACAAATTGTTTCATTGCAGAAGCAGTTAAATAAGCAGCTTTTTTCACATTTGTAAGCTCACTAGGCTCTTTGACAGCAAAAAGATCCGCCAAACCATTTGTTACATCACTAAGCTGCAAACCTGATGACTTTATCTTCTCACTCCACTTTTCTAGAAGCTTCCCTTCAGGAGCTTCTCTTGCTATGTGACCAAAAACAGGAGAACCTTGAGATTCAATGGCACGTAATATGGCATCCATTTGAGTCGATCCGTCATCGCTTTTTAATTTCACGTGCATCACAACATCTACATTTACAGCCTCTTTAGCAGACTTTTTGACAACTTCTAGAAGTGATGCTTTTTTCTGACTGCATAAGAAATGGATCTGTTTCTCTGAAAAAACCATTATTGTTTCGGGGAATTCATAACCAAGCAACCAAATGTTGAGAGCTGAAGATTTTAAATAACGAAGATCATCAGATGGAGGTGGGGTAGCTACTGCAAATGCATTACAAGAGCCCCAAAACTCATCTCTGTTTTCCCGCCAATGAGAATATAGAGATTGCAGTCGCCTGACCAATGTATTTGCATCAATTGTATAGCCACCTCCAGCTGCTGCCATTTTCACAGATTACCTGGTAATAAAACCCATCAGTTCACAGGCCAAATAATATTAGACATCCATGTATTCTATGTAAAACATAACAAACACAGCCATAATTTATGCAGACAGTATTTTTTTATTCTTTCGTAAAAGACTTTGAATATAACTTGATGTCTAATTACAAGTAAGCTTTTTACCATTTCTTTCTGTCATATGAATGTGTACAAAAGCATTTAACAATCAAAGAAAACCTCTGTAACAGCTAACAACATAAATACTTAAAATAGCATGGCACCTGTTCTGAAACGCAGTGCAGCAGTGCACCCGTTCTATTCATTTTTGTTAAGGCCAAGGGAACGTATACAAAGGTTAAAACACACCCACCCATGAGATGCACACACAATTACATGAGCCGTTAGACCTTCTTTTCACAATGGACACACAACAACAATCAGTTTCATTACTAACAAACAAAGACACAACTGATTAAATGAAAAACTAAAAACATATCTAAACGCTCAGATTCAATTGCAACACCACGATACCCTATTCTCCTCCTCAAACTAAGCCCATTTCAGTTGAAACAACTTCAAAATGTTTGCAGGTAGATTGCTAAGACAGTATGAAGTAGAGAAGAAAAACAAGCACTTACAAATGGAATAATGAATTCTCCAAATTAATCCCAAATTGGGGCTGCGTACAGTATCTGGAATATCCTCAAATCAATCTGAGAAAGAAGCAAAATTCAAAGTGAGGACAAATACATGGTATACAGAAAACTAAAACAAACTTATATAAGCCAAATTTAAACGTTCTATCCATGAAATCTATTAGAAAAATTTAACTACCAAGTCATAAATTGTAAGTTGGTCCAAGAGAAAATAACTAAAATGACAACATTCTTTGTGTAACTTTCTTTTAAGACAATTGTCGGTTACTTTCTTTTGGGAAAAACAGCTACAAATTTGTGACATTTTTTTTTCATTTTTGATAAACAATTACAGAAAAATAGTGATTAATTACAACTTTTGGAACACAGTAGTCAATTCTCCAACATTTTTTTTAGAAAGCATAGTTTTGTTTTGCAAAAGTTTCATTGCGAACCAAGACAGCATGTTTCGGGAATTTGGAAGAAATTATTAAGCAGAGTATAGAATTTTCAAAAGCAAACTCTGTCAAACAAAACTTGTAAGATAATTAAAATTCCTATAAACGATCTGTTAAAAACATTTGAACCAATTTCAGCAAAACTAAAACTACCAAATCAAAATTTATATTTCATTTTTCAATTTTCAATTTTTCAAAAATAAAAAATTAAAATTAGAAAATTCATGAAGCAATACAAAAAAACCCTAAATACGAGTTCATTCCAATTAGACCTAAGAACGATCGAATCTTTCACAATTAAAAACCTAGAAAAATATATAATGTTCGCTTATTATATTTCATAAAAAAAAAAAAAAAATGGAGTCGCAGATCTGAAACCCTAAATTCGTCAAAAATCACAATAAAAAGGAAAAATACCTAAAATGAAAATCAAAAAGGAGAAGGTGGAAATAGCATGACGGCGACGGAGATGATGATGATGATGATGATGGCGTTGCGACAGTGTGGCGGCGTAGGGCGACGATGAAGAAAGAAATAGGGTGGGATTTTTGGGTGAGTGTGTTATTTGACTTCCCCGCTTAAATGAAAACAAGTATCCTTTCCCTTTTTTATACCCGCCCATTTCTATCTACACTCCCTTTTGGGCGTAATCCCGAACTTTCAAAATATTTCATTCTCCCCAAAATGTAAATTCTTCTCCTCGTATTTAGTTGATCATAATAACCATCATATAATCATATAGATTAGGTTACATTTATAATAGTTTAAGGTTTATGTATAAAGTAGGTGTATTCTCGCTTGTTGCGCGGTGACAATTTTGTAAAGAGATTTGTCACGAACAATGATCAGAAACAAAAGAAAATACACAATAATAACCTGCTAACAGATAGTTTAACGTCGCGTTTCACACTTTTTTTTTCATTGTCAAAGCGAATAATTCGCGTTTCACACTTTTTTTTTCATTGTCAAGGCGAATAATCTCGCCTGCACCTACCAAACACCCTATTACATCTGTAAACACAAAGCCAGACGTCATTTGAACGACAACAACCCACAAAAAACTGGATATAGGAAAGAAAACATAAACATTTAGAGAAAAGAAAAATCGGCACCAGTGAGGAGGGAATTGTTGTTGATTCTCTGTAGGTGAACTTCGGTTGGTGTGAAACTAAACACATTCAATGGAAACTCCTCATGGCCACCTTCAAGTTTACGAACCGATGTTGCAATGTTGAAACAGATGCGGTATTGATTCGGACAACTTTATATCCCATTTGACCTTCAATCACTCTGAACCTCGAGATTTGATATACCTGGCCCTCTTCGAGAAGAGGCTTAAACTTTCGTATATGATTTCTAGTGATGAAACCTTGTATCGAACCGCCCTTTTTGGTAAAATAAAAAAACATGTAAGAAACTAATTTAACATGGTAGAAATTTTTGTATCAAACAAATTAGAAATTACCTCATCATCAGCCATAACCATCTCCAACCCAAGTAAGAAATCACCAGGTTTCGTATTTATTGCCTCCCACATTCTACAAAGTCGTACATGAACAATCCAATCTTCTCTAGTTGGGTCAAGGGCGCCAATCTTGGAGTGAGACATGTTTTTCGAAAGAGACATAATTGTATGTAGTTATGGGGCTTGTTGATGCAAATGTAACTTTTCGAACTAACTTATATAGAAAAACAAAAAACCACCAACCTTTGGAATATCTCAATAATTAGTATGTCATTAATCACATTATAGTAATTAAAACATAGGGCAACCAAAGAGTCGGGAGTTTCAAATACATATCTCAATAATTAGTATACAAAGTCGTACATGAACAACCCAATCTTCTCTAGTTGGGTCAAGGGCGCCAATTTTGGAGTGAGACATGTTTTTCGAAAGAGACATGATTGTACGTAGTTATGGGGCTTGTTGATGCAAATGTAACTTTTCGAACTAACTTATATAGAAAAACAAAAACCACCAACCTTTAGAATACCTCAATAATTAGTATGTCATTAATCACATTATAGTAATTTAAACATAGGGCAACCAAAGAGTCAGGAGTTTCAAATACATATCTCAATAATTAGTATGCCATTAATCACATTATGGTAATTAAAACATAGGGCAGCCAAAGAGCCAGGAGTTTCAAATGCATAAGTATGTCATTAATCATATTATGGTAATTAAAACATAGGGCAACCAAATAGTCAGGAGTTTCAAATGCATAAGTATGCAACATTAATCACATTATGGTAATTAAAACATAGGGTAAACAAAGAGTCGGGAGTTTCAAATGCATACCATTCCACTATTTGGAATATCTCAAACATTAGCTATCCGACGACTCTCTATTATAAGTAAATATAGATATAGATATATAAATATATAAATACGTTGTATTACTTATATTGATGGAATGAAATGATAACCATAACGAGAATTTTATTTTTCTGTTAGCTAACATGGTATCAAGCGAATATTGAGATCGTCACTTCCAACGGTTTATTCATCGGGGTTCTTTTTCGAACATTCATGTCACCAGAACACCATCATGGTCCCACCTGTGACCTCCTCACTTCTCGTTGTTTTTTTCTTATTTCTATTTTCGAACCAAACCCTAACCCTAATTGGCCTTCTTCTTGTTTAATTATTAGCTTAAACTAGATATAATTAATTAACTGAAACAAAAATAATGTGTAATTACCGAAAGGTCTAGAAAAGACCAATGATTAAAGAATACTGCTATTTAGAGAAATTTGTCATATATTATATGTAAATTTCTAAGCTAGTGTTTGTTTCACAAAATATGTAAGAATTCGACATAATGGGTATTAAATTCAAATTGTGTAACGACTCTTGTTGTAAAAATTAATGGAATCGAATTTCGTCGGAATTTTAATTTTCCTTTAGGAAGAGATTTGACATTCCATATGGTTATAAGAAAGAATTTAATTCGACTATGGGACATCCTAAAGTCCATAGTACCCTTATTTTGGCCCTAATAACAAATAACACGCTTCCAAAATTATATTTCATCCATATTTTTCTATCTCCTCACCTCTCACGATTAATTAAACTCAATAATCATTCGTTGTTGGCTCTTTTGTGTATCAGGTAAAATATTTAAATCTTTTTACAAATTTTAGATGTCGATACATGCTCCCGTTTTTGTTCAGTTATCCTTGTTTTCTTTTTGAGTTAGATACTCTTTTCTATTTTTGGTTCCTCTTATAATCAATTTGTGCTTCAATTGTTACAAGATTTGCGTTTTTTATTTTCAAAATAACTATCCTTTTTTGTCGAAAACTTGCGTCGTTTGAGATATAGAATTAAAGATTGAAAATTAATTTATATTGTATGATGGTTATAGGAAATTTGCATTTGTTTCCATTCAACTAAATTTTAAGTTTTTTTATTATTGTAAAATTGTTACTATTTATATGACATTGAGTGATTTGGCAGAAAATTTCACGACTAGGTTTAAAACATGTCGACGTAAGCAAAGGAGAAAATAAATAGTTGTTTTATTATGAAACCATGTTATGACAATATTTATATGTTTTTTCACAACGATTTTTATATTGTTATCCAAATATAACACTAATAGACCACGAATATGAAGTATGCCATCAAATTTCGATCGATAAGAATTATCGACAAGGTATGCTTACGAGAGTGATTAAATGTGCATATCCCAACTTAATACGATGTGTTTTAAAAAGTTACGTGGCATGTTTAATAGTTTAGGTGATTAAGAACAACTAGACATGTGAGTATTGATGAACAAGTTCCCATTTTATTCGTATGATTGCCTATAATGTTAAGAATCGGGTCATTACTTGTCGTTTTCACCGTTCGAGAGAAACAATTAGTAGAATTTTTACTCGAGTTTGCAACGCAATGATAATATTGCATCCCTATAGAAACCCGGACATGTTCCTAGTAACTATATTGCTCAAAGATGGAAGTGGTTTGACGTATTTATTAAATAAACTTTTGGATTTCATAAACAAGTAATTTGAAAAAGGTTAATAAATGTGACAACCGTCACTTTTTCGACTCAGATTAGTCTAGTATGCCGTATGCTCTTACCGTGTTTACAAAAAAAAACTTTTTATAAAAAGATTTTTACATTTCCTTTTGTATGATGATTGCTATGATATGTGTGTATACCTTTTTATATGATGCTATTGTATTAGTTAGGTGCACAATAGTTAGTTCCACTAGACGAGCTCCTAGATGACTTATCGAGTGTTCCGTATTTGATTCATTAGTATACTTGGTATATGAAATTGTTGTTACATTTATAATTCAAAGACTATATTTGTTAAACTTAGAATATTCATCTAACTAGTTCGAGCTTTCCGTTTAAACTTCGTGCTTCATTTTGAAACAGAATCGTTCTCGTGTACTTTTGTAAACCACAATTGTATGAGTTGCATCCTAACAATCGGACATAAAGCCATGTTTCAAGTCTCGTGTTGACCGACCCTTATGTCAACAAAGTCATTACTTACACTACTTGATTTTCTAACATATTGCCTAAATTAAACACAAACCCTAACTTTTTCTTTTTTTCTAAACCCGCCACCCACAAACCCCCTTGCAGCCAATTTCTTTTCTTCTCCATCCTCACCATCGATTTCATCGATTCAGCCCCAAAACTCGTCATCATTGAGGGGGTGTTTGTGTAAGCTTATTTTTTAGGCTTAGGCTTATATTTTATAAGTAGCTTATGGCTTATAAAATATAAGCTTCTAAATTTTTATAAAGTGTTTGGAGTAGCTTATGAGCTTATTAGTTTATAACAAGGTAAAAATGTTTGATAAACCCATAAGCCACACAAAAGGAGCTTATGAAAACCCCCTTACATAAGCTCATAAGCCTAAGCTAATAAGCTCAAACAAACACCTAAAATGAGCTTATCTCTCTTACATAAGCTAATAAGCTAATAAGCCCCTTATATAAGCTATAACAAACACCCCCTGAAGCAGTAATCGACGAAGGTGTTATGTTAATTTTCATGTGAGTTTGCTTAGCCGAAACCCTAATTGCAGTTTTCATATTCGGATGTTGTTATTTGATTCAGCCGATTGTTTCCTCACCATCATCAGCCCCATCGAGCCATCCTATTGCAGCCATCATTCTTGCATCAAATCTCATCCATTCGTTTTGTTGTGTATTCCTCAAATAATCCGAAACCCCATTTTGGGGTGTATACAATTCGATTTTTAACACACTCTGTGATTGTGTTTGTCCAATGATTCTTCGTACAATCGAGCCTCCGAAAGTCCTTCATCTAAATCGTTTCGACAGCTCATTCAAGTCGGTTATTATCAAATTCCGTTTTGTAATATCTTTATGGCCGAACCTTAATTTAGGGTTTTCAGTTTTATGTGTAATCGTGTTGTTGCAGCCACGAGTTTCAAGCACCAAGTTTTGAATTCCATTTCGTTAACAATTACACTAAGTGTAACTAACAGTTACACTAAGTAACGTAACTAACACTTACGCTTACTAGACTAACAAATACGCCACCCAATTAACTAACACGTAACTAACAGTTACGCTACTAAACAAACTAACGTAACTAACAGTTACGCTATGTAACTAACAGTTACACTAAGTAACGTAACTAACAGTTACGCTGAAAAACAGCTGTTCAATACAAAAAGAGGATTGTAGAAACAAAATACCGTTTATATTTAACAGAAATTAAATTACAGAAAACGTAAAATACCAACAGGGGGTCTAATCTAAATAATTTGAGTAAAGTTACTAGGTTCATTAATCTATTTCGTGTAACCACTTAGACAACCATAATAATGATTAATTGGGATTACACTAAGTTAATAACAAGTTTAAAAAGTAATAAAAGTGTTTATCTTGTCTAAACCTAAATTATACGACTTTATAACGTAATTCTTGGGAAAAAACAATGATCTATCCCAAGATTAATAAATCTGTTAAACAAAGTCTGAGTCTGAGTGACTCAGTCTGAGTGACATGAGTCTGAGTGACTCAGTCTGACTAACTCAGACTCATGAGAGAAGTTAGGCGTAATTTAAGGTAGTCTAGTTAGTGAATATCTTTTATATGTTTAAAAGATTCTCTTAGATTGATCTTTATCAAACTCACTATGTTGCGTATAAATAGTGAGTTTGAGGTTTGTAATCAGTACACCTTTGATTGGAATATAACTGTGTGTTATCTTCATTGTTTCATTATTATAATTCCGCTATAATATACACTGAAACTGAGCACTAAATCGATATATAACAATTAACGTCTAAATACTTATTTGTTATTGATTTGCCATTGTTTGGGATATTAGTGAGACCTAACAACTGGTATCAGAGCAAATAAGATTTAAATTTTAATAAATTTATAAATCTTAAACGATCAATACCTAAAATCTCAAAAAATGTCATCATCTGCAAACATAACCACAATGGCTGGAAAAGGAATTCCTGTGTTCAATGGTCATAACTTTGCACATTGGAAACTCAAAGCTGAGTGGCACTTATCAGGAATTCATGAAGAAATGATAAGAGTCATAACTGAAGGACCTATCATTCCAGGTAAACAGATTGATGAAGTTAAAGAAGGTGATAAAGTTGTCCAACGTGCCAGATGGGTTCAAACTGCCAAATCTCAATGGACAGATCAAGACAAGCTTTTATTTAATCTTGATCCCAAAGCCAGAAGCATTTTAGGAAATGCAGTGTCAGAACAAATCTTTTCTAAAATTGCAGGCTGTAAAACAGCTAAGGAACTATGGGACACATTAATTGTGTCTTATGAAGGTGTTCCAGTAGTGAAGGAGCAAAGACTGAACAGTCTCATTAGAAATTATGAGAATTTCTATATGAAAGAAAAGGAAACTTTGGCTGACGTTCATACCAGATTTCAGATCTTACTAAATGACATGTCAGCTCTGGGAGTGACAAAAGATGATGATGATATATGTAAGAAATTTGTTGATATACTACCTAACAAGTTTGAATCTGTTATCACATCACTTGTAGTAAGTGAGAAGCTGTCCACCTACAAGCTTCCAGGACTCTTTGGTCTACTGTTAAACTTTGAAGAATCTCAAGAAAGAAAGAAGCTCAATAATAGAAGAATTGCAAAGGATCCAGAAGCTGCATTAGTTGCCACAAGCAGAAGGAATAAAGAAATTTATTCTCAAGCTGACTCATCTGAGTCTGAGTCACACTCAGACTCAGAATCTGAAAACGAATCTGAAGTCAAGAAACTAAAGAGTCAGCTTGCTCTGTTGACCATGAAGCTTGAACAAAAGACATGCTACAAAGGAAAGAAACCTTTTGATCTGAAAAAGGTAAAATGCTTCAAATGCAATGATTATGGACACATGACTGCTGACTGCAAAGTAAAGAATGCCCAGACTGAGCATATGGACGAAGTTGCTGAAAGGGCCCAAAGATACCGAAACAAGTATCTAAAATACAAGAAAGGGAACAGCTCCAATCCTCAAAAGTCTCAAATAGAACAAAAAGCATTTTTGCTGAAGAATGGCTGGATGAAGAACTGTCTTCTGATGAAGAAGAAGTGATAGATCAGTGCTTGATGGCAATAGTGGAGGAAACTACTGAAGCTGAGAAATCCGCCTCTCAGTTTGAAAAGGATCTAAAGGAAGCTGAAAGAATGAGTTGCAATTCAGACTGGAACAAGTCAAAACTTTATAAGGTACACAATTTTGAATCTTATACAAATGAACAAAAAATTCAAATGTTTGAGTATATTTTTGTTGACTTGACCACCACTCTAGAAGAACAAAATGATCTCAAACAAAAATTCAAAGACCTTGAAAACCTTATGAAAAGTAAAGATGATAAAATAACTGAATTAGAAAGTTATAAAGTTCTTTTAAATGCTCAGACTGAAGCTTATAGTGATCTTGCAAAAGAAAATCACAAACTTAGAGAAGAAACTGAGCACTATAAAAGAATTTGTAAATCATGGTGTATATCATCTTTAAAAAATGAGGATTGCTTAAACAGACAGGTACCAAATCAAGTTCAAGCTGTGTTGGGTGAAGGATTCAGTTTGAAAAAGTATATGACAGAAGAGGAGGAAGAAGCTTTGAAGGCAGAAAGAGAAAAAATTATTTTTAAACCAGAAATCCTTCCAAATACCTTTACTTATTTGAAAGGAAATAAGACAATGATGTCAAATGCATTTGTCAAACCCGTAATCTCTCAAGTTTTGAATAAAAATAGTCTTTTGCCTTCATCTTCTTCTAAATGTGAAAGTGTTGTCTTGTCTGAGACTGATATGCAGACTGAAAAGGATCCTTCATCCTTGACCAAAGTTGTTCCCCAGGTTTTGAGAAAACCCAAGAGTCAAACTTCTGTTAGTTCCAAAAGTCATAACCAAAAGTCCTGAATCTAAAACAATTGATAAATTAGGAAATCAATTACTGGAACTGACCAACATTGTCAAAACTTTAGTCAGGGATAAATCACCTAATCAAGCAAGATCCAAATCCCCTCCAAAGAGAAACTGCTATAACTGTGGTGAAAAAGGGCATGAAGCTGTGTTTTGTAAACTATTGATCAGGTCTAGACCTAAGAATCCTTATATTCACAAGTCAGTTTCATCAAAACAGGGGTCAGCTTCATATCATTCAGGATCATCAAAATCCAGATCAGTCTCATCACACTCTAACTCATCTTCCAGAAACACTTCTCCATCAAAAGCTAAACATGTTCAATCTTCTAAAGTTAAATCAGCTCCATCTAGAGTCAATCTCAAAAATGCTCCCTGTAAATACTGTGGTGTCATAGGTCATTATTCTATAAATTGCATGAATGAAATAAACAAATGGAACTATCCCAGTTCTAAAACTGAATGCAAGATTGAATCAGTACCTAAACCTGCCCTAGTTCATGGATCCACTCTAAAGTGGGTACCCAAAAGGAACTAATTTCCTCCTTTTTCATGTGCAGGATTCTACAAAATGGTACTTAGACAGTGGAGCCTCAAGGCACATGACAGGGATGAAGTCCTTTCTACAGGACTACAAGGAAGAAGATGGACCTCAAGTAAGGTATGGGGATAATGGAGTTTCAATGACAAGGGGATATGGCAAGATTCATGCTGGAGCTGTCACATTCAAGAGAGTTGCTTATGTAGAAGGACTGTAACACAATCTACTCAGTGTGAGTCAGATTACTGATGAAGATCATGAAGTCAGATTCAGGAAACAAGCTGGGATAATTTATAATGCCAAGGGAAAACCCTTACTGCTAGCCAAAAGAGAAAGAGATGTATTCTGTTTGGATCTGAGTACTGCAAATGATGAAGCTGAGACTTGCCTGTTCACTGAAACCAAGGAGGAATTGAACTGGCTATGGCATCGAAGATTATCTCATTTAAACTTCAAGAACATTAATGCCCTATCCAAAAGCAAGCTAGTAAGAGGGTTGCCAGAACTCACCTATACCAAAGACAAAGTTTGCTCAGCCTGTGTTCTTGGAAAGCAAACAAAGTCACAATTTCCATCCAAAATGCTACATTCCATTAGTGAACCACTGTTCATGCTACATATGGATCTCTTTGGACCAATTGGAATTGAAAGCAAAGGAGGAAAGAAGTATACTCTGGTTATTGTTGATGAACACACCAGATTTACTTGGGTCATATTCCTAAGGGCCAAAAGTGATGCAGCTGAGGAAATCATCAGTCTGATTAAAAGAGAACAGAGACAGAAGAATCTTCTAGTTAGAAAAATGAGAAGTGACCATGGAACTGAGTTCAAAAACTCAGTCTTGATAGACTTTTGTGACAAACTGGGAATAGTTCAAAACTTTGCCTCAGTTAGAACTCCTCAACAAAATGGGGTAGCAGAAAGAAGAAACAGGACTCTCATTGAAGCTGCAAGAACTATGCTTTGTTATGGAAAGATGGAGATAAAATTCTGGGCTGAGGCTGTAAACACTGCATGCTTCACACAGAACAGATCAATTATTGTGAAGAGACATGGGAAGACAGCATATGAAATGTATCACAACAAAGTTCCCTCCATTCATTACTTTCATGTTTTTGGAAGTAGATGCTACATTCTAAATCAAAGGGATCTGCTATGCAAAATGTCCCCCAAAGCTGATGAGGGACTATTTGTTGGATACTCAAGTGTTGCCAAGGCTTTCAGAGTATATAATGAACGAAGAAAGGTTGTTGAGGAAAGAATCAATGTTACTTTTGATGACTCCACTCAGTCTGATGAAGCTGCATCATCTTCTCAGACTGACATCACCACAATCAATCAACTCTGTGACGAACTGCTTCAAATTTCTTCTGAGTCTGAACCTCAGAATGGTGTTCAGCCTGCCAGAAACATGACTCAAACTCAAGAATCAGAAAGTGAAACAGATGAACAATCAGTTCAGAAGGCTCCAAGCTCGGAAATGCTAGCTTCAAATGAAACTGATGCTAATCAGTCTCAACATACTCAGACTGACACTCCTCAGCCTGAAGAAGAAATTGCTGATCATAGCTCAGGAAACATCAAGACTGTAAAGGGCCATCCAATTTCATCTGTTATTGGATCCATAACTGAAGGTGTTCAAACAAGAAGAAAGAATGCTACAGCCAACTTCTGTTTCTACACCAACTTCTTGAGTCTGATGGAACCCAAGACTGTAGAACAAGCCCTGTTAGATGAAGACTGGGTTGAGGGGATGCAGGAGGAGCTTGGTGAATTCATAAGAAACAATGTCTGGACAAAGGTTCCACGTCCACTACGCAAGACCCTTATTGACCTTAAATGGATTTTCAGAAACAAATTTGATCAGGATGGTGTGGTAATCAGGAACAAGGCCAGACTGGTAGCTAAGGGGTACAAACAGGAAGAAGGAATTGATTATGATGAAACCTTTGCTCCAGTGGCACGAATTGAAGCAATCAGACTGTTTCTAGCATATGCAGCCTTCAAAGACTTCTTGGTCTATCAGATGGATGTCAAGAGTGCATTCTTAAATGGCGACTTGCAGGAGGAAGTATATGTGAAGCAGCCTCCAGGTTTTGTTGACCCCAACTTCCCTGATCATGTTTATAAGTTAAATAAAGCACTATATGGTCTCAAACAAGCTCCTAGAGCTTGGTATGAAACCTTGTCTGAATTTCTCATTAAAAATGATTTTAAAAGGGGTTCAATTGACAAAACTTTGTTTATAAAAAGGGATTCTGGTCATGTCATTCTGGTTCAGATTTATGTGGATGACATCATATTTGGATCCACAAATACCAAACTGTGTACATGGTTCTCAGAACTTATGTGTAGTGAATACAGAATGAGCATGATGGGGGAACTTAATTTCTTTATGGGTCTGCAAGTAGAACAAAAGGAGGATGGAATCTTTATAAACCAAAGTAAATATGTTCATGATTTAATCAAGAAATTTGGTTTTGCTACAAGTTCTGAAATGAAAACACCCATGAGCACCTCTGACAAACTGCACAAGGATTCCTCTGGCAAGTCAGTCTGTCAAGCTACTTATAGAGGAATGATTGGTTCATTACTCTATCTGACTGCTAGCAGACCTGACATCATGTTTTCTACATGTTTGTGTGCACGTTATCAGGCTAATCCTAAGGAATCTCATCTTAAGGCTGTAAAGAGGATATTCAGATATCTTAAGGGTACACCAAACCTTGGTTTATGGTACCCTAAAGACTCTGGTTTTGAACTAATTGGGTACTCAGATGCAGACTATGCAGGTTGTAAGCTTGACAGAAAAAGCACTTCAGGAGGGTGTCAGCTTCTAGGAAGCAAGCTGGTGAGTTGGTCCAGCAAGAAGCAAAACTCAGTTGCCACTTCCACCGCTGAAGCTGAGTATGTGGCTGCTGGAAGCTGTTGTGCACAGTTACTTTGGATGCAACATCAATTGGCTGATCTAGATATCAAAATTCAAAACACACCCATCATGTGTGACAACAAAAGTGCCATTCAGATCACTGAGAATCCAGTATTTCATTCCAGGACTAAACATATTGAAATCAGGCATCATTTCATTAGAGACTGTGCGGAGAAAGGGAAGGTCAGACTGGAGTTCGTGGTAACCCATGATCAACTGGCAGACATATTCACAAAACCTCTGAGTGAGGAAAGGTTCTTCTATTTGTTAGGAGAACTTGGCATGCTAAACCCTTAGTCCAGATAATTTCAAAATTCAAGCTGACCACTAAGTCAGTCTGACTATTTTCAGTCTGACTAAAAGTCAGCTTCAGGCCCCTCAATCTGACCTCAGATTCAATGTATTTTTGGAACAAATTTTTGTTAATTTTTTTATATCTTCTGTATCTCTAATTCATCATTAGATAGTTTTATTTCTTTTTTAATTCGGTCAAGTCTTGTCAACGGTCATTCAGTGCAAGTTGTAAATCTATAGGGGTCTAAATTGTATTTTCGTTGAGTTTAAAATCTTAAGTAATATTAGTTTAAAGCTAACAGAATTTCAAATTTTTTCTTTAACCTAGTTCTTCCTCTTTCAAACTCTATGATTATCTTTATTCTAATGGCTAACCCTAATATGCTGCTTCATGTTACTGCAAGAATGATCCCAGGTGCTGATTTTCAACAGCGAGTACAAGTTAAAGACAACAATCGGGTGGCAACTGCTGACATTCCCGCCAATCGCCAAGGCAGGGGATTTGAACAGATGATTCAGTTTATGAAGGCTCATCCCCTATATGGTGCCTTCTTTTGTGAAAACACTATGTGTCCTCCGGTTCTATGTGAATAGTGGTACACCTGCACTGCCAATTCTGAACGAACTGCCATTACAGGCACCTACAACGATGGGCGTGACACGATTACCATCACTGAAGAGACAATCAGAAGTGCATTACTTCTCCCAACACGTGCTGAAGCTGGAGAAGGTGGCTTTCAAGCTAGACGGAGCAAACAACAAGCTAGGGATGAAGCTTTCCCTCTCATTGGTCAGCCTGAAACACAGGGAGTAATTAAATACAACTTATTCACTAGGAAATGGAAATTCTTGTTTTCTATGATTACAAGATGCTTGGGGGGTAAATCAGGCAGTTTGGATCAGATGAATGAGTTTGAAACTCATCTGTTCCATGCTATGGTCACGGGTAGAAGAATCTCCTTTTCACAATTATATTTCGATGAGATTCTTTCCCTAGTTGTCAAACCAAAACGCCCTAATGATGTTCCATTCATTCGAGTGCTCTCTCTCTGTTTTGAGGAGGTTCTGGGCAAAGAACCCTATGATCAGCTTGATCAAAGATTTTACACTTGTGAACTGCCCAGGCTGACTCCAAAAATGTTTACCTATATCACCATTACTGAGAATGAAGCCCCACTTACTGATGTGATGCTTGAATGGATTGCAAATCCGTTCATTGATCCGGAACCCACTGAGTCTGACTCCTCAGACTCAAAGGTTCAAGCTGAACGAATTGACGGTGGGCCTGAGGGAAATATCCCTGCTGCAGATGCTGAGGTGAATCTGGGTGGGGTTGGGCCTGATGATGAAATCCAAGGTATGGACATTTCTCTAACTTTACCTCAGTCTGAGAGTATTCCCTCTCAGGCTGAGCATTCCACTCCATTGCTTGATGCCCTGGCTACACAAGCGACCCAACAGGTGAACTCACCAAGTTCATTTGATAAAGCTCTCACATCAAGCCCCACTGAAAATCAAGCACTAATGGACACATTATTCCATGAGGCTGAGAGTCAAGGACTCCCCTCCAGTGCTGCAGTTCAGACCAGTCTCTCTCTGCTAGAGGATGAGTTGGATCTGACTGCTTGGACCACCCAAAACCCCAATCTGATAGTCAACTTGGAGAACTACATTGCTGCTACCACACAGACACATGTGGCAAGCATTGAAGAAAGTGTCCCACTCCTGGACCTACCTGTACTAAGTATGGGAACACCCCCTTCAGTCTCACAGCCTATTCCAACGGCTATTTTCACCAGCTCTGTGCTGGTTCACGATAAGGTACCACCTCCAAATCTCTTACACTCTTTAACACTAGTCGCCAATGCCTTACTCCCAAAACTGGGTGAGGTACAGACTTCAATTTCTATGGCTTATGATCATTCTCCCATATCACAGGGAGGGAGTGAGGCTGTGCCACCAGTTACATCAACAACTGCTACTACATCAACCCAGTCTGAGGTTGCCTTGACTGTTCCTGTCCTGTTAAAGGCTCTTCAGGACATGTCCACTCAGTTTGATGACAGACTGAGGGCAATGCAGACTGAGTTTCATGCTTTACGAACTCAAAATGCAGAGGAACTGAAGGAATTGAAAAACATGGTGTCGAAAATGACCTCTGAAGTCAGTCTGATGAGGAAAGGCAAGGCAGTTGCAGAGGATTCACAGATTCGGGGGAGAAAAAGGATACTACAGTCAGTGAATCTGAAATCCCCAAACAAACATTGAAAAGAAAAAGAGAAGAGGGGGAGAAAAGATACTACAAGACCACCAGGTTCAACACTAAAACTGGACAGTCTGAAGTGTTCTATGAAACTGACTGGAGTGATATCTCTAGTGATGAATCTGAGAAGCTAGTCTACAAAGGGAAAGGCAAGGTTGGGTATGTAAGTGACCAAGAACAGACTGAAGAAGGGGAAGGGAGTAAAATGGAGACTACAACCAAATCTGAGTCTGAAGCTCAAAAGAAAGTGTCTGAGGCTGAAATAGAACAAGAGGCTGAAAACAAAAGGAAAAAGATTGAAGCTGACAAATTAGCCAAACTGCAAAGATATGCAAAAAGTGCTGGAATGACAGTGGAGCAATACAGAGAGTATGTGAAGGGGCTATACAAAGAAAGATTTGACTTCAATCCATATGATCAGTCGGAAAAAGCAGCTGCAGAATTTGAAGCTGAGATGCAAGCTGAGGAGGAAATGGCTATTGAAGAAGAACAGATGAGGTTGGAAGCTGATGCACAAATGGCCAAGCTTGTTCTCAGAGAGGAAGAAAGAGTTAATCACATTGTCACAAACTTCTCCATGAGAAAACTCAAGCACAAGATTACTCACTTAGACTGTAAGAGTCATGGTGGAACTGACCTGCTGCTTACATGCTCACATAAAGGTGGATCTTTCAGAGTTGGGTTAACAAGATTGCACACAATGGGATTAGATGAATGGAAGGAAATAGCCAGTTTGAGCTACAATCTGACTGACAAAGCTCAAGGCTTGGCTATAAGAAGAGAGGCTACTTTCAACATGAATGCAGCTCATATGATGAATCTAGTGTCAGATGAAGACTACAGAGCCTATTGCACCAAGCATAATGTGAAATTCAAAACGAAATCATTGGGGTTGGAATCAAGCAATATGCATCCAGTTCCTAAAGAAGTTGCATTTCAAGACAGAACTTACATTGAGACTGAGAAGCATACAGGGCTATGTTACACTGATTGTGGGGGAGAAGAATGCTTTCAACCTAAAGACAGCATCACCACAACTTCTATTCACCATTGTATAGCTTTACTCAAGGAATGTGAGTCTCCTCAATGTCTTCCATTCAGAGTGAGTCTGATTAGCTGGCTGTTCATGAATCTTAGAAGAATTGAAGAAATAGGAACATTGGCAGATAGAGTGGAGCTAGTAAAGAAGGAATATCAACTGCACTTTAATAAAACTGATGCTGAAATGGAGACACTGATGGAGTGGAAGAAAGATAGACAGAGATGGATGAGGGAAAGAGATCAGCCTCTGCCGTTTGATCTTCCAGTGAAAAAGAAGAGAAGGACCTTAAAGAAGAAGATGTAAAAACAGACTGATGCTTGTTTTGTTCACAAACAATGTTTAATTGATGATGTTTATGTTTGTGTTTATTTTCTTGCATATTTTGTAAAAAGACTTTGGTTGAAACAGATAGGGGGAGACTGTTGGGAAAAAACAATGATCTATCCCAAGATTAATAAATCTGTTAAACAAAGTGTGAGTCTGAGTGACTTGAGTCTGAGTGACTCAGTCTGAGTGACATGAGTCTGAGTGACTCAGTCTGACTAACTCAGACTCATGAGAGAAGTCAGACGTAATTTAAGGTAGTCTAGTTAGTGAATATCTTTTATATGTTTAAAAGATTCTCTTAGATTGATCTTTATCAAACTCACTATGTTGCGTATAAATAGTGAGTTTGAGGTTTGTAATCAGTACACCTTTGATTGGAATATAACTGTGTGTTATCTTACTTGTTTCATTATTATAATTCCGCTATAATATACACTAAAACTGAGCACTAAATCGATATATAACAATTAACGTCTAAATACTTATTTGTTATTGATTTGCCATTGTTTGGGATCTTAATGAGACCTAACAGTAATAAACTCAACTTATATAGAAATAACGTTTTTAGGCAGATTAGGAAATCAGTTTTGCTTTAATCATATCTCATTCTTAACAAACTCTTTTATAACGATGTTTTAGTCTAAAACCTAGCTTCCAGTGTCTAGTTTTCAAATATACTTCCTTCTACGTCTGATTCCTCTTGGAACTTTACTTATCTCGGTTTGAATGAAAATATGTCTTCACTGAAAAGTTTTGTCGTATTATCCAAAGTCTTTAACCGTTGAATATTATTCTTATACATTTCTACATTTATCTAAGGGAGCTCTAGGACTAGTGAGGACTCTAGTTGTGACCAATTTACTATGCCATATACACAAGTACCGTTTACATTCGCTCACTCCATAAGGTGAGTCATCGCCCCTACTTTACTATTGTTTACGTTTAACAAGTCGGGGGAAAGTAAAGCTCAACCAAACTATTTTGATAAAAAATGATTTACGTTAAACAAATTTTACTTCCATACTTACTATATATGGAAACATTACTATTTTCGGAAACATACCATAAATAGATATTTATATTTATGGAAACTTGCTATTTTTAGAAACATGAAATATGTAACATAACTAATGCATTTTTTCTAAAAATTTACGAGACTGTTGGTTGATACACATCAGTATAACATTCCTACTAATGCATGCACGCTCATTAGTATACCTTTCCTACTAATGAGGTGTACTTACGGTAGCGCGGCTACTGCGGATGATACATATCAGTATACCTTTCCTACTGATATCTGCATGCTCATTAGTATACCTTTCCTACTAATGAGGTGTACTTACGGTAGCGCGGCTACTGCGGATGATACCTATCAGTATACCTTTCCTATTGATATCTGCATGCTCATTAGTATACCTTTCCTACTAACGAGGTGTACTTACTATGCTTACTTGTGATACATGCTTATGTTGTATGATTGTGGATGATGTTTTCTTACTACTTACATGCATTAATTACACATTATTTTACTACTGATTTTAAGATATGATTCCTACCTTGCATTTTACTACTTACTCGATGTACTCGCTCAACTTTATGTTGACGTTTTTAAGCTTTACTTTCAGGTAACGAGCATGCATAGGACTTGGACTTAGGAGTCGGGCTTTAGTTGACTTCAGGATATCTTTTGCATTTACGGACAATTATTACTTATACATTTGGTTTTCATTTCGGGCTTGCATGCCCAAGTATTCTTTCATTCGTTGATGATTACATTTGAATATCCTTCTTGTAGTGTTCGACGATTTTCGTGTACTAAGGTTTATACCTTGAGTATGGCGACGTCATAACAATACATTATTTATTTATTCATATAGATTATATTCTTTATATTACTGTTGTGTTATGACGATCGCCAATCGTGTTGCACCATGCGTTTCCGCCAATGGGTGGGTGTGACAATAAATAGTTTCGTTTTTCATGATGTGTAAAATTGCCTATGAATACTAGATCACACACATAAAGTGTTTAGTACCACTCGAAGAGAAACCTGGATACCGAACAAGATAGAGTGATATTGCCATTAGTGTTTTAGGAGTGTGCTCACAAGATTTTCAATTCATCTATATTTTATCGAGACGGGATGGGTCGGTCGTCAACCGATGAAAAAGTGCTTTGAGATGTTCTTGTGAGGCCACATGGATTAAAAGTTCCAAGACCTGGCATGTAAAAATAATACTTTAACTATTTATAGGAGTTATGAGAGATGTATTAGCCATGTCATATAAGGTTATTACTTGATAGACGGATGATATACAAACAAATAAGGTTTTCTAGCCCCTTTTAGAGGTTAAAGGTATGTTTTAAACGATTGGCGCGAAGGACACCAACAAACAACAAGATATGTTAAATATGAGACATTCACGAGCAAGAAATGTAATATAAAACATCAACGGTGAGTGCATAAATCACTAAAATACCATATATCTATGTCACAATTGGACAAGTTAAAGCTAGTCGAAAGAAGTTAAACCTAGTCGAAAGATAATGTGTGAGCCGAAAGGCGTGTCAACCTTTTGGAATTTGAAAGGATACGAGTGAAAGAGTTGTGTGAAGCTTATGCCGGAATAAATGATATAAACATCAAGATGTCGAGAAATTAAGCTAGTTGTGAAATTTGTTATTTTGAAACTACCGATCAAGATACCCTTGGTTTTTATTTGGTATTTATTGGAATTTTTTAGTTGTGTAAAAAATACTATAATCGGTTAGGCTTTTGAAGTAGATTAACATCTATTTTTTGGTTTATGATTATGCGAATTGATATGTATGACATGTTATAAAATAACTTTGTAATCTAAAAACATAAATAGAATAAGTCGTGATCTTTTTTTTGTATGTCATGTTATAAAATAACTTTGTAACCTAAAAACATAAATAGAGTCAGTCGTGATCTTTTTATGAAATACTATAAAATAGTGATTTTTTTGTGTCTGACCATTTTTTTTTAAGAGTCCATAATATATTTGATAAAATGTCTAAGAGAATATCATAAACAATTTATTTGAAAGAGTTCATAATCCGTCGAATTCTAAGACTTACGGTAGAAAAAAGTTATCAATTGCTTATGTTTTATTTATTGTCTATGTATAATTGGAACTCATCTATTCTACTTAATAGTTGGTTACGTTTGTTTAATTAGAAATCTACTTCCGGTGCTTATTTAGGTTTGATCTTCTTTCCAAGTCCTTAACAATTCAAGAAAAAAAGAAATTACTCACCTTATTTGAAGTTTTTATTAATTTATAACAAAAAATTTTATTGGGAAAAATTGATAGAAAACATCTTTTCACAAATGCTTATCAAGATTAGGTTTCATTTGATTTTCATAATATAAATTTAGATAGAAAAATACTTGACATATTCAATGGTGGTTCTATTTTACGACATTGCATTCACTCATGCTATTTGTTTTTTTTTGTTTTATTCTACAATTAGAGTGCATACTACAATATTATTTGGCTGGCCAAATCCTATTAACTCCCCTTCTTTGTGCGTGATAGGCATAAAATCCATATGAAAGCGGATCAGCTTCGAATGGATGAAATAATAAAAATCAAATGAGAAGGCATTAAATCAATAACACACCTATAAGTATATATCTAATCATATTGTCAAACAACATGCAACGAAAGTAATTCGAATCAAACATATAATCAATATTATTGTACATTTGTTGTTGATTTACCTCGTTTAAGATTTATAGTGAAATCCTATTACAGGCTTGTAGACAACACCTTCTTTAGCAACAGACTTGTATGCTAGTACACGTTTACAATCACTACAACTCTTGTCTAGCTTCCACAACCCTTGTCTAGCTTTCTTGCTTTAACCCGTGTGCTCGAACCTCGCCTCCTGATGTGTAAAATCTAGTCTTAAATTTAACCTACTAATTCACGCAATTACACACTTCTAGGCAGTGGACCTATCCGTATATAATATAGTTTAAAAGCAAGTATAGGTTCGTTCGCAGGGACTAGTTTGTTTTGAATTTCGAATTAGTAATACTAGTTGTTTGTGGGGGTTTTTTTATCGTAACAAAAGATTTATTGCAAGTAATTAGTAACAAGTGATTAATTAAAATCGAGTACGCAAATAACTGAGATTATCAAATAATAGAGAAAATATACCTTTTTGACACTTCACTTATTTTCCATTCACGTTTACGAAATTGACTGATTTTAAAACTTCTATGATATAATAAAAGTCCTCTCGAATCTTTCACCAACTTTAACTATCTTTAATTACACCGTTCCTCTTGAATACAATTATAACTATTAATAATCAAGCAATAAGCAACAAGTCCGTTTTTAGTGATTTAATCTTATAGAGTTTCCTCTCGAATAACTCCTCTAAATATTAAGTCCTTCCAAATCTTAATAATTAGACTTACTCACTTAAATTTAATTACCTAAGTTGTGATTACTAAGTCCTCTAGAATCCTAGTAATTTTAAACCGATTATAGACCGACCGATTATTTCATACAACCTATTTAATCTATCTAGATTCCTCTCGAATACCTAGAATGTTGATTAAGCAAATTATATATAAACAACTTAAAGATAATATACTAAAACTTAAGCAAATAAGGATCACCGATTAAACACAAAAACACAAATAGTTAATAAACGAAACGTGAACTTCAAATAAGATCCGTGTTCAAACAAGCATAAAGAGAGTTTAGCTACCCATAACTAGGACTGAAACATCAATTAAAGTGTTAGAAAACATTATGGAAAATAGTTAAAAACAAGGAAAGAACAAACGAAGAATTTCGCCGAACGTGTCGTGATCGCCGTTAGCCGAAAAAGTGATATTCCTAGCCTTGAATCTTGCTTCTAAACGTAATAACTAACTCCAGAACCTTAGAATAATAATTGTGTCATTTTCTGGCCGAATTGGTCTTGTATTTATAGGCAAAAATCCCGAGGAAAACGTGTTCGACTCAAAATCAATTTCTTCATGTTTATCTTGTCAGTGCTTAGCACCACCTCATAGGTGCTCAACACCGCGTGGTTTTCCATTCCTTATTCAAGTCCATCTCAAACTGCCCGGTGCTCAGCACCTCTTCATTGGTGCGCAACACTGACTCCTTTTCTTCATAATTCCTTCATTTAAGTCCATTTCTTCATCCTTTTCCACTTTTTGATCATGTAAACCTGTAAAATAGATAAAAACACTTTTCCACACAATTAAATGTAAAAACCTATCCTATCCATCATGTTTACTATGAAATGTGACAAAATATCGCATATAAATATCTATATAAATATGCGATATCACCTCCTAGGTGTCCAATCCCTTGAAATTGATCACCAACACAAAACCGAAAACCCGTGGGTTTGTTGAATTGATCGAATAGGAACAAGGGGAGAAATCGATTTGGGTTTAAGAACCCTAAAATCGATTATTGAATATCTATAACAAGGGACTTGGTGTTCCTTATATAGTTAAACAATACCTTGGAGTCCAAGTTGTTTTATAATTAGGAAACCTCCGTAATTACATAATACATCCTCCTTTTATTAAATATTACACTTAACATATTAAGTAATATATACTAAATATATAAGCGTATAGTCATGTCTAAATGTCAATGTTTGCAACCCCGTAGGATCACATATTTATAGATGTTGGGAAAAACAATGATTTAACCCAAGTTAATAAATCTGTTAATGAAAGTCTTAGTCTGAGTGATATGAGTCTGAGTGACTTGAGTCTGAGTGACTGAAGCTGACTACTCAGACTCATGAAGAGACATAGGACAATAATTTAGGTATGTTAGTTAGATAAAATCTTCTATCCCTTTGGAAGATTTTCTAAGATTCATACTTATCAAGCTCACTATTATTGTGTATAAATAGTGAGCTTGAACTTTGTAATCAGTGTACCTTTTGAAGCAATATAACTGTGTGTTATACTTATTCTTTCTTATTATAATTCCGCGATAATAAACAAGAAACTGAGTAATCAATCGATTAATAATAATTAACGTCTAAATACTTATTTGTGATTGATTAGCCATTGTTTGAGATCTTATTGAGACCTAACAACTGGTATCAGAGCAAATAAGATTTAAATTTGAATAAATTTATAAATCTTAAACGATCAATACTTAATATCTCAAAATAATGTCATCATCTTCAAACTCACCTGCAATGGCTGGTAAAGGAATTCCTGTTTTCAATGGTCACAATTTTGCCCATTGGAAGCTTAAAGCCGAGTGACATCTCTCAGGAATTCATGAAGAAATGATAAGAATAATAACTGAAGGACCCATAATTCCTGGAAAGCACATCGATGAAGTAAAGGAAGGTGGTAAAGTAGTTCAACGTGCTAGTTGGGTTCAAACCACCAAATCTCAATGGACAGATCAAGACAAGCTGTTGTACAATCTTGATCCTAAAGCCAGAAGCATTTTAGGAAATGCAGTGTCTGAACAAATCTTTTCAAAAATAGCTGGATGCAAAACTGCAAAAGAACTATGGGACACGTTAATTGTGTCCTATGAAGGTGTTCCAGTGGTGAAAGAGCAACGATTAAACAGTCTCATTAGAAATTATGAAAATTTCTATATGAAAGAAAAGGAGACTTTGGCTGATGTTCACACACGTTTTCAAATTATGCTGAATGATATGTCAGCTCTAGGAGTGACAAAGGAAGATGATGAAATTTGTGTATATCTTACCTAACAAATTTGAATCTGTTATTACATCTCTTATAGTTAGCGAGAAGCTGTCCGCCTACAAGCTGCCAGGACTCTTTGGTCTATTGTTAAACTTTGAGGAATCTCAAGAAAGGAAAAAGATTAACAATAGACGAACTGCAAGGGATCATGAAGCTGCATTAGTTGCAACCAGTAGAAGGAATAAAGAAATTTATTCTAAAACTGACTCATCTGAATCTGAGTCTCACTCAGACTCAGAATCAGATGATGAAACTGAGGTCAAGAAATTGAAAAGTCAGCTTGCTCTACTAACAATGAAGCTTGAACAGAAGACAGACTACAAAGGAAAGAAACCTTTTGATCTGAAAAAGGTGAAATGCTTTAAATGCAACGAATATGGTCACATGGCTGCTGACTGTAAGGTAAATAATGCCCAGACTGAACATATGGACGAAGTTGCTGAGAGGGCCCAAAGATATCGACAGAAGTATCTTAAATACAAGAAAGGCAACAGTTCATACACACAAAAGCCTCAAACTGAGCAAAATGCATTCTTTGCTGAAGAATGGCTAGATGAGGAACTATCATCTGATGAAGATGAAGAAGGTGGACAAATGTTTGATGGCACTTACAGAAGAGGTGACTGAAGCTGAGAAATCTGCATCTTAGTTTGAAAAGGATATGAAGGAAGCTGAGAGACTGAGCTGTAACTCAGACTGGAACAAATCAAAGTTGTATAAGGTACACAATTTCAACTCTTACACAAATGAACAAAAACTTCAAATGTTTGAGTATATTTTTGTTGACTTAACCATAACTTTAGAAGAACAAGCTGAACTCAAACAAAAATTCAAAGATCTTGAAAATAATTTGAAAATTAAAGATGATAAAATAGTTGAACTAGAAAGCTATAAAGTACTTTTAAATGCTCAGACTGAAGCTTATAGTGATCTTGCAAAAGAAAATCATAAACTTAGAGAAGAAACTGAGCATTATAAAAGAATTTGCAAATCATGGTGCATATCATCCTTAAAAAATGAAGATTGTTTGAGCAGACATGCACCCAAACAAGTTCAAGCAGTGTTGGGGGGAGGGATTCAGTTTGAAGAAGTATATGACTGAAGAAGAAGAAGAAGCTGAAAGAGAAAACAATATTTTTAAACCAGAAATTCTTCCTAACACTTTCACTTACTTGAAAGGAGAAAAAATAATGATGTCAAATGCTTTTGTAAAACCTGTAATTTCAAAAGTTTCTAATAAAAGTGATCCTTCATCTTCTTCTCAGTCTGATTGTGTTAATTTGTCTGAAACTGAACAAACTGTGCAAGCTGAAAAAGCTTCTGTGCATCTAACTAAAAGATTGCCCAAGGCTGTGAGTAAATCCAAGATTCAACACCCAGTCAGTCCCAAGAATCTGAATAAAAGTCATGAAACAAAAACTATTGATAAACTGGGAAATCAATTGTTGGAACTGACCAATATAGTCAAAACTCTAGTCAGGAACAGATCACCAAATCAAGTCAGGCCCAAAACTCCTCCTAAGAGAATTTGCTACAATTGTGGTGAAAAAGGGCATGAAGTTGTGTTTTGCAAACAACTGACTCAATCTAGACCACAGAAAATTAATTTTCAAAAGTCAGTCTCACCAAAACATTGGTCAATCTCACATAAGTCAGTTTCATCAAAGTCCATGCCAGTTTCATCAAAGTCAGTTTCTCCTCAAAAGCAAAGAAACAGTTCTCCATTTTAGACAACATCTGTGCAACCCATTAAAACTAAGTCAGTCCCATCTCGAGTCAGTCTCAAGGACACCCCATGTAAATACTGTGGTGTTATAGGTCACTGATCTGTTAATTGCATGAAGGAATTAAACAAATGGAACTATACCAGTCCCAAAACTGACTGCAAGATTGAACCTGAACTTAAACCTGCTCTAGTTCATGGATCCACTCTAAAGTGGGTACCCAATAGGAACTAACATCTTCTATTTTCATGTGCATGACTCTACAAAATGGTATTTAGATAGTGGAGCGTCAAGACACATGACTGGAATGAAGTCTTTTTTACAAGACTATAAAGAAGAAGATGGGCCTCAAGTGAGATATGGAGACAACGGGGTATCAATGACACGTGGATATGGAAAGATTCATGCTGGAGCTATCACTTTCAAGAGAGTAGCATATGTGGAAGGATTACAACATAACTTACTCAGTGTGAGTCAAATAACTGATGAGGATCATGAAGTCAGATTCATGAAACAAGCTGGAATAATCTACAGTGACAAAGGCAAACCATTACTACTCGCCTAGAGGGAAAGAGATGTATTATGTCTGGATCTGAGCACGACAAATGATGAAGCTGAGACATGTTTGTTTACAGAAACCAAAGAAGAACTCAATTGGCTATGGCATAAAAGGTTATCTCATCTAAACTTCAAAAATATTAATGCTTTGTCCAAGAGTAAATTGGTTAGAGGTCTCCCTGAACTGACCTACATCAAAGACAAAGTTTGCTCAGCCTGTGTGCTTGGAAAGCAAACAAAGACTCAATTTCCATCAAAGATGTTGCACTCAATTGATGAACCATTATTTATGCTACATATGGACTTATTTGGTCCAATTGGAATTGAGAGTAAAGGAGGAAAGAAATACACCCTTGTAATCATTGATGAATTTACTCGATTCACTTGGGTTATATTTCTCAGGGCTAAAAGTGATGCAGCTGAAGAGATCATCAGTCTGATCAAAAGAGAACATCGCCAGAAAAACACTCTTGTTCGTCAAATGAGAAGTGATCATGGAACTGAGTTCAAAAATTCAGTTTTAATAGACTTCTGTGATCAATTAGGCATAGTTCAAAACTTTGCATCAGTTCGAACCCCTCAACAAAATGGAGTTGCAGAGAGAAGAAACAGAACTTTAATTGAGGCTGCTAGAACAATGCTGTGCTATGGAAATATGAAGATCAAATTTTGGGCTGAAGCTGTGAACACTGCTTGCTTCACTCAAAATAGGTCCATCATCGTAAAAAGAAATGGAAAGACAGCTTATGAATTGTATCATAACAAGGTCCCTTCTATTCATTATTTCCATATCTTTGGAAGTAGATGTTATATCCTAAATCAAAGGGACTTGTTATGTAAGATGTCTCCTAAAGCTGATGAAGGACTGTTCGTTGGATACTCAAGCATAGCCAAGGCATTCAGAGTCTACAATGAAAGAATAAAAGTGGTAGAGGAAAGCATTAATGTCACTTTTGATGACACCACTCAGTCTGACAAAGATGAATCCTCATCACAGACTGATATTGCTACAATTAATCAACTTTGTGATGAATTACTTGTAACCTCATTTGAAGCTGACTCTCGGACTAAAGATCAAATTGCTGAAAACACTCATATAAACCAAGGATCTGAGAGTGAACCATAAGAACCCTCTCTCCAGAGTGTTCCAGAAATAGAAAATACAGAGTCAAATGAAACTGGTGACACTCAGCCTGACATCCCTCAGTCTGACCAAACTCAGCTCCAAGTTACTCATACTGACAGTACTCAGCCTCAAGCTGAAGAAGTCACTGAGAATGTTTCTGGCAACATCAAGACTGTCAGAGGGCATCCTATCTCGTCAGTCATTGGTTCATTAACTGAAGGTGTCACAACAAGACGAAAGAATGCCACTGCAAATTTTTGTTTTTACACAAATTTCTTGAGTCTGATGGAACCAAAGAAGGTTGAAGAAGCTTTATTAGATGAAGACTGGGTTGATGGTATGCAAGAGGAGCTTGGAGAATTCATCAGAAACAATGTATGGACAAAGGTCCCACGTCCCCTGTACAAGACCATTATTGGACTTAAATGGATCTTTCGAAATAAATTTGACAAAGATGGGGTGGTGATCAGAAATAAAGCACGAATGGTGGCTCAAGGCTACAAACAGGAAGAGGGAATTGATTACAATGAAACATTTGCTCAAGTGGCCAGAATAGAAGCAATTCGTCTATTCTTAGCATATGCAACATTCAAAGATTTCTTGGTGTATCAAATGGATGTGAAAAGTGCATTGTTGAATGGAGACCTGTAGGAGGAAGTCTATGTCAAGCAGCCTCCAAGTTTTGTTGATCCTAACTTTCCTGATCATGTTTATAAATTAAATAAAGACTTATATGGTCTCAAACAAGCTCCTAGAGCTTGGTATGATACCCTGTCTGACTTTCTTCTTAAAAATGACTTTAAACGAGGGTCCATTGATAAAACATTGTTCATCAAAGAGGAAAATGGTCATGTCATTTTGGTTCAAATATATGTTGATGACATCATATTTGGATCCACAAATGAAAAGTTGTGTACTTGGTTTTCAAAACTCATGTATAGTGAATACAGAATGAGTATGATGGGGGAACTTACCTTCTTTCTTGGCCTACAAGTAGAACAAAAGAAAGATGGAATTTTTATAAACCAAAGTAAATATGTTCATGATTTAGTCAAGAAATTTGGTTTTGAAACGAGTTCTGAAATGAAAACACCAATGAGCATCTCTGACAAATTGCATAAAGACTCATCTGCCAAGTCAGTCTGTCAAGTCACTTATAGAGGAATGATTGGTTCTTTACTCTATTTAACTGCCAGTAGATCTGATATCATGTTTTCTACTTGTCTATGTGCACGATATCAAGCTGACCCCAAGGAATCTCATCTTAAAGCTGTCAAAAGAATATTTAGATATCTTAAGGGTACACCAAATATTGGTTTATGGTACCCTAAAGATTCTGGTTTTGAACTAATTGGCTACACAGATGCAGATTATGCAGGATGTAAACTTGACAGGAAAAGCACTTCGGGAGGATGTCAGCTTCTGGGAGGAAAACTAGTCAACTGGTCTAGTAAGAAGCAAAACTCAGTTGCAACTTCCACTGCTGAAGCTGAATATGTAGCAGCAGGGAGTTGTTGTGCACAATTGATGTGGATGCAACACCAATTGGCTGATCTTGAAATCCAGATTCAAAACACTCTAATCATGTGTGATAACAAGAGTGCCATTCAAATCACTGAGAATCCGGTTTTCCACTCCAGGACCAAACACATTGAAATTCGACATCACTTCATTCGAGACTGTGTGGAGAAAGGAAAGGTCAGACTGGAGTTCGTGGCTAGAAATGATCAATTGGCAGACATATTTACGAAGCCTCTGAGTGAGGACAGGTTCTTCTATCTCTTAGGGGAACTAGGAATGTTAAATCCTTAATCTGTCAAAAAACATAAATCTCAGGCTCACCTGTTAGTCAGCTTGTGCATTTTCAGTCTGACCCAATAGTCAGCTCCAAATATTTCAGTCTGACCAGGTACACAGACTAAATTTATTTTTAGTACATATTTCTTTTTGACATCTTCTAAATTTTTTAATTTTTTTTGAAAACTATTGTATATCTCTTTTGCAATTTTTTTCTTTCTTCTTAGATATTTTTTTAAAATTTTTTTGTTTTTTTAAACGGGTCAATGTACAGTCAAGGGTCAATAGTGTATATCTAGTAAACATTAAAGGTCTAAATTGAAAGTTTCCTAACTTAGTTTCATAATTTTCGCTCTCTTAGTTTATATTCAACTGATTTTCAAATTTTAACTTAATTGTTTTCATCTCTAATCTTCTTCTTGATTTTCTCTCTAATGGCGAATGCAAATATGATTCTTCATGTTACATCGCGTATGATTCCAGGTGCGTATTTTCAAAATCGTGTTCAGATCAAAGATAACAACAGAGTGGCTACCGCTGAAATTCCTAACAATCGTCAAAACAGGGGTTTTGAGCAGCTTATTCAGTATATGAAGGCACATCCCCTCTATGACGCCTTCTTTTGTGCAAACACAATGTGTCCCCAGGTGCTTTGTGAATGGTGGTATACCTGCACCGTCAACGCTGACAAGACCGCCATCACTGGGACATATAATGATGGGCTGGAGACAATCACCATTTCTGAAGACACAATCCGTGCAACGCTCTTACTTCCTACCCTTGCTGAGGCAGGAGAAGGTGGTTTTCAGGCAAGAAAGACCAAACAGCAAGCTCGAGCTGAGTCCTTCCCTCTCATTAGTCAGCCTGAAATACAAGGGGTCATATAATACAAATTCTTCACTGGAAAATGGAGGTTCTTATTTTCAATGATTACAAGGTGCTTGGGGGGTAAATCGGGAGGTTTGGATCAGATGAACGAGTTTTAAACTCATCTGTTTCATGCCATGGTAACGGGTAGAAGAATCTCTTTTCTCACAACTCTATTTCGATGAGATTCTCTCCCTTGCCCTTAAATCAAAACGACCGAATGATGTTCCTTTCATTCGAGTCCTTTCATTGTGCTTTGAGGAAGTCCTGGGAAAAGAAACTTATGATCAGCTGGATCAAATATTTTACACTTGTGAACTTCCCAGGCTGACTCCTAAATTTTTTTACATATATTCAAATCACTGAGGATGAGGCATCATTAACACCGGTTATGCTTGAATGGATTGCAAATCCTTTCATCGATCAGGAACTGACTGAGTCTATGTTTGAGTTTATTATCCTTTTGTTACATATACTCTAGTTAAATATGGATATGGATCTAGGTCATTCCATCTTTTAACTTTCTGTTTCTCATTTTGCTAATTACTTAAGATTACCAAATTAAATCGAGACATATCTGGATTAATATTGGATCCGACCGGATATACATCTCTAAGTATTCATGAGTGACCCAGTAATATCATACTTCAGTTGCAAGCTGAAGGAACAAATCCTATATTGAATACAAGCGTTAGCCATGTATTTTGTTACATTACCAAAAATAGTCTTTTTACTATCCTTATTCATGATAGGTTAAACTAGATACATGTGTAACTTCTTGCATCTCAAGTCTAAGGACAAATAAACCAATCATTTATGAACTATACTTAATGACTAAGATCCAAAAAGTTATAATTTATTAATGGGATAATCCAGTATACATCTTGTGGATACTATGTGAGTTGGTGAGTCCAACTGACCAAACACTCAGATATTGTCTTAGGTTAATTATATTCCCATATAATTAATCGACAACGGATATTTAGAATAATGATATATGCTAAAAATATTATTCAAGGATTAAAACGTGAAAAATAGGGTATAATTAATATAATAAATGAAAAACTCATATATCCAATATTTATTTCATTTAATAATAAAATTGTGTAATACATCCTTTCTCCAAATACTAAACACATATGTACATGTGATTACTAGCTAAACGAAGTCCTATACCCTCAACATGATGAGTTAGTTTCGCTTTTGACAGAGCCTTCATAAAGGGTCGGATAGATTATCATCTGTGTGGACTTTGAGAAAATTGAGTTCACCTTGTTCGATTTGCTTACGAACATAGTGATATCTCCGATGGTAGTGTTTGACTCCTTTCTGAACACCAGGTTCATTGGCTATGATAATTTCTCCGGATTGTCGCAATACATATCCATTGGAGATATATTTGTGGGAACCACGTCAAGCCCAAAAATAAATTTACGTATCCAAACAACTTCCATGGCCGTTTCAGAATATTCAATGTACTCGGATTCCGTTTGTAGATATGGCTTATTCTGAAATCCGGCGTAACAAAATCCAATATCTTTTAGATCAGTCTCAAGATCTCCACCATAAACAAGAATCATATCTTTATCACCATCAGGATCAGCCTAAGGTACTAACAATGTTCTATGCGAAAGCCAAATCAGGCCTTGTGCATCTAACCGCATACATAATCAATCCTACTGCCGGAGCATAAGGTATTATCTGCATGCGCTCCACCTCCTGAGGTGTAGAAGCACATTGTGTGATACTTAAGTCAAGTTGTTCTTGCATTGACACTTTCCACACTTGGAATTTTCCATATTAAATCGCTTTAATATATTGTCAATGTAAGCCCTTTGACTTAGTTCAGTTAACCACTTTTGTCTATCTCTACAGATCTTGATTCCTAAAAGTATGTCGCTTTCCCTAAATCTTTCATGGCGAAACACTTTCCAAGATAAGATTTTACATCTTATAACATTTGGAATGTGATTTCCCATAATAAATATGTCATCTACATATAAGATTAGGATAGAAACATTACTCCCACTGGCTTTTTGATATACACATGGCTTATCTAGATAATCATTCAAGAAACATATATTGACATCCATTTTCCATATCTCATAGCTATAGAATGTCACTATGGCTAAGAGAATTCTAATATCTCTTATGTAATTCACTACGGAGAAGGTTTCTTCATAATCTATACACTAGACTTGAGTAAAACCTTTTGCCACGAGACGAGCTTTATAGATGTGTATATTTCCATCCATGTCGGTATTTATTTAAAAAGCCATTTACAATCCACCGTTTTGGTATTTGGAGGACGATAAACCAAATCCTAAACGTCGTTTTCTTTCATGGACTGCATCTCCACATTCGCAGCCTTAAGCCATTTTTCAGAGTCGGGCCCTAATAATGCAGCTTTGAAGGTTCGAGGTTCACTAGGATCCCCTAATACATGTTCCTCATTATCTAAAGCTACATTTAGGTTTAGCTTTTGAGGTGCACGTACTGTCCTTTCGGACCAACGAATTGGAGTAACATCAACTTGAGGTTAAAACTGAGGCATAACAGGAGGCTCTATCATTCCCCCCCCCCCCCCACCCCAAATTGATGTTCGCCGGTTCGAGAAGAATTTGATATATCTTCCTCTTAAATCTCATCAAGTTCTACAATCCTCCCACTGGTTTCTTGAACGATAAAACTCGGCATACCGTGCAACTTTAACAGCATATTCAGTAGGATTATAGAAATAGTACATTGTTTCCTTTGGGTATCCTACAAAGATACACTTAATAAATCATTGTTCGAGTTTTTCAGGCTTATCACGCTTCACAAGGGCCTCACAACCCCAAACCTTTAAGTAAGATAGATTAGGGACTTTTTCGTACCATATTTCATATGGTGTCTTATCAACTTTCTTAGTTGGAACCATATTGAGAATGCGTACAACAGACTCAAGAGCATAATCCCAAAAAGATAATGGTAAATTAGTAAGGTTCATCATCGATCTAACCTTGTCAAACAAGGTTCGATTCCTCATCTCCGATACGCCATTGTGTTGTGGGGTATAGGGAGGAGTAAGCTGTTGGACAATTCCACACGCTTGAAGATGTTCCTTAAACTCCTGGCTTAAGTACTCACCACCACGATCCGATCGAAGAATCTTGATGGTTTTGCCGAGTTGATTTTCTACTTCGTTTTGAAACACTTTGAAAGTTTCAAACACCTTATGTTTATGCAAGTAAACAAAACCATAACGGCTGAAATTATTCGTGAATGTTACGAAATAGCTAGCACCTTTCTTTGACACATGTCTAAAGGGACCACATACATCAGTATGTATGATTCCTTAAAGATCGGTTGCCCTTGGCGTCTCATGCGGAAATGGTTTCCTTGCCATTTTGCCGGATACACAAGATTCGCATTTATCAAATGAATCATCATTTGACTTTAAAAGCCCTTCACATTGAAGCCTTTTAATGCGATGCTTGCCTATGTGTGCAAGATGACAATGCCATAGATAGGTTGAGTCCAAACTGGACTTAACGATTTAGTGCTAACATAGAATTATTATTTAAAGACGAATAATCATGCAAATCTATTTCAAACATGCCATTAATATCAATTGCATTAAAACAATGAACATTATTTTTAGAAACAGAAATACCGAATTCAGTATAACACAATTAGTGAATCCATTATTCTTTAAAACGGAAACTGAAACAATTCCCCTAACAATAGAAGGTGCATAATGTCAATTGTCTAAAACAATAACTATGCTCGAGGGTAAATGTAAGTCAAAACTTCCGATGGCTTCTATAGTTGCACGTATGACATAGCCTACGTACAGATACATAGATCCATTCTTCGGTTTCTTTTTTGCTCTAAATCCCCGTAAGGAATTAAAAATATGAGTACCACAGCCAGTGTCATATACCCAAGCATTTGTTTTAGAGAAAGAAAATAATTCTATAGCGAAGATACCAGAAGGTCTGGCGTTGTTGACTCGCTTCTTATCTTGCACCTCGGTTAGAGACTTAGGACAATTCCTCTTCCAATGCCTAATCACTCCACAGTGATTGAAATCATCATCCTTAGCAGGATGCGTTTTCTTAGCTGGAGGGGTACACTTAGGTTTGGAAGTATAAACAATAGTTTGTTTATTCTTACCATCTTGTTTAACTTTTCCATTAGCATGCAGTTGTTTCTTCTTTTTTTGAACCCTACCACCACTGATCGCTAGGAGCTGGTTGGTCACCAGTTTTTTAGGAAGGCTTTTCTCAAACTCTACGAGCATCGCATGAAGTTCATTGAGAGTCTTAGCCATATTATGCATATTGTAGTTAGGTTTAAATTCATCAAAACCTTATGAAAGGCAATTGAGAATTATACTAACAACAATAGGTTGATGGTAGGGGTAATTCATCATTTCCAGATGATCAAAGTAGCTTTTCATATTGATAACGTGAGTCCATACTAACGTTCCAGCAACATACATACACTTATGTAATTCTTGAATCAGGTCGATTAGTCCAAGACCGACTTATTTCTCATACACAGTGCGAGCTCAGTAATCATCTCACCGGGCCACTTATTTTCAAAGTGCTTTTCGTAGTTGAGGGGTCATACCGCTGAGCATCAAGCATGCAACTTCGTTATGACGTTCATACGTTGCATTATAAGTTGCCCAAGGTGCCTCATCATAAGCATTCTAAGGCTCAAGAGACATCGGTGTCTCGTAATCGCTTCATCACTCGTAGAACAATTCTCAGATGACGATACCAATCATTAAAGTTCGGTCCAGTAAGTTTTTCGCTTTTGAACATTGTTTTGATTTCTGACATAATCCCGCTTGAATCGGGATTTTGTGTCATTTCTACAAAACATAAAGAAAGTTCAATTTAGTATTCAATAAATTAATTCTTAAGAAAATCAAAACCCATGGTTTAATTTTCATTAAGACTAGGATCCAAACCACCTGTTCCATCAGTTGATCTGCTAGGAACAAGTGTTACTCAAATGGTAAGTGACGTTCAATAATTGCATCTTTTGTGCAATTCCTAGAAATGAGACTTAATGTCAATTAACGATCAAACATCGATATCATGATCATGACATTAATCATGTTTCGTCGCATCTTATTGCCTCGTCGTTAAGGTCTCACCGCCTAAATCGATTTAAGTCGTCCAACTGAAGACATTCCACCACTGTCTCACGATGAGTGGTAATCCAGCTTGGAAACTCTTTACCTACGTCTCACGTAGAAGTAACGAGCAAGTACAAGTTGTCTTGGCAACATGGATGGAAATTAACTTAATTCCATGGGTGACAAAATATTTTATGTACGAAGAAGCATGCATATAACTTCGTAACAAAATTTGTAATTTTAAAAGTTAAAACCATTTTCGGTACTTTTATAATAATTTTACGTGCAACAAGATGTTTAATTCCTATACACCACGTGTATTAACTAAATGTAAAATCGTTATTATAAAACCCTTTCGGTAGCTCTATTTGAATACAACCAGATAAGAACGATGAGGGTGGTCAGCGCGAAGCAGATTAAAACCGACCTCATTAAGGGTTAAATACACACAACCGTTCTTTCCTAGACATCGCTTCTTATAGTTAAGCCTAGTTGGGAATTATACAAATAAGGATTTACAATTAATTATGTATTAGAGATAACACGTTTATTTAAAATTATTCGATTTTAAACTATTTTATAAAATTACACGTTCCGTCGCTGGAGCATATTACATTATATTTTTACCCAACTAAATGCGTTTTAGAACGTATAATTACAAAACAATAATTGTCAGTTTACATTTAAACAATAATATATGTAACTAAAAGAATTAACTACCAAACAAAGTGGGTGTGCCATAAATAGCAAAAAGGTCTCTCTAGGTCATTATATATATATATATATATATATATATATATATATATATATATATATATATATATATTAAATAACTCCCGTTTCGCTTGGAAACGGACCACATACATCCGTTCAAATAATCAATTATGGATTGCGTAAGTTATTTAATATATATATAATTCAATTATCAAATAATTCCCGCAAATAACCTTTTATAGTCTATTTATATAAAGTGCCGCACATATTCTATTATCTCGGGTAATTGTATGTTTAACAAATTTCAATTAACAAATATCTAATACCGTAACCGTATTCGTAAAAGTATGCATGTAGTTTTACGATTATGATTATTGCTAAAAGAATTCTACAAAGGTAATTAAACATCTTGTATTGTAGGTTTAGCTTTTAATTAACATTTAATACAAAAAAACGTTTTTTTTTATAAAACATCCCGCTACGGCGCAGTTGCAATCACCGCGTCACAGTCGGGCTACAGATCACAATTTTCGTTTTCTTTTGGTCAAACCAAATAACCAACCCCCCCCCCCCCCCCCCCCCCCCCCCCACCCCCAATTTTAGATGTTTTTAAGTAGTTAACTTGAATTACGGTCTAGCTGATACCACTATAGGTATTTATCTAATCAGATTGTCAAACAACATGCAGCGGAAGCAATTAGAATCAAACAAATAATCAATATTAACTAAGTTAAGAATTATACCTTTGTTGTTGATTTACCTCGTTTATGATTTATAGTGAAATCCTACTACATGCTTGTACACGACACCTTCTTTAGCAACAAACTTTTATGCTAGTACACGTTTACAATCACCACAACTCTTGTCCAACTTCCACAACCCTTGTTTAGCTTTCTTGCTTTAACCCGTATGCTCGACTCTCACCTCCTAGGTGTCGAACCCCTTGAAGACGATCACCAACACAAAACCGAAAACCCTTGGGTTTGTTGAATTGACCGAATAGGAACAAGGGGAGAAATCGATTTGGGTTTAAGAACCCTAAAAGTGATTATTGGATATCTAGAATAAGGGACTTGGTGTTCCTTATATAGTTAAGCAACGCCTTAGAGTCCAAGTTGTATTATAATTAGCAAACCTCTATAATTACATAATGTATCATCTTTTTATTAAATATTACACTTAGCATATTAAGTAATATATAATAAATATATAAACGTATAGTTATATCTAAATGTCAATGTGTGCAACAATGTAGGCTCACATATGTTGGGTTATAACTTAGTTGATATAGTTTAACCATAATCAATGAAACCTAACAAACAAAGGAAAGTAACTTAAACATTCAGTTTGAAGTTAAGAAGTTATTACGGAAGAACACAAGAACAAGTTAGTGCGGTTGATCAATAAATTACTACGGTTCATCAAGTTAATACGGAAAGTATTAAAGTTACTACGGAACAAGTAAAGGTCAATGTCAAAGTCAAGATACAGAAAAAGTCAAGACACGCGGAAGACAAGACTTATCTTGCAAGTATCAAATCTAATTAGATAGAGTTATAATTAGATTAGATTTCCTTTTGTTAATTAAGTAAAGTTTCCTTATTCTATGTTTAGATAAGGATAGACGTAGTTTCCTAGTTTATCTAGGTTTGCCTCAAGGTCTATAAATATAGATCCTTGTAGAGAGAAACAAACACGTTGTATTGATATTATTGATTAATGCAATTGAGGCTTATAATTTGACAATAATTTGTTTATTCATTATTCATTATTAGTTGTTCGATAACTCGTAATATTGAAGTGTTCATCCGCTGCTGAACTTCTTCAATAGATCTCGATCTTAACGAAGGCAAACATATTAGTTTACAATAACTAATACGATCCTGACAACATATTCAGAGCACAGGAGGTGCTTTAGATCCATTGATCAACGAGTTTTTTTAATCCTCATAATTAAGAATCATAACAACCATCATGACGGAAGTTGCAATTGGCAAAGTTCCCATTCTGAACAGCAACGAATTCGACTTATGGAAGCTACGAATTAAGCAACACATCCTACTGTCTGACTATACAGTTTGGGATGTGATCATCAATGGAAACAAAC
>CAJVGC010000001.1:42655497-42731002 GCA_910822075.1 Senecio squalidus
TGAGTACTACTCCAGTTGCTACTGCTTCAGTCACTACTGCTAAAGTGACTAAACCCAAAGTTTATGCGCCTCACAAACCCCTCAAAGTTGCTTCTAAAAGAATCAAGAGGGTTACTCAGCCTCTTGTTTCTACAACCATCCCTCATACTACTACTGCAAAAGCAATCCCTGAAACATCTTCAGGATTGTATCACAAATTAGGGGAAAACCTTGAACATACCCCCTTGTTCACTGAGTTGGTCATTAAGGAGAGGGAAGACCATGTGGGGAGGGATGATACTACTGCAGCCTCTACTACTTATAGTAGAGCTCAGGACAGTATCAACATAACTAAGACCCAAACTACGGCAACACCTACACTTGCTGAGAACTTGTTCTCAGATAAGGAAGGTGGTCCCTGGCGCCAAGAGACCATGGGGGAGATACCTGCTTCTGCTAGGCAGGAGAGTTTCTCTTTTCCCGAGGATCTTCCACCTGTTGGTACCCAACAGGAAAGGGGTGAGGGTAGTGGTAGTCATTTTAATGAATTGATGGGTATGTACCAAAATCTACTGGTGAGGGTTGAAAAGCAAGAAGAGATGATGTCTTCCTTAACTTCTTTGGTGCAACAGGTACTGGCACAACAAGCTTTGATATCAGTCCAGCTACTGCCCAAAAGAATCACCACACTAAATGCTGGAACCTCACCAAAGCCATCCAGCTCCTCCTCTTCAGATGACTCCCCAGCAGATGACAACAAGGGGGAGAAAGAAATAGATGTGTTATCATCTGGAGAGAGCAAAGGTGATGAAGATAAGGGAAGCACATATACTGTCATCACTGCCACCTCCAATCAAGATGAAGAGATGGAGACAGACAGTATAGTTGAAGGGGAGACAGACTTTGATGCAAATATGGTAATAGATGCAGAGGGTGAACAGATGGAAGTTGATACTCCACTTAAGGGGGAGCAGCAGGAGGAAGAAATCAAGCAAATGGTTGAAGAAACAATAGACGAGATGGAAGATGAAACTTCACCAATTGCTACTGAAACAAATGTTGCGGATCAAGATGCTGAAATGGTTGCTACGGATGATGTTACTACGGATCAATTTACTACTGATCCTATGGTGACTAGTCCAATTACTACTGATACAGTTTCTGCGGACCAAGTTGATGCGGACCCAATGGTAACCAGTCCAGTTGCTACGATCATAGTTGATAATGCTCAAGTTTCTACGGAGCCAATGATCATTAGTCCAGCTCTAGAAACAGTGGAGGAAGATCATTCCTACCTATTCACAACTATTCCTCCCACGTTCAATCAAGCTTCCTCACAATTCCAGGCAATTCAATCTGAAGCTACAACTCCTTCCACCATTATAACAGAAGCTCCTTTCACCATTGATCAAGAAGAAGTTGCAAATGTTCTTATAAGAACAGAAATGTCAAGAACTACTGTGATGGAAGATGAAGCCACATTATCATCACAGCTGCAAAAGATCAAAGATGAAAAGCAGAAACAAGAACAGAAGGCAGCTGAAGAGGAGAAAAGAAAGAAGTCTGTTGCTGAGGCAGTTGCTAGACAAAGAGCAGCAGCTGCATTGGTAGTTACAATTTCAGCAACCTCTCTAACTTTACCTGAACAATCTGCTGGTATATCTGCTTCTACAGGTAAATATGGGTATATAACAGTAGACAAGAAAAAGAAGACACTGCAAAGGGTTGAACTTGATGCTGAAAAAGGAAAAGGAAAATCCGTTGTAGTGAAGAAATCAAAAGATGAAATTGCAGAGGAAGAAAGGCTTGCTGGTGAAGCACTATTCTTCAAGAATATGTCTGTGGAGGAGATTGAAAATGTGAGAAAAGAAAATGCAGCAACAGAACTATATCTCAGAATGGCTGCTGAGCTAGAAAAGGAGGAAAGGGCAAAAGAAAGGAAAGCAGCTGAACAACAAAAAGAAAGAATTTCTCATGAAGCCTTTAACTTTCAAGGTCTAACAGCTGAGGAGATGGAGGTGATCAGGCAAGAGAATGAAGCTGCAGAGCTATATAACAAAATGCAACAAGCTGCTGCTGAGGATGAAGCCAGAGCAAAAGAGTTGCATAATGATGAACTCCTTCAAACACTGTGTTCTCAAGGCCAAGTTAGAGCAGATTTTAAGTTAAGTGTGAAGACTGTGGAAGAAGAAGAAGCTGCTCTTAAGAAATTAAAGACCAAAACGAAGCCTGAGAAGAAGAGAGTGTCCAAGCCTACTTCTACACAAGCCAAGATAGCTGAGGATAGGAAAAAGTACACTAATTATCTCAAAAGCAAAGGTCATAGTGGCAGATCCTTAGGCCCTATGAAGCTAGCTACTATCTTAGAGCTTGTAAAGGAAGAAAGACAAAAGGAATCTAAAAGGGAAGCAGCACTTGCAAAACTTGAATAGAAAAAGAAGTTAAATGCAGAAAAAGTGTTGGCTGCAGCCCTTAGAACAGGAAGAAAGGTATTTCAACCTAAACCTGTTCATGAAGTCAAACAATCAGAAGAGAAGCAGAAAAGAAAGAAGTTGTCATCAAAAAGGATTCCAGTTCCTCCATCTAAAAGACAAAAGATGAGTGATGCTGCTACTGCCTCTCAAGAAAGCCCAGAAATTCCATTTGCTGATGTTAAAACTGAGCCTGAAGATATGGAACAAGACCCTCCTAGTACTACTCAAGGGGGAGATTATTCTGCATATATCAACCATGTTGATGGTTTGAAATATACTCCATTGAAGGTGAAACCTCCAGTGATCATTGATTGGAAATATATTGGTGGACCTTTGAAAACCGAATATGAAGTTACAAGAGCAGACAAGACAAGGAAAAATCTTATAGCTTTTCATTGGGTATTCAGAGATTTTGATAGAGATGATCTGGAGAGGATGTATGAGATTGGTATAAGGAAATATTCTCATCAAAGAAAAGGAGTATGTTCTGGTATCGATCTGGCAATGGATGTTCTGTGTGGGTTGTTTGAGCCTGACTACAAGAAAACAAGTTCTGTCTTCAAGAAAGAAGGACCTAATAATCATGTACTCAACTGGTATGTGTATGAGAAATGTGAAGCATACTCGATCATAAGAAGACAAGGAGCAAGGGAATTCTACTTGGTAAGTCACAAGTATCCACACTCATTAAAGACATTGGATGAGCTGATTGAATTGAAGCTGAATGGACCAAGAGATTCACTGCTTGCTCAAGAACTTATTTGGAAAATCTTGTGTCAAAGAATAGAAGAAAAGAACAAGATGGAAACTGACGTGTAAAACTTGTAGTTGTAATAGTTAATACTGCTTTATGAATGAAGTAGTAAATACTGTTGAAGCATGAAACTTGTACTTTTGATGTGTCATAAAAGTTCAAGGTTAGGGGGAGATTGTTGGGTTATAACTTAGTTGATATAGTTTAACCATAATCAATGAAACCTAACAAACAAAGGAAAGTAACTTAAACATTCAGTTTGAAGTTAAGAAGTTACTACGGAAGAACACAAGAACAAGTTAGTGCGGTTGATCAATAAATTACTACGGTTCATCAAGTTAATACGGGAAGTATTAAAGTTACTACGGAACAAGTAAAGGTCAATGTCAAAGTCAAGATACGGAAAAAGTCAAGACACGCGGAAGACAAGACTTATCTTGCAAGTATCAAATCTAATTAGATAGAGTTATAATTAGATTAGATTTCCTTTTGTTAATTAAGTAAAGTTTCCTTATTCTATGTTTAGATAAGGATAGACGTAGTTTCCTAGTTTATCTAGGTTTGCCTCAAAGTCTATAAATATAGATCCTTGTAGAGAGAAACAAACACGTTGTATTGATATTATTGATTAATGCAATTGAGGCTTATAATTTGACAATAATTTGTTTATTCATTATTCATTATTAGTTGTTCGATAACTCGTAATATTGAAGTGTTCATCCGCTGCTGAACTTCTTCAATAGATCTCGATCTTAACGAAGGCAAACATATTAGTTTACATTAACTAATACGATCCTGACAACATATTCATAGACACACATTTTATTTGATGTGTTCAAATACCAACAAAAACCGTATAGCGTTTGTATTATTTCGAGTTACAAAATAATAAGTAAAACAATCTAAATTAATGTTTTTTTGTTGTCTATATATAAGGTTGCCTATATGTGAAAAAATGGACGGGTTCGTTTCACAAAACAAAGTGAGATCAACATAATTCGCGAAAAGGTCAAATGGTTGAGCAGTCATGTTGGAGGGTTGCCCCGCTCTGTCTAAGTACTTTTACTTCACATATCTAATTGTTTGATAAAAAAAATTGTTTCCCTTTTAACTCGAGACAATTACTTTGGAAGGATAAATTAGACTCTGTTCTGTATGTAACGACTAACGGGTTATGAAAGTATTAATTGGGTGTTTAATATTTAGCAGTAAATAATGAAATAACTCAAACGGAAATGGGTCGAAAGTCACCATAATGTATTTCCAATGCTTCAAACATGTTGACCCATTTTATTTATTTATTTTACTTTACCCATCACCCAAAACGAAACGTCAAATGTAAAATACTACCCAAATTTGACTATATTCAGTTAATGATCGTAGATTGTTAACTATAAATTCTAGAATGTGCTTCTGATACTTCTGTTCTCTCTCTTGTCATGGCGTTATTGCTGCAACCTTATGTGTGCAGAAAGTTCAATGACATGTCGAAATCATACGCTGGTCGTTGGAAACAAAGAACAAAAAAATCCACACATCAAAAAGGATCATGCAAAGTTCTTCTTTGTTCTGGGAAAAATCGTCATATCAAGTAAGATAACACTCATTAACGATCCAAAATCACTTATATATTTACTAACTTTACAACTAATATGTAATGTTTTACTAGCATTAAGAACAGTGTCCGACTTGCATTGGATGGTGAGGGATGATGTTCAGGAGGGGGGGCTATAAGATTGGAAGATCAAATCAAATTTTCAATCAACTCACAAATGGGAGAAAGAAGAGACGTGGAGCGTCAACTCTTTTGCAAAGATGCTTGAAACCATAACAACCCAATGCGGACATTTCTAAGCTATCTACTAATCTAATACATTGGGCGCAAAATATACATGTGTTTTTCATTTTCATCAGGTTGTTACCATATGCTATATCACATTGAAATATTTTAGCAAAATCTCTTATAGATATAATACCAAATAAATTGTTGTCACGAATATATAAACGATTACATGATATATATATATATATATATAAGTAATCAACAACCGCAAGGTAGCACGGACCACTTTCCTAGTTAAATTCACCTTAAACCCCATCAAAATCACAATATCAATTAATACGTCCAACCAATATAGAATTACAAATAGCCCGTAAAAGAATCATTATGTGATCTCTTTTTCTTGTTGACCTCGCGACTTGGCCATTGATGTTATTTCCTTTCGTTTTAATGCCACTGGCATAAATATACCTTATAAGTAATACGATATGTGATCGTACCTTGACAGCCTAGTCCACAAAGACTCCTCGTTATATTAGAGTTCACTAACGACTGGAAATCCGATATCGGAAAAAAGAATGAGAGCAAATTGAAATGAAAAGCTTTTCGTGAAGTTTGACATTTAGTTCGTGACCAAGTCTAAAGCTTTTCCCCTTTTGCAAACAATCCACTTACCGTTTAAGTAATGTAATGATATATGTTTTAATTACTAACCATATTGTATTACCATATGATTATTACAAAGTTTATATGTATGTTTTACTCACCTTAAGCAGGTCATGGATTGATTTTCCAGAGATATGACCAGGCAAGCTAGACTACAAATTGTTCAAGTAATGATTGTGCTCTATTCCTACTAAGCATTAATAGGGATCTCTCTCGCCGAGATAAGGGGAACTGGACAGTGTTCGGCCCCCTCCAATGACAAAAATTTATATGTAATATTCTTTAAGAATTTCCAAATAATCACAAAAATTGCATTACGGCCTTACAAGTCCCCCATAACACCTTACCGAAATGAATTTCTAGCTTCACATTCTAGGCATAAGGAATCAAAGCATACACTTGTATACAGAAATTAGCATTACCAAAAATAATAAAAAACAAACCAATGTACAGATTAAACATCAAGAAAAAGAGCAGATTAGAAGTTTAAACTATAAAAAATTGCTCTAATGTTTCAAAAAACATCTTAGATTGTTTCGGCTTACATAACCGACTTATGAGCTTATGTAATTTTTCATAAGCTCATGAGCCCATTTTTTTCGGTTTATGAGATTATCAAGTTGAGCTTATGACTTTAAATAAGCCATACAACTTTTTAAATAAGCCATACAGCTTCATAAGCTCATAAGCCGGAAAAAGGAGCTTATGAGCTTATGAAAAATTACATAAGCTCATATGCCCGTTTAATAATCCGAAACAAACACCCCCTTAATATCGAAAGCATTTCACTTTTGAGTCCCTCTATTTACCATATCCTTATACCTGATAATGGAATCCAACCTCTGCAACTTCAACTGATGCTTAAACTTATTGATAAAATCATCCGCTTTTGCGTCCACTTCCACGTCCTCATCTTCGGTCACTGTTTTACGCTCTCTAACGGTCGCTGGCCGACGAGCCTCGACAATCTTTTCCTCTTCGAAATGTGAAAATGCAGATTTCAAACTTGCTGATTTTTTCATCTTTGATGGCAGTTTCACTGGAACTTCACCGGAAGCCGGAACTGTATCAGACTTAGTTCTGTCTACGTGTCCGGCGCCGGATATAATGCTGTAAACCTCATCTAAACTCTGTAACTCATCCTTTTCTTCCTCGTTTTCAATTCGGGTTGGGCCGAAATCGTAATGGGTAGTAACCTTTTCCACTGTATGTTTATCCAAAACAAAAAGAGTCTGTATATTTGAGGGTGGCACCTCAAATGTATCATCTAAATGGGTCGGGTCAGGTTCAAACCGGGTCGGGTCAAGATCTACATTATTTGGGTTAGAATTTTCAACCATTGTCTCATTTTCAAATGGTTGAAGTAGATCTTGTTGATGAGGGAATGGGTGGTTAAAAACATATTCTGTAGCAACGGTTTCTAAAGTTTGATGTTGTTGTTGAGGTTGTGGTTGTGGTTGGGATATTTGTGGGTATATATTAAAAGATTTGAGACGGGTAAGGATAGATTGAGATCCGGGGAGTTTAGATTGAACATGGTCGGTTTGATTTAATTGAGGTTCTTGGTCTTGTTTTTTTTTGTTAGTGTTAATGTTGTTGTTGTTTGGTAAGTTGGAAGTGAATAAAATGGTGGCAATCATGAGGTTGAGGAAGATGAAGAGGATAGTGGGAGTGCACCAGTTGTTGATTGTTGACCACATGGATGCTGGTATTGATGCTTCAGATTCTTCCATTTTTTCTACTTGTTGTTTATTGTGTGTGTAAAATGTTGATGAGGGAAGAAAGAGAGTGGTGATGGAGAAGAAAAAGGGATGGAGTATTGATGCTAGTGGGTGGACTGAGTGTGGACACTTGAGACTTTATGTTAAATTGATGAGGTGTTTGTGCGTATATTTGAGTTATGCCCACTTAGACCACTCCCATCGGTAACACAACACCATTTTTCGTTGCCACGTCACCATAACACCAACTTAACATAACACCACTAAACACCCCATCCATAACACCAAAAACTGGAACCCACCACCTTTTCTTTTTTCATTTTCTTTCTTTTTCTCATATTATTTTTAAAACATTATTAATAAAAATAAACTTAGATTAATATTAAAAAAAAAAACAATACATAGAAATAAAAAAAATAAAAAAACATTACATAAAAAAAAATACGTAAAAATAAATAAAAAAACCAATACATAAAAAACTAATCCTCGTCTTCGTCTTCGTCTTCGTCGCCTTCTTCGATATCCAATTCGGTGCGATATTTGTCCTTCTGCTTTTCGATACGAGCCTGATCCCGTGGCGGCAAATTATCGGTTGACATAAGTAGAAACTCCATTTTCCGATGACGCATTCTGAGTTTGATCTCCGCTGTTTTTGCGAGCTTAAGCTCGCGAATTTCGGTGACAAGGTCTTCGTTAAAGTCCTCCCGTTTTGAAGTAACATCGGAGGAGGAGGAGGAACGTGCGCTCTTAGATGGTCGTGGCCTTCCTAAAGGTCGTGGAATTTTATCATGGCCAAAGAAGTCCGGTTCTGCATCGTCGTCGAGGTTGATCGGGTCAATGGGTTCAGGATTAGCAAACCTTGGCGCGTTATGCAAAACTTCAAAAGCAGAGTGATGACGAAATGCGCGAGCATTTTCGGCTTCGAACATGCGTAACGCAATTGTGTAGACGGCTTTATCATCCTCGCCGCTCGTTCGATCTCGGTGGGCACGGTCATGACATGCTGCGAACAATTTTACACTTTTGCTCATAGCCCTCCATTTTGAACTTAGCGAATTTTTTGTAAAAGGTTCCTTCTCGGCTTTGTTGAAATAGCCATCACACTAAACCAAAAAGTTAGACCATCTTGGTCGTTTCCTTTTTTACGATCCTCCGAAACATGAATCCAATTCTCCGCCAAGCGCCGCTCTTGGGGTTGATGGTATGATTGGGGTTGAGAGAACGATTGTTGTTGTTGTCGGAATTGTTGGAATTGTTGCCACTCGTTCATGGCTAATTGATGGGGTTGAGGTGGTGTGTTGGTGTTTCCGGCGAGTAGTGAGGTAAAACCACCGGGTTGGTTTTGGTAATTTGAGAAACCCGGTGAGTTAGGCGAATTGGGATCGGATGAAAAGTCGTTGTAGTGAGACATTTCTTTGGGGGTTTTGTGGATAGAATGTAAATTGTAGAGAGAAATAAATGGTTTGGTGTGAGTAAAATGGTGTTATTGGTTGGGTATTTATAGGGAAAAAAAAATTAAATTTTTTAAAATTTAGCCGTTAAATCCCCAACGGTCACTTTTTTATTTTTTTATTATTAATCGATTTTTATTAATTAAACAAAAAAAAAAAAAAAAAAAAAAAAAAACACACAAACGCGCGTTGCAGGAGAAACACCCCCGCCGGAACGCCGTCCCCCCAGCCGGAAACGGCGTTGTTGGGGGGGGGGGGGGGAACGGCGTGAAGACGCGCGGCTGGGAGCGGTCTTATATAAACTAACGTTGTGTTCTTAAGTTTTAATTTGAGGAGAAAGGAAGTAAACTAATGTAAAAAATTAAAATACTGTGTTCTTAAGTTTTTTTTTATGGAGGTAAAGGATTGTAAAGGAAGTGATTGGAAGGAAAAATGATGGGCTTTTTCAATGAGTTATTTTCTGGCCAAATATGGAGTGTTTCCATAGTAAAGTTTATCCTAACAATGTCTAATTACATATTTACCCCCATCAATCATATAATACCTATTTATTCACTATCACGTAAATCTCTCTACATACTCGTTAACTCCACATTCTCTTCTCAGAACCTGATCATCATCCATCTTTTCTCCAAAACAAGTGATTATCTATGAAATTATTCTTTATTATTTACAAATTATTAGGTTTCATGAATATTTTTTAATCATTTTTATTTATTTATTCGATTTGTTAAATCAAAACAATAATCTATCGAGCCGAATTGAAGTAAATAATAATCAAAATAATAACAAATTAGTAACGATAATAATCAAAATAATAATCAAAATAATTCTCTATTCTTCTTGTTATTGAATCTTATATTTATGATGGTTTATGATATGTAGATTCCGTTATAGTTTAATTTATTAGGAAAATAGTATTAGTAATGTTATTGTTATTGATTTTGTATTTTAGTTTACGGAATGATTTAGTTTGAAGATGATAGTTTGTGATCATGTAGATTCCATTATAGTTTAATTGATTAGGAAAATAATATTAGTAATGTGATTGTAGTTATGACTCATTAATAGACAAGGGTATAATTGTAAAATGAAATCTTTATTTACTTTCCTTCATTTTTAACTCGGGAACAAGGTTAAATTTAATTACTTTTATTTCATTTCCTTTAGTTTACTTTACTTTCCTTTACTTCAACTTTTAACTTGAGAACAGAGCGTAACTAGCTTATTGATCCGCGTAATACGCGAATAACTATATCGAAAAAAATATAATGTTAAACAAAGAATATAACTTATATGAAAGATTAATAGAAACTTATTAGTCATTAAACAAATGAATTATATTAACAAATGTTACGTTGTTTCGCTTATATATAAGCGAATTTATCTGGAACTTTATGTCATTTGTTTTCAAGAAATAATAATTGTGGAGTAGAAGATGAGATTATTATATTACTTCAAAAATATCATATATATATTGACGATTTTTGTAAGACAATTCGTGCATGTTGTCAAGATGAGCTCGAAGTTAAAGAAAAACATATTAAAGACAAATAAACATACATTACCGTGTTGCATTTTAACAATGTCACGATAACAAAAACGGTCAATATACGTTACGTATATTGAAAAGAAAAATAAAAGTCAAATGCTTAAAATATATATATTACGTATATTTTTAGATATTAATTTAAAGTAACCGTGTTAAGTTATTTAAAGTAAAGAGTTAATTCATTTTACGTGTTAAGTTATTTAAAGTAAAGAATTAATTTATTTTATTTGAACATTTTTAATATAATGACTAAAATTTTTAAAATAAAATGGTTAAAATGAAATTAATATATGATGACATCATCAAATTGATCTAATGGTCTAAATGAAAGGTTAAAACTAATCTAACGGTTCAAACTTTAACATGTGTTATTTTAGGCCTCTCTTTCATTATATATTAAGATTACAAAATTTTATGAAAATTACATCTCATATCTACTAGGAAAATGAGAGAAAGTATCATGTTTCTTTTTTTCTTAAAAAGTATTTTAACATTTTGTGATTGACTTAAGGTTTTAACGATTTAGATGTTGTTGTTGATGTTGGTCGATATGGCGACGCGCCTTCCAAGCACACCTCAACATAAATGAATATAAACATCTTACTTATCTAATAAATGAGAGATTAGGCTGATGTCATAACGCTGACATGACATCATTTTAAACTATCCACATAGGACAAGACTTAGTATGATGATGTCATAACGCTTAATTATTATTTTATTAGATTTTTTTAATTAAATCCTATTTAATTTTAAAAAAGTTATAATAAAAATCCATTAAATCTAATTGGCAGGATACTCTTGGAAAAAGATTGGTGCATAGTGAACCGTGTTTTTCTTGGAAACCCACCATCTTCTTTGGTACACTTCAAGAAATTTGAATATCCTGTATTTTCAAATCATTCGGCTTCATCTTCTTCAATCACCCCCTTCGATCGACTTCACACAGGAGTGCAAACTCATTAGTAATGACGTACATGGGAAGTTTACGACCTGCTACGCCAACCCCTTTCATCTTCATCTTCGATCACCCCTCTTCTATTCACCAAATACATTTTGTTTTATTTTAACAAGTTCGTTATATGATTTATGTATATGGTTGGATCGTCACTTATTTTTTCTTTTTTTTAGGGTTTGGATGGGAGGGATTGACGTGTGTAGCTTTGTCTAATTAAGGTTCGTTTTTTAATTTCCTTCCATGGCTGATTCTAATGTATGGGTATTAAATGATTAATGTTGTTTGGGTATTAAATGATAAATGCTTCCCAGGTTATGTTAACGGACTTTGGTCTAGCCAAAGAGATTGATGAGTCAAGCAGATCAAACTCAATGTGTGAGACCACATAGTACATGGCACCGGAAATAATTCTTGCTAAAGGCCATAATAAAAATGCCGATTGGTGGAGTGTTGGGATCCTCTTGTATGAAATGCTAACCGGGAAGGTAACAATTATATGTGACTTATTTTTGCTTTCTAATTTCTCATTTTTATGGATAGTTAATATCGGTGTGTAAATAGAAAAGGTTTATAGTATTTGGTCGTCTTTTCTACAGCCACCGTAAACTCATTCCTGAGATATTATTCAGAGTTTGGCTATGATTATTGACACCCAAACACAAACAAACAAATTGTGAAATACAGAATATTTGCCTAACTCGCAAAGACTATTTTATTGAAGAAATCTAACTCAAAAACTTCAATTACAATTATGAGAGGTGATAATTAAATCCTTACCCTACATGGTATATTTATACTAAACCAACATGTTTGTATAAAACGAGGATACTAATTATCATAATTATCTAATCCTAACACAATAAGATAATTATTCTAGTTTCCTTATCACTACATTCCTAATTGGACTCTGAATCCGATCCATGGTCAAAGATGAAAGCAGTTTTCCTTGATCATCACTAGCATTACTTTCATCCTTTATTTGTTCTTCATAGGCTTTCAATCTTCCCACGATATCTTCAAATCCAACTGTTTTTAAATCAAGCACTTGTTCTAGTGCTGCCACGATGTGAAGAAATCTTTTAGGAAGGCTAGTGAGGAATTTCTTAACTTGTTTAGTTTCGCTGATTGATTCACCGAGAGAAGTCGACTTTGATGCAATACCCGAAATCTTTGATGCGTATTCATCAATGGTGCTCGATTCTTTCATATTCAAACCTTCGAACTCCGTTAGTAGAGTTTGAAGTCTTGCTTCTTTGACATGATCAGCCCCTTGGTTTCGTACCTGTATAGCATCCCAAACTTCTTTTCCTGTCTTCAAATTACCTACTTATAAGACAAGATCTTCTGGAATAGCTTGAAACAATAATCCTTTTACGATATTGTTTTGCCTAGCATCGTTCGTACCTCCTTCTACTACATCCATCACACCGTGAATTCCAAGGATTACTTCCATGCGAATTCTCCATATGGTGTAGTTCGTGGACTTTAACATTGGACATTGAAACGACAACGAGGAGTTTGGTTCTTTTACCACTAGCGTCGATGATGGTTGTTCACCATCCTTTCCACTCATTGTTGTCTTCGGATCTGCTTAAACTAGCCTCGAAGATAACCTGGACTTGCTGGAACTCGATGCCTTGAACTTGCTGATTTTTCAGCCTTTTACCTATTTCTACAGCGAACTTCGACAGCTTATATCTTTTGTTACACAAATCTGATCGACAAATCCTTTGGTCCGATTGTAGATATATGTGTTGGAAACCCACAAACCAAATTTAGTGACGATCCAACGGTTAACCAACTCAGGATCTTGTTTTTCCCACAGCTGCGCAAGTCTGGCCGAAAATTGGGAAAAATCTTGTAATTGTTCACCTCAGAAGAACCACGAACCGTGGCTCTGATACCAATTGAGGTATTATTCAGAGTTTGACTATGATTATTGACACCCAACCGAGATGAGTATTCCTTAGTTGAAGACTATAATCAGGAAGAATAAATAGATCTTAAAACTTTTAATTTGGTTTGATTTGGAAGCAAATTATGCGGGCATGGATATCATCTTAGCTATGGAAACTACCCATATGCAGCCAAAATTTAGTATCCTAAAAGATTTAAAAGTGAGTATATAGACTTCATACTGATTAACCATATTTAGGCTTTTGTATCAACACTCTCTACGTATATAATTTAGTATTGTGTAGCATACTTCATATATGAAGTGTATAATTTAGTATACATATGTTTTGGTGTAGCAAACCTTATATACATTCCTTTAATATAATTACTAATTAGTCGATTACTCACAAGTTTATGTGACAAGATAATGGATATTGTATTCTAGGGATTTGAACTGGATGATAATGAGAGTCGTGTGAACATTTTTATATCAAAATATTTAAGTGGTATATTCGAAATTCTTGATCGGATAAAACTCAATGATTTTTAATAGATGAAAGTGAAGTATTTTTGTGTAATATGAATCTTGCAATATACCAGTATTTTTAACCAACGAGTGAGAGTTATAAACGGTTTATAAAACTGCAAATAGCAGTTTTATTAACCATCAAACGGGTCAAAACCGAATCCAATAATTAGGGTCAAAAACCGGGTCAAACTTTATTTTTATAACATTTTTAATATAACAATAATAATGTGAAATGACCCAGCCACGGGTTGCCACCCCTTGGACTCCGCTATCGCAGACGCTGCCCCGAAACCCTGTCAATCAAGATAAGTTCGAACAAGTGTCCACTCACACTTTCTCGAACTTGTTCGATATTTATTAAGATTACATTGATTAAACAGATTAATCCCATAATACTTAAATCATATTGGTGACATAAATCATCAACAATGGACATGTGTAGTTTCTTTATCAGCATAAAAAACAACTCATGGAATAATTAATTTCCATCAAGTTAACATCTTAAGTTCAAATATATAATTTAGTATTTTTGTACTGCAAATCGTATAGATCATTCATCATCGTACGGTTCATCCGTGATTTTTTCATTCAAATGCTACACGACACAAGGGTAATAGTGGGTCTCAAACTTTAATATAAATAAAAGAAATAAGTTGTATATATTGTGGCTGATTTTTTATTTTTTTTCCTGTTCTTTTTAGTTTCTGCTAAGTTTCTTTAACAATTCTTTGGATAAGGTATTAATATTTTCAAACTAGTTTTAATTTGTGTAAAAGTTTTTCTTATTTTCTATTTGACAATTAAATGATTTAAAATTCCTTCAGGTGAGGACTTAAGCTACTTATGTCGGGTCAACTCTACCATGAGAGATTGCTCGCAAATTGTTGTGAAGAAGGTTGATTCAAGTGATTTTGTTGTTATGATAATGTTTTAGCATCAAAGAATAATCAATTGGTATAAGTCATTTTGTTGTTATGATAATGTTTTTGTTAGATTATAGAGGTCCAATCAAATGTAAGTCCAAACATGTATGTGGACTTGGACCCGATAGGTTAATATTCCCTATAAATATGCTTCAAATGTAATCGTTGTTAGTTGATGAAATATAAATTTTTTTCCACAAAAACCGATTACTAATTCTACATGGTATCAGAGCAGGTTACGGTTAAACGTACCTGTTCGAACTAAACCATTCGAATTCCAGTCGACTAGCAAAACAAAATACGCGACTTGTGCAATTCGACCAGGAAATACAAACACACGATCAGCCTTTGACTTGGGCCATTCGACCAGAGTTTCAAGGCACACGAACTGTTGTGTTCGAACAAGATTTCAAAGCCCACGAATTGGGTGTGTTATTCGGCTAGGATTTCAAAAACTCATTTCGAAACATTGAATTCGACTAGCTGCTTAGGCTGATAATCATTCGAATAAGCAATCGCTATCCTTCTCGACCACTTCTGAAAAAAAAAAAAAAAAAAAAAAAAAAAAAAAAACAAAACGATTAATTGTTTCGAACTTACTATTCGAACAAAAAAACAATAGGCTCGAATAAGGAGCTTCGAACAGCTTACCGACATCTTCGATTAGCTACACACGTATAGGAAAACAAAGACAATTAGAAGTCATTGGGATAGGAAATAAAGTCATACGGATAGTCCACAACAAGCCACGTTACACGGATAGGAGTCCAAGCCCACAAGAACTAAATTAAAGCCCACACGGATAGAAATCCAAGCCCACATACAATCTTTTCACACGGATAGGAGTTGTTTTTGTTTTTTCCCTTCGATTAGTAATAATCTTCGAATAAGTTTTGTTTTCTTTTTTATTCGAACTGAGCAAAGCTATTCGCATAGCAACTTCCTAGGCACAACTTACTATTCGAACCATACACCACTCGAACCAGAATGGCGAACGCAGAAAACAATAATCTCGCCATGCATCTAATGGATTTGCTTCGTAACGGAGCTCAGAACCAGTTTCAAAGTCCAAAACCAAACCCGTCTGATCAACTCAAGATTAGTTTAACATTGACAAGCACCAACTACCCGCTATGGGCTCGTATGATTCGAGTATCTATTGGGGGGAAATCGAAAGTGTATCTCAACCATCTTACTGAAAACCCTTCTGCCATCACTAATGAAAAATACGATGAGTGGGAACAAGCCGATCTTGTGGTTTTCTCGTGGTTAATTCAGAATATCGAGCCTAGTATCGCAAGTAATCTTACTGAATTTCCCATAGCGAAGTCACTATGGGAAGCCCTGGTAGTTACTTACAGCAGCGGGAAGGATAAGTTACAAACTTTCGATCTCCATGTTAAAGCTAACGAGTTCAAAAAACAGCAACTATCACTGGAAGAGTTTTGGATAGGGATGCATGGAATTTGGGGAGAAAATGATCGTCGGGATCCTAACCCGATGACGTGCACAGCTGACATAGCCACATATAATCGAGTCCGATCCGAAACAAAGTTGCTCCAGTTTCTGAACGGACTTGACCGGAGATATGACCCAATTAAACGGGAAATTCTCCGTTCTGATCCGCTTCCATCTCCCGAAACCGCGTACGCTACGGTCAGAAAAGAAAAACCTCATCAAGCTATTATTGACAGGAACCATGAGGCAGATACGGGTGTAGCAGCTGGGCTTAATACCACCGGTGATGGAGCAGGACTTGTCTCTAAGAATTATCGATCAGAAAAACCGGCGTTCCGACCCCAATCAAAGGTCGATAAAATCAAGCTCAAGTGTGAAGAGTGTGGTATGTCAAAACACACCAAAGAGGAATGCTTCCAAATCGTCAGCTATCCAGAATGGTGGAATGAAAATCACAAGACCTCCAAGACTGTAAAAGCTGCGGCCGCTCTAGGAAGCAGTGAAACTAATGGCGGAGGAGAGAAACGTACCGATGGTGCACCAGAACCAGGTATCGGGTTTGGTCGTTTTACACCAAACTCTCCGGGTACTAATTATTTTTTAAATCCAAATTTTTTTACTAAAACCTTACTCGATAAGTTAAATGATTACGATTTAAAAAAGGAACGATACGAGTCTTCTTCTGGCAAAGCTCATGTTGCAACCAAAGATTCAAAATGTACTTCTTGGATCTTTGATTGTGGTGCCACCGATACGATGACGTTTGATATCACTTATCTAACGTCAAAATCTAGAGTTGATAAAAGAAGAATTCATACAGCCAATGGGGAAACTCTCCCAGTTAAAGGAGGGGGAACCATAGAAATTTCAAAAACACTTCGACTCTTTAAATGTCTTTATGTACCATCACTATCACACAAGTTATTATCCGTCAGCCATGTTACGAAAGAATTAAATTTTGTGGTATTAATGCACCCCACGTTTTGTATTTTGCAGGATATCAGAACGGGGAAGATCATTGGGCGTGGTACTGAAAGACAAGGACTCTACTATGTTGATGAAGTTACTCACCACGGTTCTGTTCTGCTCACTCATGGGTCCAACGATAGGAAAGCTTGGTTATGGCACAGAAGATTAGGCCATCCGTCTGCTGGTTATTTGAGACAATTATTTCCGCATTTATTTCCTAATAATAAAACTTTCCATTGTGACACTTGTATTTTGGCTAAGAGTCATAGACAAACTGTTGGGAAAATCAACGATTTAACCCAAGTTAATAAATCTGTTTATTAAAGTCTTAGTTGCTGAGTCTGAGTGACTTTGAGTCTGAGTGACTAAAAGCGACTAAGGCATTATGGAGCTGACTACTCAGCTTCATAATGAAACGTATTGCTTTATTTTAGGTATGTTGGTTAGATTAAATCTTCTATCCTTTTAGAAGATTTACTAGGATTCGTACTTATCAAGCTCAATATTATTGTGTATAAATAGTGAGCTTGAGCTTAGTAATTCGTTGTACCTTTTGAATCAATATAACAGTGTGTTATTTTAGTTGCTTCGTTATTATATTTCAGCTATAATAAACTAAGAAACTGAGCACTTAATCGATTCGTAACAATTAACATCTAAATACTTATTTGTAATTGATTAGCTAGTGTTTGAGATCTTATTGAGGACCTAACACAAACGTTTAAACCTAATGATACTAGAGTTGATTCTCCTTTTTCGTTAATTCATTCTGATGTTTGGGGTCCTGCAAAAATTGAAGGGGGACAAAATTTTCGTTATTTCCTGTTATTTATTGATGATTGTACTCGTATGACATGAACTTATCTTTTAAAAACTAAGTCTGAAGTGTTTACTAAGTTCACATCGTTTTGTAACATGGTAAAAACTCAATTCAAACAGGATATACAAATTCTCCGATCCGATAATGGGGGATAATTCTGTAATACTTCCATGAAAAACTTTTGTCAAACGCGGGGAATCATCCATCAAACCTCGTGTGCTCACACCCCTGAAAAAGTGGGGTTTCAGAACGCAAAAATCGTTTCTTGTTGGAAATCACTCGTGCTCTAATGATCGAATCACAAGTCCCAAAGTCTTTTTGGCCAGAAGCAATTGTCACTGCCACGTAATTGGTTAATCGTCTTCCAACCCGAGCTCTAGCTCTCAAAACTCCTCTCCAAACATTGTCACATTTCCATAAATTTCCTTCAACTCTAACCCCTGAACCTCGAGTGTTTGGATGTTCTGTTTTTGTTCATATACCAAAGATAGAGCGTTCAAAACTTGATCCTTGTGCAGAGAAATGTGTGTTTCTGGGGTATGGTGTTAATCAACACGGGTATCGGTGTTACAGCCCGAGTAGGCGTCACATGTTCACAACAATGAACTGCGACTTTCTTGAAACTGAGTTCTTTTACCAGACCCATCTTCATGGTCAGGGGGAAAACGATAATGACGCACTCAGATGGATAAGTTGGGCACCACCTGTGCATGATCCTTCTACTAATACACCCACTCCGGAGACTGATAGTTTTGAAGAACCTGAAGACATTACCACTCCCACCAAAAATGATCCTCCTCAACTGATATCCGAGGTAAGTGGCTCTGAATCTCCGGATACTTCAAATAACTCTGATATGTGTGATGATGAACAACATGTCGAGACGAAAACTTCGAGTGTGGCTGAACCAGCTAGGTATGATCTTCCACCTAGATCAACCAGGGGAATTCCGCCTAATAGATACTCACCTGAAAGAAGTTCAAGAGGGCCGAGATATCCAGTTGAAAATATCGCAAGAATGAATTTAGTTCCGGAAGCCAGGTCCTTCGCAAACGTGATCTGTTCTGAAAAAATACCAACAAATGTTGAAGAAGCAATCAAGTATAAAGAATGGAGGGAAGCAATTGGAACTGAACTTGAAGCCCTGAAAAAGAGTGAAACATGGGAAGAATGTGAACTGCCTCCAGGGAAGAAACCCGTTAAAAGTCGGTGGGTGTTTATTATCAAGTATAAAACCGATGGATTAATCGAAAGGTATAAAGCTCGATAGTCGCAAAGGGGTATACTCAGACTTACGGGATTGACTATTGTGAGACTTTCTCACCAATAGCCAAGATTGATACTATTAGAGTTCTATTCTCAGTTGCAGCAAACAAGGATTGGCCATTACACCAATTCGATGTAAAGAATGCCTTCCTACATGGAGAACTGAAAGAAGAAATCTACATGGAAGCCCCAACTGAAATTCATGATAGTTCCGAGGCCAAGAAAGTTTGTCGACTAAAGAAATCTCTTTACAGTTTAAGGCAGTCTCCACGAGCATGGTTTGGACGATTTACCACATTTATGAAGAAATATGGTTATAACCAAAGCAATTACGATCACACTCTATTCTTGAAACGGAGAGGTAAACTCATAACCTGTTTAATAATCTATGTTGATGACATGATTATAGCAGGAGATGATTCGGAAGAGATGACAAACTTGAAAGCCAATCTCTTTAAAGAATTCGAAATGAAGGATTTGGGAAGACTCAAGTATTTTCTTGGAATCGAAGTTCTAAGATCAAAGTCAGGGATTTTAATCTGTCAACAGAAGGATGTCCTCGATTTACTAGCAGAGACGGGAATGCTAGATTGCAAACCTACAAGTACTCCCATGATTGCTAACCAGAAATTGTACATGGAAGATGAAGCAGAATTGGCTGATAAAGAAAGGTATCAACGAACGGTGGGAAAGGTTATTTACTTAGCTCATACTCGGCCAGATATCGCATACGCAGTAGGAGTTATAAGTCAATTCATGCACCAACCTCAAGTCTAGCACATGGAAGAAACTTTACGGATTATCAGGTATCTCAAGGGAACTCCTGGACACGGTGTTCTATTCAGAGCAAATGGGCACCTGAAGATTGATGCTTATACCGATGCTGACTGGGCAGGCGACAAAGGTAATAGGAGGTCTACATCAGGGTATTTTACCCTAGTGGGAGGAAATCTTGTTACATGGAGGAGTAAAAAGCAAAAAGTTGTCGCCTCTCAAGTGTTGAAGCTGAATTCCGAGGAATAGCACGAGGATTAGCTGAAGTCCTATGGCTGCGAAAACTATTGTCAGAAATTGGGTATCCCTCAGAAGAAGCCAGCAAGATTATGTGTGACAACAAAGCTGCTATCCAGATCTAAGGAATTCCAGTTCAACATGATCGCACAAAACACTTTGATGTTGATAGGGACTTCATCAAAGAAAAACTTGAAGATGAGATTATCGAGCTTCCGTTTGTTTCATCTAAAGATCAGCTTGCATATATCCTTACAAAGGCGGTTACTGGAAAGATCTTCGCTCACTGTCTTGACAAGTTAAGCATTGGAAATCCCACTACTTAGCTTGAGGGGGAATGTTAGATTATAGAGGTCCAATCAAATGTAAGCCCAAGCATGTATGTGGGCTTGGACCCGATAGGTTAATATTTCCTATAAATAGGCTTCGAATGTAATCGTTGTTAGTTGATGAAATTTTTTTTTCCACAAAAACCGATTACTAATTCTACAGTTTTAGCATTAAAGAGGTTTGTCTATATTTGTCCTTTTAAGCAAGGTTCTAAATAAGGTGTCATGGCGGCGTCAAGACGTGGCGAGAAAGTTACGAAAATATTCAAAACGTCTTTGTTAGGCGTGACCGCAAAAAAACATGGCCATGGCGCGCCATAACGCGAGTTTTTTGTAACGCGTTACGAAAATTAAAAAAAAAACAAAAACAATTGTTAAAAATGGCTATAAAGATGGTTTGATTGTAAATTGATGACTATATCTTAATATATATATATATATATATATATATATACATAAATGTTAACACTGACTTTTTGTTTGAGCATAAAAAGAGTGACGTGTGAAGCTTCCAAAGACTCTTCATGAGTGTTTTGTAATAAATATTTAGTTCGGGTGAACAATGTTCATCACCCGAACTAAATCGTAGTAAGGACATTTCATGAAGACTTTAAGTCGCCAAAGCTAAGTTCAAGTTCACCCAAGCCAAAAGTTAAATGAATGTTTTGTTTATTTGTTCACCCGAAGTGTTCTTAAATGAACATAAGCGTTGATGTAATGTATGAATATAGTGTATGTAGCCTATAAATAGTGTGGAGTGTGTGACAGTAGGTAAGAGCTTATATGTGAGTGAGCAGATTACCCAAAAAATACCTTTGAACAATGAAAAAAAATTGTAACTGCTTTTCCCGCTATTTATGGCTTATGAATGAAAGTTCATTTTACTCATTTTTGTTTGAATAATCGTTCTTAGTTCGTTAACTCAATTCATTAACTCGTGATTCCGCCACCAGTTAGTTATTCTAAACATTGAATCGTTGCTTTGAAGATTGATGAAACACGCCAAGAACAACCCAGTGAAGCAAATCTTGATTCCTTATTCTTTGATGATCTTGTGGTGCATCAAAAAAAAATACCGAGGAAATAAACCTCATTTTTAAAAGTTCACAAAACACATCCTCTAAGTAATATTATAGGAAGTTTGTATGATGGAGTCAAGACAAGAAGTAGTACTGGTTTGGCAAATCTTTGTTTGTTTTCTTGCTTTCTTAATTATATTGAGCCAAAGGATGTAGACATTGCTTTAACTATAAATAGTTGGGTAGAAGCTATGCAAGAGGAGTTATTACAGTTTAAGGTACATGAAGTAGGTATTATGGTAGAAAGACCTGTCGATGCAAATGTTTTGGGAGTTAAATGGATATTTAAGGTTAAAAGAGATGATAGATGTATCATTGTGAGGAATAAAGCTAGGCTTGTGGTCAAAGGATATACACGGGAGGAAGGTATAGATTATGATGATGTCTTTGCTCCAGTTGTTAATATAGAGGCAATAAGATTGTTTTTAGCATATGTTTCTTTTAAGAACTTTAAGGTCTATCAGATGGATGTTAAATCAGCCTTTTTGTATGGAGTTCTTGAAGAGACTGTGTATGTTAGTCAGCCTCTTGGTTTCATTGATCCTCAATACCCTGACAATGTGGTTAAGTTGGACAAAGCTTTATATGATTTACATCAAGCTCCTAGAGCTTGGTATGATACATAGTCCAAATATTTGATTGAACATGGGTATCTTAGGGGCACAATAGATAAGACGTTGGCTAAGATTATGTTTTTGTTCAAATTTATGTTGATGATTTAATTTTTGGCTCAACTAATGATGTCTTATGCAAAGAATTTGAATCTGTCATGCATTCCGAATTCCAAATGAGCTCTATGGGAGAAATGTCCTTCTTTTTAGGACTTCAGGTTAAGCAGTTGGATAATTTTTATTCATTAGTATAAGTATGTCAAAGACATGTTAGCTAAATTTGGATTCACGGATTGTAAATTTGCTTCCACTCCTGTTGACAATAGGGTCAAACTACATCCTCATTTAGATGGTGAAAGCGTTGATCAAAATTTATATAGGTCTATGATAGGGTCTTTAATGTATCTTACTGCAAGCGGGCCTGATATAATGTTTGTAGTTTGTCTATGTTCTAGGTTTCAAGCAAATCCTAAGGTTTCCCATTTTATTGCTGTTAAGAGAATTTTTAGATACCTTAAGGGACAACCTTCTTTAGGGCTTTTGTATACTAGGAATTCTATATTTGACTTTTATGCTTACACTGAAAATGATTTGGAGGATGCAATCTTACTAGGAAATCTACCACATGAGGATGTCAATTCTTAGGAAATAGGTTAGTCTCTTAGCATTGCAAGAAACAGACCTCTGTTTCACAACCATCTGCTGAAGTAGAATACATTGCTGCTGGTTCTTGTACTTCCCAGGTTTTATGAATTCAGAATTAGATGTTAGACTATGGCCTTAACTTCATGAACACTCCCATACACATAGGCAACACTGCTGCAATGTTCGTAACTAGGAACCCAATGCAACATTCTAAGACAAATCATATTGAGATTAGACATCATTTCATAAGAGACTGTTTTGAAAAACACTTGATTCACTTAGTTAAGATTCACACAGACCTACAATTGGCTGACCTTTTCACAAAGGCCTTTGATGTTACAAGATTCAATTACCTTGTTCAAGCCACTGGTCTTATGAATCTTGATTGAGTGTTTCTTCAAAAATATTTTGTACATATCTTTTTGCATTTTGTTTTCTTTTTTATTTCAAAATACAAAAAGAGGGGGAGAAAAATGGGAAAAATCAAAAAATATTTTAAGTATGGTGTTCTTTTTCTTTTAAGTCTGGTGTTGGTTCTTTTTAAGTCGGGCTAAGAAGTTTTAAGTCTGATGTTGTTTTTGTTTTAAGTCGGATTAAGAAATTTTTAAGTCGGGTATCAAGTTTTTGTACAGATAAAATCCAAAAATATATGATTTTCAGTATGTATAGATAAAACTCTAAAAGATTTATTTCTATTCTATTTTTAAGTTTTTGAGTCTGTTATTTCTGTTTCTTATATACATATTTTTAGAAAATCAAATATGAAATTTGAAATACCAATCAAAAACAGTATAAAAGTTGAAAATGTTTCACAAAAACAAAATTTCTAAGAAAATAGTCATAATAGTTCAGTATTTATAGAATTTTTTGAAGCCAAATGTTTTCATAAATACATATATTCTTGTATTTTGGAACCTCTAGCAATTTGTGGTTTATAAATCGCTTCAAGTCATTAAAATAGATAATTGTTAAATGGGAGATCAGTTTTGTCAAGTAGAAAAGCAAAGAAAAAAATATACTTTCAGTAAATTATGGCATTTAAATATATTTATCATAAAAACACTTAATGTTTTAAAGTGTTCTTTATATTTATTGACTTTGAGATCCTTAATGCCAACTTGATAAACGACAAAGACAGGTGAATAAGTCCAAATTCTTTAAATAAACAGTCTTTTGTCCTCTTAGAACCTTGATGCTTACTTGATAAACGACAGAGATAGGGGAATGAGTTGAACAACAATACTATGTCAACTTTTGAACATAAAAACATGCATACAATAAAAATATCTTGAGAGAAGAAGCAGTTTATAAGGTTGCAAAATCTTATTCTGGGGTTTCTCAATAAAGATTGAAGATTGTTCATGTGTTCACATAAATTCTTTTGTTAAATAATCACAAAAAACTACTGTGTTTTTCATGACAATAAGGTATACATGCCATATTTAAGTAAAATATATTGAATTTTATTTATTTCTACTAAGAATTGAATAAGTTTGACATTGTATCATGTCATTTTTAAATTATTAAAGCGTGCAATTTATGCATTTTACAAAACATTTCATTTCTTTAGAAATTTTGCACATATGAACTAATTTATAAAATCCTGGAATATAAGTTTTTGATCTCTAAAATTGAAATTTTGCTTTTAAAAACAATTTCAAAGTTAAGTGATGCATTGGATTGTTTTAACTATGGTGTTAAGAATTTAACCCAGAAAGGTTTGAATGGGTCGACATTGAAAATTTTTAATTTAATTCGGGTGCTATAAATTTAGGTCGGGTGTTGACTTAGTTGATGCCTGGTGTTAGAGTTGACTTTGTTGACCAAATTTTTAAGTGAGAGTGTTTTATATTTAATTTGGGTAATATTTTAGGTCAGACTCTATTTCATTCTGGTGGGACAACATTTTAATTTAATTTAATACTGATATTTATTTAATACTTTTAAATTCAAATAATAATTTTTAATTCATACAAATTGCTTTTCTTATCCAAATCAAATTTCTAATTTCAATATCATTTCTTACCCTTTTCCTATCACTCGAGCTTTCTCATAGATTCATCCCACTAGATATTTAGAGCCTTTAGTATTTTTTTTTTAGTGTTTTAGTCTATTTTATTTGTTTTCCATGTTTTTAAGTGTTTATTAAGTTTTGTTTCATTGTTACTTTGATGTTTTTCATTTATACTAAATATATTGCTTTGATTGTGTACTAATAAGCTTTGACTATTTTCAGATGTGACAGTTCTGATCAATCTTCAAAGCAATAATCCTATGTTTAGAATCACTAAGTGGTGACAGAATCACGAGTTAATGAATTGAGTTAACGAAATATGAACAATGAATCAATATGAAATCAGTAAAGGAAACTTTCATTCAAATGCCTTAAATGGTGGGTGTTTGAGCAAGAATCGACAGGCTCAGTAACTTGGGTTAGATTGATCACTCTCTTGGCCTCCTGCTCAAGCAGTGCAAACCTAACAGACTCTTGGCGAGTCTAAGGTGGACAAGAGATTGATCGGAAAGGCTTTGACGGAATATGGTTAAGTATTCCGGTCAGTGAGTATGTGAGGAAGATGATGAAGTTGTGGCCAAAACCTGAAGTGTTAAGTATTTATACCCAACACTTCCAGGTATTAACAACGTATGGCAATGATGACCATTTATGGCCCATCAATAGGATTCCAATGGCTATTAACGTCTATATCATTAATATAACTTTATTAATGCTCTGACGGTTACACTCAAGGTTTAGGCTTTGAGTGTCTGACTGGTAGGATGTCAGGAGTATGGTACTGTGAGACGAACTCCAAAGCATCAGTGTCGGTCTACACAAATCCTTATACATGCCAGGCCATGAGTGTCGGACTGATCGGCAGATCTCCATACACAGGGGTGCTAGGTGCCGGGACACATCTCTCGGATCCCGGACACGGGGCCATGATTACCGAACACAGGAACATTGTGTCGAGACACGGACCTGGTTCCCGGACGCTGCCGGGACACGGGGCTTGGCTCCCGGACACTGCCGGGACACGGGACCAGGTTCCAGGACACTGCCGGGATACGGGGCTTGGCTCCCGGACACTGCCGGGACACGAGGCCAGGTTCCCGGACATTCCCGGGACATGGGGCCAAGTTCCTAGACACTGCCGGGACACGGGCTTGGCTTCCGGACACTGCCGGGACACGAGACCAGGTTCCCGGACATTGCCGGGACACGGGGCCAAGTTCCCGGACACTTCCGGGACACGGGCTTGGCTTCCGGACTTTGCCGGGACACGGGCTTGGCTCCCGGACACTTGCCGGGACACGGGCTTGGCTCCCGGGACATTGCTGGGACACGGGCTTGGCTCCCGGACACTTGCCGGGACATGGGCTTGGCTCCCGAACACTTGCCGGGACACGGGCTTGGCTCCCGAGACATTGCCGAGACACGGGCTTGGCTCCCGGACACGTGCCGGGACACGGGCTTGGTTCCCGGACACGGCCTGGTTCCCGGACACGGCCTGGTTCCCGGACACGGGGCCAGGTGCCGGGCCATTTTTCCTTGGTCGCGGGGCTTCTGTGTCGGTTCTGGCCCTTTTTTATACATTTAGTGGGCCGAACCCAAATGTTAGGATTGATAGGCTATAAATATAAGCCATCACCTACTAACACTATCATGCCCCCCAGTTAGGTTTTAAAAAATTAGGTTTTGAAGCCTAACTCTTCTGCTTTTCAGTAAGTTTTTTTTTTTTTTTTTTTTTTTGTGTTAGCCGGCATATAGCCGGCTTTTTGTGCCGGCGACTTAGGCTTTTCACAGCCGGCATATAGCCGGCACTTTTGTGCCGGCGGCTTGGTTTGTTAGCCGGCATATAGCCGGCACTTTTGTGCCGGCGACTTGGCTTGGTAGCCGGCATATAGCCGGCACTTTTGTGCCGGCGACTTTGGCTTGTAGCCGGCATATAGCCGGCACCTTTTGTGCCGGCGGCTTGGTTTGTTAGCCGGCATATAGCCGGCACTTTTGTGCCGGCGACTTGGCTTGGTAGCCGGCATATAGCCGACACTTTTGTGCCGGCGACTTAGACTTGGTAGCCGGCATATAGCCGGCACTTTTGTGCCGGCGACTTGGCTTGGTAGCCGGCATATAGCCGGCACTTTTGTGCCGACGACTTAGACTTGGTAGCCGGCATATAGCCGGCACTTTTGTGCCGGCGACTTTGGCTTGTAGCCGGCATATAGCCGGCCCTTTGTGCCGGCGAAAATTTTTTTGTCCCCCTTTTTTTTTTTTTATTTGTAACGGAGGCCTCTCTTTTTTGTGCAGGTGAGTTTTCTCGTTCCCATCAGAAGCGCCGTTTTTTTTTTTTGCGGGTAAGTTATTGTTGTTTTTTCCATCTTCGCAACCTGAGTCTTATATTTATCTTACTTGAATTGTAGCAAAAAGCTGAAATGGCTTCCCGAAAAGAGAAAGAGGTTAGGAAATGCAGTAGTGGCATTGATGATGTTAAGTTAGCGGATTTAATAACTAGGTTTCCATGCCTTAGTTCCTTCAATCCTGTAGCGCCTACCATAGACCAACGTGCCACTGATCCTCCTTCAGGAAAAATTACTTTATACACTAACCTTCTTACCCATTCAAACCTTAGACTTCCATGTAGCTCCTTTTATATGAAAGTGCTAACTCACTACAAAATTGGATTCGCCCAAATGCATCCTGTAGGTGCTGCTAAGGTTATAATGTTTGAGATGCTGTTGGTGGGTATGCAAATTGTTTGTTCTGTAGATTTGTTTAGGCATTTTTATAAACTGTCTAAATCTAGAGATTGGTTTAGCCTAGAACAGAGAGAGAGAAGCAAAGAATGGAAACTAATTGAGAATCCTCCCGATAGTCTTAAGAATTGGCGGTTTGACTTTATTTTCGTGGATAGATCGTTTATTAAGCTTTGGTCAAGCGCCCTTTTTAGCTGGCCATCTAAGATACCCAACGGAGTAATTGAACTCCCCGAGCTTTCAGCTCCTAAGGCGGCGGCCTATGCACGCCTCCGCCGTATGTCTGTGAGGTATAAGATATGCCCCGAAGGGGTGCTGGCGATGGCTGGAATTATTAAGGATGTTGAAGAGGAGACGGTTCCCGTCATTGTGTCGAAGACATCAAAGAAACGTGGGTCTCTGTAAAATCCTTTTTTGTCTTTATTATTTCGTGAAGTTGATTGTCATTTATATTGTTTCTTTCTTGCAGTTATGGGGTTGCTAGATTTCTTAGTGGGGGATGAAGCATGTGTAGTAGAGGATCATACGCCTGACGTAGCTTGCCAAATGTACAAAGCAGCTGGTGTTGATATCCCTGGTGTTTCTCCTACAGGAAGAGAGGGGCAGGGCCTGGAGGTTAGGCTTCCGCTTCCGGAGAATACTGAGGATGGAGACCTCGCAGTATCCCCTGCTGGTATTATTTCAAACCTTTTTTGGTCTATTTAAATAATAGCTATATATAACTGATGTTTTTTGTTTGTGTAGGTGATGATTTTGATCCCAATGGTTACATGCTTGAAGAGCAGGATTCTTCTCGTCAGAGACAAGGTACTTATGAGTTATGAATATTTTTCGCTGTGTGTAGTAACTAACTTGTCTTTCTTTTATGTAGTTGAGTTGGAGGATATTGGATCTGACGATGGTCAGGAACCATGCTTTGATGGTCCATCCATGTTAGGAAAGAGGCCATCCATAGATGTTGAGGATTATGACCTTCCTACACCTAAATCGAAAAAAGTGTTGTTCCCTGCTTCTCCACCTCTTGGAACAAATCTTGTAAGGCGTTACGGGGGCCTTCAGATGGCGCCCCATGGATCTACTATCATGGCTCTTCCTGCTTGTGGCAATACTGTTCAGCCTTCTGCATTTGTTGGCACGCCATCTGGTCAACGTTTTGTGCCTGCCTGGTCATTTTGTGTGGGTGACAATGGGCAAACTGTTGGATATGTTAGGGATTTCATGGACAATGTTGTCCCTCCTCAAGTTGTTATGCAGTCAAAGCTGCAAGGAACTTCTGAATTGTTGGATGATGCTGATATGAGCCTTTTTCATGGCTTTATGGGACATATACTTGCTAGGCAGCGTATATGTGAAGATCATGAAAAATTGAAAGTTAATTATTCGGATCTGAAGAAAGAGGTGGAAAGTTTGGCTGTGGTTAGGAAAGATCTTGAGGCCGAACGTGGGATTGTTTCCAGCCGGGACAAGGAGATTAGTGATCTTTCTGCCAAGGTGTCCAACTTAGAGAAAGAGAGGGATGAATTGGTAAGGAAGACGCAGGAGTATGAAGACATCCTGGCTGCAAAGGATAAGGAGTTGGCGACAGTGACCAAGTCTTTAGAGGTTGAGAGACAGGCAGTTGAGTCTCAGTGCCAGCAACTTGATGCGGCCGTCCAGGGTAGAAAAGACCTTCTTGCTGTTTTTCCTGAGTTGTTCAAGCTATTACTTGATCATCCTGATGTGATGAATTTGATGTTGGAAGTTAAGCGGGCTGCTCATGCATTTGGCAAACATATTGTAGGGACCAAGTTGCGATCCGTTGCCGGTGATGCAGTGCTACCCTTTCTTGATCCTTTGGTACAAAGTCAGATGCGAGCTGCTAATGCTTTGTTTGAAAAGAAAAATTTTCCTATTCTGGAGCGCATTGTCCAAGACTTGAACATTTCTATTGAGGATCTTCTTGCTATTGTTACACCACCAGTGTCTATGCCACCAGTTTAGTTTTTGCTCTTATATGTTTGAACATTTTCCCTTTCTGTTATGAATATCAGCTTTATAAGCTTTATGTTTTGGATATTTTGTTTGACTCTATGAGTGATTTCTTTTTAATAATAATGTTATCCGTTGGATATTTATGTTATTACTTGTTTGCTATTTAAGCGTATTATATCAGTGATATATTATTTGGTTAACCGTTTATTTGTATTACTCGCGAGGTATGTCGCTTCCCTATGGGAAGTGCTTATCTTTTCTCAAGTAGATGAAAAGACGTGTTTGCATGTTTTTGGCTTAGACATGAGTGTCTTATTTGGCCTTATGCTTGTGATGTTTGAACAATGTTCAAAAAGTAGAAAGATAATGCAGTGCATAATTGGGATAATATCAGACCAAACGTTTTATTATAAGGCATGGTATCCATGTCCTTGACAGAAATAAAGATTAAATTTCGACAAAACAAGAAAATATAGAATAAAAGTTTATCAAACCTTGATCTAGGTTTAGTCTATGTATATCTAATCTTCAATCATGAAGATGTGACCTTCTGGCGGTCCCGGTCGTTCAGTATCCTCCCCCTTCTTTTGCCAGGCATACGTTTTCTGGGTTGGGGTCCTGTTGGTTTGTTTTCTGGCAGCTGGCACTAGGTGTTCCAACTTCCCTTCGTCCAGCGCCCTTCTTATCTCTCCTTTCAATTCCCGACAGGCATTGGTGTCATGTCCATGGTCCTCGTGAAATTCACAGTACCTGTTCATGTTTTTTGTACCGGACCTGTGTGCCATTTGTGGTGGAGGCTTAAAAGTAGAGCCTACACGCTCTGTCTGCAGGATCTCTTTCGGAGTCTTGTTGAGAAATGGCTCGGATGAAGTTTTGTCATAGGGGCTAAACCTTCTGTTGCCGTTGTTATCCCGTCTGTCATTTCGCCTATCTTCCCGCTGTTGGTCCTGTCTACCTGACGCTGACCCACCGTTCCAAAGCTTGTCCTTCTTTCCAGCCACCCCTCTTTCCAAAGAGACAGTTTCCCTTGATCTTAAGAAGTCATAGGCTCTATCTGTGGCTTCCTTGAAGGTGGCGGGAGTTCTTTTTGCAAGCTTTTCCTGCAACTGACCAGGCAAGAGGGAAAAGGTGAAACCTGAAATTTGTTGGCTTTCTGGCAAACCTGGGATCTTTTGGCATTCCTGTGTGTACCGCAGGATGAAGTCTCGCAAAGCTTCCCCTTCGTTCTGCCGGATTAGGTGGGCCTCCAGATGTGTCCTGCGTTGTTTCTTCTGCTGAAAAAATTGATACACAAACTTTGCCTTTAGATCAGCAAAGTCTCTAATGCTCCTTTCTGGAAGGCCAGCAAACCAATCTCTTCCTGGAAACATTTTACAGGCTACCGGGTCTACCCATTTTTCTGTCATGATGGCCTGCTCAAACAAGGCCATATGGTCGTCTGGATCCCTTGTGCCGTCATAAGTGCCTACAATGGAGGGGACCTTCTGCTTGTCTGGCATCGGATATCTGGACACCCAGTCACAAAATTGCGAACTTACTATTGATACAGGCATAATAGCTTCTTTTGTCATTTCTCCTTCTGCTAGTTGCTGCAACAGTCGTAATAACTCTGAATTGGTATTTTGAGGTGGCACCGGTGTCGGCGCGTTCTGTCTCAGGCGATCCGCCAACTGTGTCAACAGGACATCTGTTTCGGATTGTTGGGGGATTACCTGTGGTGGTGCTGGCTGCAGGGATGCCAATAGTTGAGCCAGGAGGTGATTAGATGAGGTTGGTGCCGGGACCGATGCTGCTCCTTGGATATTCTGAAATGTTCCTTGAGTGCCGGGTTGGGATCCCGCTGAGGCAGGCTGCCTAGGGGCTTCAAAGCCAGGAAGTTCTGGGACAGCCTGTCTAGAGGCTTCAGCGGCTTCTTCGTGCAGTGTTGAGGTACGAGACATGGGGATCTGAAAACTTGGCACGTTTGGGGTTGGTATGGCAGATGCACTGGCTCCGGACGCCCTTGTAGAATACAAAGGTCCAGTGGTTGTTGATCGATACAGGCGGGCAGGACCTGAATCCCCTAGTGTCCAATCCTCCAAGGCGGAAAATCCGTGCCTGCCTGTCCTCCCCATAGGACCTCTTTCAAACGTCATGTCTGTCTCCATGTCTGGTATGAATGGACTGGATGGAATAGGCAATGAAACAAATGAACGAGGTGACGAAACAATCGTTGGTATCAGGGTGGTACTCCCTTCAGCTTGGGATGTGGTCACAACAGTCACTGGGGAAGGGGTTACAGTAGTCATTGGCGGTGGTGTTGTGGTAGTTACTTCTGGGGCTGAGGAAATTATTGGTGAAGAGTTCATGTCTTCCATGATGAAAGAAGAAGTGAATTAAAGAAAAAATTTTGTGAAATGTTTGGAAATGAAGATAAAACACCGTTGCTAAAACGTGTCCCACGGATGGCGCCAATGTTTGAGCAAGAATCGACAGGCTCAGTAACTTGGGTTAGATTGATCACTCTCTTGGCCTCCTGCTCATGCAGTGCAAACCTAACAGACTCTTGGCGAGTCTAAGGTGGACAAGAGATTGATCGAAAAGGCTTTGACGGAATATGGTTAAGTATTCCGGTCAGTGAGTATGTGAGGAAGATGATGAAGTTGTGGCCAAAACCTGAAGTGTGTATTAACAACGTATGGCAATGATGACCATTTATGGCCCATCAATAGGATTCCAATGGCTATAACGTCTATATCATTAATATAACTTTATAATGCTCTGACGTTACACTCAAGGTTTAGGCTTAGAGTGTCTGACTGGTAGGATGTCAGGAGTATGGTACTGTGAGACGAACTCAAAGCATCAGTGTCGGTCTACACAAATCCTATACATGCCAGGCCATGAGTGTCGGACTGATCGCAGATCTCCATACACAGGGGTGCTAGGTGCCGGGACACATCTCTCGGATCCCGGACACGGGGCCATGATTACCGAACACAGGAACATTGTGTCGAGACACGGACCTGGTTCCCGGACGCTGCCGGGACACAGGGGCTTGGCTCCCGGACACTGCCGGGACAACGGGACCAGGTTCCAGGACACTGCCGGGATACGGGGCTTGGCTCCCGGACACTGCCGGGACACGAGGCCAGGTTCCCGGAACTTGCCGGGACATGGGGCCAGCCGGGACACGGGCTTGGCTTCCGGACACTGCCGGGACACGAGACCAGGTTCCCGGACATTGCCGGGACACGGGGCCAAGTTCCCGGACACTGCCGGGACACGGGCTTGGCTTCCGGACTTTGCCGGGACACGGGCTTGGCTCCCGGGACATTGCTGGGACACGGGCTTGGCTCCCGGACACTTGCCGGGACACGGGCTTGGCTCCCGGGACATTGCCGGGACACGGGCTTGGCTCCCGGACACGTGCCGGGACACGGGCTTGGTTCCCGGACACGGCCTGGTTCCCGGACACGGCCTGGTTCCCGGACACGGGGCCAGGTGCCGGGCCATTTTTCCTTGGTCGCGGGGCTTCTGTGTCGGTTCTGGCCCTTTTGTCACATTTAGTGGGCCGAACCCAAATGTTAGGATTGATAGGCTATAAATATAAGCCATCACCTACTAACACTATCAGTGGGAAAGGTTGTTACAAATTATAATCTCACTTACACTCTCAAGCTCTTATCAAATGACTCACTCTTTGCACTATTTATAGTTTGTAAATTCTATCTATTACATTACATCAATCTTTATGTTTATTTAAAAACACTTCAGGTGAACAAATAAACAAAACTTAATTTAACTTTTAGTTCGGGTAAACTTGAACTTAACTCTGGTGAAGAGTTAGTTCACCCGACTTAAAGTCTTCGTGAATTCCTAACTATGATTTAGTTCGGGTGATGAAAAATATTCACCCGAACTAATTGTTTAACACAAAACACTTGATGAAGAGTCTTTGGAAGCTTTAGACCGAAGCATAATGTTGCTGCTTTTCTTGACATAGGTCACATTTAGAAGTTGATGATGAATGGAGAAACATTATTGGATTTTTGATAAAATCCAACTTGAGGTTTGCCATTTCTGAGAGTCCAACATTATATAGACTGTCACACCCCGCTCAGGCGGAAACCCGAGGTGTGACAATATCAATAATATCATAGTTTAAGGTTACAACAAAATAAATATCAAAGGAATCATCGAATAAATATAAGTTTCAAAATACATGAGTTTACGTAAATCCGAAATAAATACGATACAAAAGAAAACCTATGGATCCTAACGGAACTAATACGAACAAAACATGTTCCAAATAAAGATCCACGTAGTCAAATAGAAAGCATCATCATGAAACCTCAAATCCACGAAAAGCGTTAAAAACAAGACGTCAACATAAAGTTGGTGGGTTATTCACATTTTAATAAAACATAAGTATACAAGGTTTTGACCCATAATTGGAAGAATGTTTACAAATCATAAGTAAAATGTATATATATCTTGATTTATAACAAATAGAATCATGCATAAACCATAGCATAGTAAATACACCTGAACCTAACAAACAAGGCAACAACCTCTACATTAGTGCGTTAAACTAAGGTCATTTTCGAATAACTACGCAATAACATCGACTCATAGGGACCGCAAACCGACAAAATCCAATATAAGCGATGGCTCAAATAGAGTTGACAGGCGTATATACGAGGCCTTATACTACCACTAAGACCATATAAGTAAAGGTAACGCTAAAATTAAGGCATTATAATCTATTCCGTATAAACAAGATATATTAAAGTTAAAGTAACGCTAATCATGCCCAATAATAAAGCGGTAAAAGGGGCAACGAATAACTCACGAATAAGCTTAAAAGCGCAAAAGCGTCGGGTAACCAAAGTCAGGAGAATAAAGCTCCACCGCCTAAGTGCCCTAGCATAAGACATAGAAGGTCTAAGTATCTATACGGTAGTGGGTTTAGCCTTATTTAATTAGCGGTGTATTATATATTGTATTTTAAAAAGAGTTCGAAAGATTAATATAACGAGTTAAAGTTGTTGAATAAAAAGATAGCGATATTTCATGTCAAAGTGACGAGTAAAGGATATTTGATATTTTGAGTCAATAATGACTACTAGAAGATGACTAACAGAAATATCGGTTGAAAGGAATAATGGTATCAAGTTTAGTCAAAGTCAACCAAAGCCAACATCGAAAGATAGTTGACTTGGTCAAAGTCAACGATTTCAAGGGGAAGTCAAAGTCAACATAAAAGTCAAACTTTGACATTTTAAGAGTTTTTAAAACACAAGAGTTTATAAATTAAAGTAAAATAGTTTTGAAAATGATTGTAAAAGAGTTTATCAAAAATACGTTATTTATTATCGTTTTAGATTACGATCGCATTTTAAAGAAAAAGTGTATTTTATCCAAAATATAAGTTTAATAAACGTTATAATAATAAGTATTACGTTTACGATTGCGATTACGTCATTTGAGTCCAAAGGCGTTTATTTGCTAAAAGTTACTGTTTTTACATATACTATATACTTATAAACGTTTTAGTCGTAAAATATGTGAATTTTCATGCACTGAGCTCACTGCGGCCCACCAACAAGCTACTGTGACGCAACACATGTATTGCCAACAGCTAGAAACGTACTGAGGTCACGCTGCGACGCAGTCAGTGTGGACTGCGGCGCACCATGTCCTGTTCCGCTACTGGCTGCGGCACAATAAGGTGTTACTACGGCGCACTGAGCCTCTAGACAGGTTTCTGTTTTAAGCGTTTTACATATTTTAAGCCTTACGATAAGTTATAGGGTTAAAGTTGTCAGAATATAACCTACTTTCCCCAAATGTTCATTTTATGTAATGGACTTTTTTTTTGTTCATTTGGGTACCTAAACTTTTTAAACCGGCTAATTAACTACCTAAACTTTTTTAAACCGACTAAAAATTTCAGAAATTCAAACACCAAATTAATTAAACAATTTTATTGTTTTTACACAAAAGAATGACTTCAACTATGAACATGAAAGTTAACTAACATGAATTCTTTCGATTTGGACTAGATAAATTCATTTTGATTAAAAGGATTGCTTAACCGCATGTAATATAGGATTACTCCTTAATCAATTTTAACATATCAATTCGTTTTATACATTTTATAAGATTTATGAATATAAAAAATAGTCAACAAATCAAGGTTATGTATGATTCGGTGTTATAATGTTAATTTTCTTCATCATGTTAACTGAATCGTTAGATATCAGGTGTATCAAAAAGTTCAATTGTGATAAATGAAATTTGAATTGATAGAGTTTGATGGAAATGAGTTTTGGTTTGAGTTTCTAGATCTGAATTGGGTTTATCATAGTTGCATTGATTTGAAGATCAAGTAAAGAATTCCGTTAGCTTCGTATGATGATTTGCAAGGAATCTAAGTATTGAGAGTGAGCGTAGGTTGATTGATAGGTAAAGTTAGAGTTATAGGTGGTTCTCAGTTTTTTTCTTTTAAACAAATTCGTTCTAAAGTATACTTCTAGTGATTTGGTGTTAATTTTGATAATATAAGAACCTTTAGATTACATATTGTATTGTGTTTGTATTTCATGTTTTCCGAGATTTCGGTTGTCTTCTGCGCTAAGTTGCAAGAACTCTGGTAGGTACAAAAATGTACAAAAAAAAGTGCATTACATAAAATGAACATTTTGGTAAAGTTGGTTATGTTCTGGCGACTTTAATCCAAAAAGTAAATGTGTAAATATAGGTAAACGGGTCGGGTTTAGTGGGTTTACTTGATTAACCTACTACAAATAGGTAGCCGGTAAAACGGGTGCTGAAAAATAATGTTTCAATAAGTACGTTAATCATTTTAAAAGTTTCAAAGAGTTTAGGTACCTAAACGTACAAAAAATAGTTCATTACATAAAATGAACATTTGGGGAAAGTGATTGATGTTCTGACAACTTTATTTTGTCCAATATGTCTATTATGTTATAGTTTTACCATTTTTACACATATTAACATATTTTACAAGTTTTAAGTTAATATTACCAAAATCTTGTAAATAAGATAAAGTTGACATTTGAGGTTGATAGTTTAGGTTTTCTTCTCATTTTACCATTTTAACGATTTTATATGTGATTTACCGAAAAAGAAGAAAAACGTAAAAGATGAGTAGGGATGTTTAGGAAGTACCGGTGAACTCCGCAAAAATCTACAAGCACCAAGATGACAAAAAAGACGAAGAATACGGAAAGTAAGCTCCTTTGATGGTGGTGGTGAGAAAACCAGCTCCAACACATAAAATAAGATACCATTAGAAATGAGTTTGTGAAATAGAAAGAAAGTAAGAGTTTGGTGTAGGATTCCTTACCAAGTTTCAAGATGAACACATCCTCAAGTTGGTGTGTGGACGTCTTGAATATGAAGGCGGTAGGAAGGATAAACAAACCTTGCATTCCAAAAACAAAAGTGTTAGAAGTCTCTTCATACGAGGAAGAAAAGAGTAGTAAAATGCAGTTTCTCAAGATAAGTTACTTACCGAAGTTTGAAGATGAAGAAAATTCAAACTAGTGTTCAAACCCGGAAAGTAGGAGATGCTGATGACATGAACATTGTAGTGGAAGATTATTGTTAGAAACCTTAACATAACAAGGAAGAAAGTAATGGAAACAAAGAGGTTTTCTTGAAGAGAAAACTTACCAAAAGATGTAAACTTGAAGGATGATGTCTGAAGCTTGATTCTAGCTTGAAATTATCTTGTATATGGGTTGTATAGGACTCAGAAATTCTGGAAATTTGAGAGTGTTTAGAGAGTGTTTGAGAGGATGTAAGTGATGGAAATGAAAGTGAAGTGAAAAGGTCATAGATAAGGTTTTAAAGGTGATTAGAGTTCCAACAATAGATCTAACATCCAACTTTTGGGCAGGTTTCCACCCAAAATCCCGTGGTTAAAGTATGGGTTGTGTGGAATTTCCAAGATAGGTGAAAAAGTTGTTTTGATTTGGTGTGTCTGATAGCTTACTGCGGCGCAGTTCGCTGCTGGTCAGATTAATCAGTTAAGTCTCCGTTAAATGACTGATTTTGTAACATATTTCGTTAGTTCCTGTTAAAGGACTAACTTTGTCATAGATTTAGTTAGAGGACTAACTTTGTAATATTTTTTAACGTTAATTTTTATTGTATAGACGAAGGCTTAAGTCACCCATACTAATCTTCGAGAATAGTTATATTTACTAGGCACTTAGGTAACTAAACGTTTTCTTCACGAAGGACAAAAACAACAAGTAATATAAAACCCGTCACAAAAATTGTGATAAAACGAAATAACGAAATAACAATTGGGTCAAAACAAAATAACGATAAATAAAAGAAAATCGAAACACGGAAAGGTACCTCGAATTCGTGGTTGTCACACAAAGATATGTTAGTGGAGTTTTGGGAGAATGCTAGATTCAGTGTGATCCATGGAATTAGAACCATTCCATCTACAGTTCAAATGGAAAATGTGGTGGTTACTGAAGAGGCTATTAGAAGAGTTTTGAAATTTGATAATGCAAATGGGTTGGAGAGACTGGAATTAGATGAGATACAAACTGAATGCAAAAGAGGAGGATATGAAGGTGATTTTCCTGAGAGTATGGTGAAGAAAACTAGATTCTCCTACAACTGGAGATATCTTGTGCATGTATTGGTTTGTTGCATACCAGGAAGATCATGAGGATTTGATGAGATGAACCAGATATTGGCGTCATCATTCGTTTGTTTGATCAAACAAAGAAGATCCAATTTTTCAGGGTTTATTATGGATTGTATGCAGAGAATGGCAGAAGGAAGTGCTACAAAATATTTGCTCTACCCAAGGTTTCTTCAAATCATTTTACAGTCTGAGATGCAAGGATTGATTCTTGAAGGGCCTAAATTTAAGGAAAAGAAGATGAATTAGAAAATTATGAATAACATGAAAAATCTTTTTAAAGGCAAGAGTAATATTTTCAGGAAATTTCACAACATTCTCCCCCCCCCCCCCTAATTATAGAACAAACAAGAGTAGCTATTCAAAGTTTTGAAGAGTTGCAACAACAAGGGGGAGAAAATATTCAACAGCAAGAACCACAACATGATCAACAACAAGAACAAGAACAAGATCAACAACTGGAACAAAAAGTAGAACAACATCAAGAACAACAACAACAATAAGAACAACAAAAACAACAACATCCTTAACAACAATTTGAAGCTGATTAACCCATTAATCAACCTTTGTCACCTATTATTGATATTCCATCCCCACCACCTTATTCACCTATTCATAAATTTCCTACACACTCAAGAGCTCAAAATAATGAAGAGAGCAACTGGTTTTATACTCAAGCAGAGAGTGAAACTTTGCCCAATCTTGCAGAAACACATATTCTTACACCAAATGTTCCAACATTAACCACTCATGTTGTGCAAATTCAGACGGAGGTTGCTTCAACAAGTAGTCCTCTTTAAGTATACACTTCCAAGAAGAAGAAAGGAGCATGGATTGGTGTTTTAACTATTTTTACATTGGAGAAGAAGAATGAATGTTTGGAGCAGTTGGTGAAAAAGCATCAATATTTGATTAATCAATTGAGATGGAGAAATGCTATCAATGAAGTAATTAGAGATCAAAAAAGGTTCATTATCTTTTTGAAGTCTCTCCCTATGGATGATGCATCCAAAATAGAGGGATATAAGACTGAGAAAACTGATGTTGAGACAACTGTTTTGATTGAGGATGTTGAGATGGGAGAGCAGACAGTGCAGATGGGAGATGTTGAAGGAGGAATGATGAATGAAGAGGAGATCATGTCTAAGGGGAAGCTAAATGTAGAAGTAAGTTCAAAAGATAAGGAAAAGATAACTGAATTTACCCCTCACATTGAGATGTTTAACTGTGGTGATGTACAATTTAATTCGTGTGAAGAAACATTTACCTCTGGTGGTGAGATGTTTACATCGTGTGAAGAAAATTTTATTCCGAGTGAAGAGAAATATAATTCTGGTGATGATGAGGAGATTGAAAACACGATGACATGGGAGAATATCATAAAATTTAAAGCTGTGGACTAGTTTGGAGAAGTGATTGACAAGGAGATGTTTGAGAAACATTTTGAAGGTATTTATGAAGGGACATTTGATGAAAATGAAACTGAAAACTTTAATGTGTACATCAGAAATAGAAATCCATTTTCAGTTCATGTTTTTGATGAAAGTAATAAATGGAATAAAGAATTGGGATGAGAGAAGATTGTAATTTTATATTGATAATGATAATGATGAAGATGATACTGATAAGATTGTGGTGAAGGAAGAAGAAGGTGAGAAGAATGAGGAAACAACATGTGAAGGAAGTATTGTGAAACGTGTAACTGGAGGAAGAATGAAGAGCAGAGCTAAAAAACTTAAGTTTAGTACCTGCAAAAGTTATTGAATTAAAAAAGAAAATGCTTGGGTACAAAGACAAATTTAATGAGGCAAACTACAAGCTACATTTAAAGAATTACTTGATAGAAGTTGGTGGTTTATCTACTAGATCAATTGGGCAAATGAAGATAGAAACATTGGAGAGAAATTGGATGGATGTATAGACCAAGGTAATGGTTAATGAACTTAAGTCAATGAGGGAAAGAAAACTGGAGGAGGAATTGAGTAAGAGAAAGAAAGAAAGAGTTTCAAAAGATGTCGGTGGATCTTCTGCAACCGAAATTGAGGGCAATATGGAGAGTCAAACAAGAGAAACTCCAATGGTGACTCATGTGCAGAATGTTGAGGTGTCTTCTGAACAAACTGTTGATCCAAGTCAAACTGTGACTTTGAAGTCTTTAGTTGAAAAACAGAGTCAAGAAGTTCAGTTAAAGACGAAGGTGAAGTAGGAAGATGACCCATTTACATAATATATGGAGAATGAGCCGTGGTTTACAAAGACTGTCATAATCTAATCGAACTATGTTTGTATAAACAAATGTGTAGATCTAGATCTATCAAAGAAGTTGAAGCGGATCAACACTTTGATATTACAAGGTTTAGCGATTAACATTTTATGTCTATGAATATGAATGAATAACAACACAAATGAATCACCTCCAACAACCCAATTATATTTGATTAGAAATATAACAAATATTTACAACGATATCAGGATCAGGAGACCTTGACCTTGGTACACTAAATAGTTTTTCTAGGTTTACATCACCATGCATTTTCTACGCATTCGCTCGTCTATTTTTCTCTATGCATTCATCAAGGTTTTATAACCTTGTTTCTAACAAACTCCTATGAATTCGTAGGACTAATAATTACAAACATTTGATATCTTTGTAACCTTCCTAAAATATCTCCCTATTCTAAGGTAACAAATCTCTATAATAATGATAAAGATAATTACAAATAAGAATAAAATCTAATCATATATTCTCAGCAGTATTTACTCTTGATACGGCAGTAGTAACTGAGTTACAGTAGTAACCAAGTATTGGTAGTAGTAACTTGTATGAGCAGTAGATACTTTTATGAGCAGTAGTAACTTGTATGAGCAGTAGTAACAAACACTTAGTCTTTTTAATATAAATCAACAACTCCAAATAACAAACCCAACAATCTTCCTCTAAACTTATGCTATCAGAATGATAAGCAATAAGTTTCTTTAATACAAAAAGTTGTTGAAGATGTTATCAAAACTACTATTTCTTCTTCTTCTTCTTCTTCTTCTTCTTCTTCTTCTTCTCCATTATCAGTTTATATTTTGTCTCATCAAATCAATAGTATAGATAATAAATTATCCCAACAATCTGCCCCTATTTGATGATGATAAAACAAACAATAAACTGAAAAACTTCCCATGCGATCGAGATCTTTGTGAACAAGTTAATACTTCTTGTACCGTTGATATTTCTATCAAAACACGTCACTCTTTAATGTAAGTAGACTTTCGATACATTTAATACATTTAAGCTTTCAATTCTTGTTGCATGCCATCACACTTCATATAAGTTGCAAAATATCATCTATATAATATCTTCCCCTTTTTGACATCATCCAATAGGAGAACATTGAAAATGTGCATATTTGAACATATCTTTATAACTACGAACCATATTAAGCTACTAATCCAAGCTTTCCAATGTCTCAAATTACCCTCCATGAAGCACACACCAAAAAAAAAAAAAATGAGCTTGTACAGTAGAGACTCAAACTAGCAGTAGTAATAAAGTTGAAGTAGTATAACTTCTTCTTTGAATCTAAATTTGTTCTTATTTCATGAGGTTAAATCATATTTCACAAGTAAAAATCTTTTCTCCAAGTGGTGCATGTATAAGATCACATCCAAATGTTCCAATTGTCATATGCACTTTGGAACATATTCTTCCCCTCAAACGAATATTTAGATATTAATACCACCTTTATAGTAACCATAAAGAGCAATACAAGCATTACTAATAAAGATGAGTAATTCTAACTCCATCATCGTACAAAAATTGTGTATTGTAGTAGTAACAGAGTAGCAGCAATATTAACAATATAAGAACAATAATAGCTAAATATTTACAGCAGATTAAAAATTAAGTAACTTTTCATTGGCAGTTTCCAACATGGTGGTAAAGGGAGCTGGCACTTGTCCGAGCACTGCCGAAAGGTATCTGGTGGTAAAGGGAAGAAGCCAGCTTGCTTCGAATGCAGGAGCGACCAACACCTCCGTAATACTTGCCGCATAGTGCAGACAAAAAAAACTTTTAGGACTCTCGCAATCACTGCCAAAGACGCGAGGCAGGATCCCAATACAGGAACAGGTACAATTTCGGTGAATAACTATTACGCATCTATATCATTTGATTAAGGAGCAGAGATAAGCTTTGTATCCTTAGAATTTAGAACCCTTATTAATCTCGGATTTAAAGTCCTTAGGGATAGTTTCACTTAAGTGTACGTTAATGGTCGAGAATTCGAAACTAAGGACGAAATCCTTGGATGTTCAATATGCCTAGCCAATAAGACCTTCCCCATAGATCTCGTCCCCTAGCAGTGAAATGTTTTGACATCAACGTCGGAATGAACAGATTAGCTCGATTCTGAGCTGAAATTGTCTGTTTCAACACATTTGTCCTAGTACTTCACCCTGGGAAGCCCCAATCCTCTTCGTTAAAAAGAAAGACGTATCTTTCAGGGTGTGCTTCGATTCTTGTAAACTCGTTAAACTGATGTCAGGAACCGATACCCTCATCCTCGAATCGACGATCTAATCGACCAGTTGCAAGGTGCGATTTACTTCTTAAAGATCGATCTCCGTTCAGGGTATCATCCGGTTCGAGTCAGTGAACCCGATGTTTCTAAAACCGCCTTCCGAACTTGCTACGGGCATTACGAATTTCTCGTTATGCCATTCGGTCTGACCAACGCACCGTCAGTGTTCATGGGTTTGTTAAACCGGGAGTGTAGACCATATCTGGATAAGTTCGTGATCACATTCATAGACGACATCCTCACCTATTCACGTAAGAAGCAAGACCCCGCGAAACACATGAAACTCATTCTAGAACTTCTTAGAGATCATAAGTTGTACGTCAAATTCTCGCGACATGAATTCTGGCTCCGAGAAGTACATTTCCTTGGTCATACGATCAATCAGGAGAGAATTCGCGTAGACCTAGCTAAGATCAAAGCGATTGAGAAATAACAAGCCCCAACGACTCTGACAGAAATCCGAAAATTCCTAGGATTGGCTGGCTACTATCGAAGGTTCATTGATAATTTCTCAAGGATCGCTAAACCTTTAACCGAACTCACTCCGAAAGATAAAGTTTTCCTTTGGGGAAAGGAACAGGAGGAACCATTTCAGCAGCTTAAACGCAAATCGGTAGAGCTCAGAGCGAAGCAATGATACCCGAGAACCTTAAGGACGAGACACTACATAACCACGTGAGGGAATTCGAGCTTAATCCGGATGGAATCCACTACCGAGCGTGGATTTCGAGATCCGAAAGCCTTCGGAAACTTACACTAAATATTTTTCCCAAAGTCGATATGTGTCTCTCGAACCACATATCAAAAAATCAAGACAATCCAACTGTTAGCGAATACACAATGATCTTTTTACCACAACTGCCCTCAGCATACAATAAACATTCAACATCCAACTTTGAAATTGTACATCTCCTTATCTAAATATCCAATAACAATCAAATTTTAACACAATGTATATCTGTATTCCTTTAAGCAATATCTAAAAATCACGAAGATACAATGTGTAACGAATAAGCAACAATCGTTTTAGTATACATAAACACAATAAATCTAACCTTACCATAGCAGATTTCAAAAATTCATATCTTTTGATTAGAAGCTCAGATCGAGAATTCCTTTGGTCAGAATGTGCGCTTATGTGTGAAGAAGCTACATAAAAGATTTCGTTCAATTTCAACAGCGAGCGAATGAGTTATGACGTTTTTACCACGACTTCCCAGAATATGACGAATAGAAACCCTAATTTTCAAACTTGTAGATCTGCTTCTGTCTTCTCCTTCACAGCTTGTGGATATTAGATCTAGAGCACCTCCTATGATATGATACCAATTGTCAGGATCTAATCGAACTAGGTTTGTATAAGCAAACGGATCTAGATCTATCACAGAAGTTGCAGCGGATCAACACTTTGATATTACAAGGTTTAGTGATTAACAGTTTATGTATATGCATATGAATGAATAACAACACAAATGAATCACCCTTAACAACCCCAATTATTTTGATCAGAAATATAACAAATATTTACAACAGTATGAGGATCAAAGACACCTTGACCTTGGGGCACTACCTAGTTTTTCTAGCTTTAAATCACCACAGATTTTCTATGTATTCATTCGTCGATTTTTCTATATGCATTCATCAAGGTTTTATAACCTTTTTTCTAAAAAACTCCTACGAATTCGTAGGAATAATAATTTCAAAGATTTGATATCTTTGTAACCTTCGGAGAATATATCCCTATTCTAAGGTAACAAATCCCTGTAATAATGATAAAGATAATTACATATAAGAATAAAATCTAATCATATCTTATCCTAAAATAATATTTATCTTCTCAGCAGTATTAACTATTGATAGGGCAGTAGTAACTGAGTTGCAGTAGTAACCAAGTATTGGTAGTAGTAACTTGTATGAGCAATAGAAACTTCTATGAGCAGTAGTAACTTGTATGAGCAGTAGAAACTTCTATTAACAGTACCGCTTTTACGCTCAAATACAAATTACATTCGTACTTAGTCTTTTCAATATAAATCATCAACTCTAAATAACAAACCCAACAAAGACTCAAACAGAAGATCAACCACAAGCTGAATCCAAAACACTTCCTGATAATTACTATCTTGATGATCCATTTGCCACTGGATTGATTGAAGAATTGTCTAATTGGATAGATGATAAAGCTTCATATGGTGGTGATCTTGATCAATATGGATTCCCAGTTGATCCTGCAGATACAAGTGCACAGGAAAAGGGATAAGCTTTTGGGTCAAGGATAAGGGAGGTGACCCAAGAAGAATTAAAAGTAGAAAGAGAGGACGTTCTGAGAATGAAAAGATGCATTCCTCCACCTACTGTGGGTTGGAGATTTGATCACTATAGAGGTGCTATAGTGATTAATAGAAAGAGTGGAACTGGAATAATGACCCAATCCTTTGATACAACAGAAAAACTGATGCAAATTACAGCTAAAGATGCTAGAAAGTTGTGCAAGTTGAAGATGATAAACCATGGTGAATATCCTCATGGAAAAGATTATGAGAGTTTTACCTATGCGTGTGAAAAAAACTGATTTTATCAACTTTGGAAAGAAGTTTAAAACCAAAAGGAAGAGGATGTCAATGTATACAACTCCAGTGAAGAGAATCAAGGTTGTGCATCAAAAACCAAAGATTCTCAGATGGTGGGTTGATTTTGAATGTGATGAGATAGTGTTAGATAGAGCAGATAGGGAAATTGAAAGACTGTATGAGAATGCGAACGTCATAGAGCTTACAAATCAAGATTTACTTACCATTTTTAACTTACCTCTTGAGAAGCTACAACAAGATGATAATGAAAGAAGAATGGCTTTAGAGGTAGTTGCTTGGGAGGTAGACAAGATCAGGAGGAGACACAGAAATAGAAGATGATAAGTGGAAGAAGATGTTTGTGTTTAAAGATGGGAATGGAGATGATCTTAGCAAGATGAAGATTTTGGAAGCATCATCCAAGGGGAGATTGTTGGAGCATAAAAAAAAGTGATGTCTGAAGCTTCCAAAGAATATTCATCAATGTTTTGTAATAAATATTTAGTTCGAGTGAAAAATGTTCATTACCCGAACTAAATCTTAGTTAGGACATTCCATGAAGACTTTAAGTCGGGTGAACTAACTCTTCACCAGAGTTAAGTTCAAGTTCACCTGAGCTAAAAGTTAAATGGATGTTTTGTTTATTTGTTCACCCGAAGTGTTCTTAAATGAACATAAGGGTTGATGTAATGTATGAAGATAGTGTATGTAGCCTATAAATAATGTGGAGAGTGTGACAGTTGGTAAGAGCTTATATGTGAGTGAGAGTACCATTTGTATCTGCTTTTCCAGCCATTTATGGCTTATGAATGAAAGTTCCTTTTACTCATTTCTGTTTCATTCATCGTTCTTAGTTCGTTAACTCAATTCATTAACTCGTGATTCCGCCACCAGTTAGTGATTCTAAACATCGAATCATTGCTTTGAAGATTGATTAGACCTGACACTTTTTGACAGTTTATTGATATTTATATAACTTATTAATAGTAAAAATATACAAGTATATATAAAATTATAAAATATGTTAATATTTTTGTCGTCTTGTCACATTTTGAGAAATATCATGTCTCTTCATTTCTTGTAAAACTTGAGAGTTACTTATATCACCATATCACGTCTTACATTACCAATAACCTTGCTTTTAAATGTTATGTTTTGCTATTGAACCATATCAGTCAGATTAGGAAGTTTATTATATTTTTGTAAGGAAAGAGTGCATATTATTTAAGGTTATTTTCTCTTTGTAAAGTTGTTATTAATATTTAATTTTAAATAAATGGCATGGATAAAAACGAAACTCAATCAATGTTATAACATATGTTACAAGTCGGTTGATGGAAAGAGTTAATGAGTTATTATATGTTATATTTACATTAACAAAATTTATATGTTATTTGAATGTTTTTTGATTAAATTATAATGTTTTTGTCATTTAGTTTATAATTTATATGTAACTAGGGGGATATCGTGCGTTGCACGAGTTCGCGTTTTTCGTCGATGTGTGTTAGTTGGATGGGTCCGTCACTCTTTGGTGGCTGTTAGAACGGTTGCTGACCGAATTAGTCGGAGTATACCTATGACAAACACGTCAATGTCTACCAATTGCTGCAGCAGGTTATAATAAGCATTGTGGGTGAATATGAGATTATTTAGGATGCTTTTAATTCTGTCTCGGAAGCAAACTGCTTTGTTACTCAGTATCCAGGTCGTTTAATCTTAACTGCACAATACGAACATAATACGGTTAAATTAATATCTGCAAATTTGAAAGGATATTAGTGTGGATGTTGAACAATGAGTTCTGTTTACCTCATGTGTTGGCTGAGGGTAATTATGTATGTGGTTATTGTGGGTTCTGACTTGCTGTACATTCGTTTGGAAGTTTACACAAGTTGAAGGTCGTGTTCTACAGGCGCCTGTATAACAATTAGGAAAATTGTGTTGGCCCCTGTGGAACACGACCTTAACAGGTGTAAATCTCCAAAATGTACATTCTTCTTTTAATCGAGGTTGGCTCTATCTGTTGGAACGCGACCTTAACCGGTGCAAATCTCCGGGCGGTTTTGCAAACAAATACGAAAGCATTGATTAGACTGTGTTGAAGTAAGATTAAAAAAGAACTGCTGAAATTAAATTACTACAATCGAATTTACCTTGTATATGTGAATGAAGTTGTTGTACGGTAATCGTAAAGAAGATAACCGTATTCAAAGTTGTATCCGGAAAATTCTATCTCTAGTGGTATGTAAACAGGTCGCTAAGGCTACCCAACATCCGTCTGTTGAAAATTGTGAGACGTTGTAGGTACCCTATCTCTATACTTTGCGTACTGCTCATAGAATGTGATGTGTATTGCTTCGATATTGTATTTCAGGCGGTAGATGTGACAGTTTATGAGTGGTACGCAAAGTATCGAGGTAGGAACTGTACATAGTTTGTCAATTTTCGACACTTAGATGTTGGGAAGCCAAAACGGCCTGTTTACATACCACTTGAGGTAGTATGTTCAGATTTTAATCCGTGCTATTGATTGCGGTCTGTGCCTGAAAGTTGCTGCAGGTTCATTCGAAGGTTTGCACATTTTGTAGGCCGGGTGCTACAGGCAGCTATGGAAGTACTGAAAAAAGTACCCTGGCTGCCTGTACACACGGCCCTCAAACTGTGTAAATCTGTTATTTTTTGAAACGGGCCGCTCTAAAGTAGGGGTACGGTTGAAATGACGATTATTTAATGATTTATGATCATTAGCCTCCTTTATTCAAAACCCTAAAGAAAAATTATATAAAAACACAGGTAAGCAATATAACGACCTAATTAAGAAAATTAACAACAAATTTAGTCTAATTAATCTCCTAAACCTGCTTTGTAATAAAGAAATTGAATGCCTCTATTTATGTTAATATTGGTATAAAATATTTTTTGTAACCATCTCAAATTTGCTAATCAAATTTATTTTGATGTGAAATCCATTAACCGAATCATATACCGAGGCACTATAGCTATCAATTTAACTAACGTTTCTTTTCAAATCAATCGATAAAAGGGAATCGTAATCGACTTTCTTTTGAAAATAAAATTGGTTATAAAAAAGCAATAATACCTGTGAATATAGGGAAGCAATAGATGGAGATGGAGACGGGAATCGAGATGTGAGTAGTTGCTGATGAATGTGTGTGTATAAATAGACTACAATGCGCTTCAACAGTGAGATGATAAGGTGAGAAGATAAGATGTTGGGTTTCTTGATTTGTGTGATTTTGCGCGTTTGCCGATATCTATGGATAGGGCGAATGAAGAGAGACGTTACTGCTTTTGGGCTTGGTTCTTGGGCTGTATTGGAAAATGGAGTTCAAAATATTTTTTTTTTTATTTTTCTTTTCAAACACATGTAAAGTTAGTTTAATTTTAAAATATTTATGACTATACGTTATACTTATAAGTATTGTAAAAATTCATTAACCAAATACAAAGATTCATGTTTTATCAATTGTTTTGTTTAACCATCTTAAAATATAGTTCTGCGTTATACTTAGCATTTTTATTAAGCTTATTACATGTAAATCATAGTAATTTATTTTTCATATTACCTCTTCGTAACGACATATATTAAACACCACTCTTCAATTAATACATTACCTCATGTTTTAAGTTTTAGAACTTTGTCGATGGTTCTTATATTTGAAACTTATAATAAAATCAACTAATGCCTTCTAAAGCTTTTATAAATATATCTTTTTTTTTTTTATCTTTTTAGGCTTGTGGTTCTTGATTAGAAATCAAAATTAAATATATAATTTTTGGAATTTGCTAACTATAATCTTCGGGGTTATGAATAACAAATATAGATTCGTATAAAAGTGTTGTACGTAGGATATACGATTATTTGTTAGTAAATTTGTCAATTGTGTTTGTTGATCATAGACGTGCATTTCCAAAGTAAGTTTGTATATAAAATGTCATGTGTTTATTGGATGGATAACTATCGAAAATGATTGGTAAAATGGTTTTCTCCGAAGCAGTGTTATATAGTGATTGGTTTTGTTGATGGATTAAGAATTATTACGTATTCGGTTTCGTGGTGACTGTTGTTTCGCATGTTCATGAATACGTAGAATTTTAGTACTATAGTTTGATCACCAACCACGTTATTTTAGCAATAACAAAAGTAGTGCGGCTACGCTTACTGTCTGTGTTTGCATTCGGTGTACGATGACCGATAATGTTAAAGGTGTTGCCTATACATATATTTACATTGAAAATTATAGGCTAGTTCCGTACGCATCGAAAAGTTTCAGAGTGTTCTAAAAGCATATCAAACGTTGTTTTGTTGTTTTCCATAATTGATGCATGATAGTTAATCTGGATACCTTTCCTTCTTCGGAGGACGGATTACGTTGGTTTGTTCTGTCAGAAGCATAACAATATTTTGTTATAAATTACTCGTAAAATGTAAGTCTGATTTGCTGTGAATTCGTGTACTTGTTTTGTAATGTCAGCATTACGTACCTGTTGTTTCCGTCTGTTTACGCTTTGCTAGACCAGTCGTTGTGACGGAGGAGTCGTCGAGGGGGTCTGTGTAGTCAGAATGAATGCCATAATAATTTATTAATAAAATTGTGATATTTGTACGTTTTTCATAGGTATAATTATTTTTGTTTTTCTTACCTGGCAAACGTAATGGCAAGTTAAGCGATCCTTGGAATTCATCACCCTGCTTGGTTGTTGGCATATCCGATATGTTAGCTTCTGTATGAGTATATGGATGTGCGGTTGTTTTTCCTTTTGCTGTCTTATCGGAGGTTGGTATCTTTGGCTTGCTACGCAAGTTTTTCGTTTCTGTCGTGGCGGTTGCATCGTTCGAAAAGTCTGTATTATTAGATTAAACGTTGTAATTGTGTAGATGTAATTTTCTAATTTTTGTATGTACTGCGAAAGCGTTATTTGTTCGTGTTTAACAAAACTTAGAGTTCCTTACCTTGCTTGGTTGTTGTTGTATCTGATATTTTAGCATCCGTATCAGTACGTGGATCTGTGATTGCTTTTGACTCCGACATCTTATCGGAAATTGGTGTCTTTGTCTGGCTGCGTACATGTTCAGTTTCTGTTGTCACGTCTGCATCTTCCGTATTGTCTGCAGAATTGTATTACGTGTTATAAACGAATACATATGAGGCTGTAGTTTTTGTATCTGATACCTGGTGATTGGAACAGTAGTTGACGTGCAGCTTGAGATTTGTTGCTTTCCTTAGGCTCTGTTGTATCTGAGACTCGTGCCTCTGTAGCAACGGTATCCGGGGTTATGATTGTTTTCGGCGGTGGCGTTTTGGTAGGCGTTTCTGAAGATGTCAGCAGTGTCTCGGGTTTGTCTGCGTCTGTGGAAACATATTCTATCCGGGGGGTTTCATCTGGTAATGGCTCTTTGCTGACTATTACAAAGCTGATGTTGTTGGGGGTAGATTTCTTCGTCATTTCTATGTAGTATCTGTGAGTATTCATACCTTCCTTTCTAAATGACGGGGGCAATGTCTTGCGGTCATCGTAGCCATCCTCTAAAACTATTTGTCTACAGGTGCGACCAAAGACTTTTTGCATACACGAATCTGTCGCCATCGTATGCAAATTGCACGTTCCGTCGGAGAGTGTTGTCTTGATGTTGAAACTGTCAATATTCGTTAAACGTTTATTTAACATTCTGTTATTCTATAATAATATGGATAGAATTTTAACAGTCTTACAAAAAGTTTGGATCAGATTTCGGTCCGTGGTTGGGACAAAACCACACTTCCCCTTGCTTTGAGATGCTGCTTTTGCAATCTGGGCACGATACTGTGTACCAGCTGTTATCAATGTCGGTTTCTACAATCCTTGCGTCTACAGCGATTAATTCCCGCTGAAGAATTATAATAATATGATACAGGGTTAAATTACGGTTAAAAGACACTAATCTGTTACATCTGCAACTGTCTTTATGCAGGTTGTAATACTAACCGAAATTGCTTCGTATGACTTAGATTTCAAATCTTCTAAGGTCATCGTTATAAGTGGACTGGTTGCCAACGGAGCCGTTGTTGTTGCAATTTGCTGTTGTCCTTCGTCTGCATGTACTTGTAGCTGCGGATCTATGATTATATGAGTCGCATCTGATGATGATAGTCGTAATGAGCCTGGGACAATCAGTGAAACTGTTATTTTGGACATGTTTTCATAAAAGACGTCATATAAAATTTGTACAAAGCGGGGTAGGGGTACCTGAGTATGTGGTAACTTTAACATTGGTGACTGCTATAAAAGTTTCGGGTACAGTCGTCGACAGAGCGTTCGTATTCACCTTTTCTCCATTTTCCATACATTCCTTCCATAGGGTAACGGTTATCTCTGGGCCGCTGCAATATAAATAAAATACTAAAGTTTTTAGATTGTATAAGTAGTACTATTTGTTTATAAGAATGTAGAAGTATTATGAGTTACGCGAGATCAGTCAATGTCAACAGTAGGAATGGATCTCCGTTCCTTTTATTGAATTGCTTTTGTCTTTTATACTTTCCAACAAAATCTGCATTAAGATTTTGCGATTCATAATTACTTTCGTATCGTATTTGACAATTTGAATATAAGAGAACTTTGCCAACCTGGAAGGTACGTGGTAGTGTCTAGAAATGTATACAGCTGTTGCAGGGGAGTAAAGTCGAAAAACGATGTCGGTATTTCTTCCTTGTCATTTATGGCAGTGATTTTGGACGCCTCGCCGGCACTGAGATGGAGCGTGTTTCTTAGGATTCTTTGCTGTCTAGCTGTTTCGACGCACGAATAACGCTCTAAAACATAGTATTTTCCCCTCTGCAACCTGGATTGTAGAAATGTCTGGCCCTGTTGTTCCCCGACAATCGTGATAGCATCTCCCTAATATGAGTATCATATCCAAACATATTAGCTATATAAAGGAAGTAAATTTATAACAAATGTAACAAATGCATACGTGTCTGTCAACTGTAAGAAACCATGTTTCTTTGTTTCTGAAATGTGGAGTCCATTTTCTGAGAACCCTGACTTCCAATGGAAATGCTGCGCAACCGTGATGTAGATCTGTTATACGCGCCATGTTTAGCCGCTGTCGAAAAAAAAATAGTATCTGTTAGCAAGTCAAGAAAATGTAGTAAATATCAGTATGAACATGTATCTGCAAGATGATGGCATGTATACTAAAAACTGCACACGATACCAATCTACTGTTTCCTTTGAACTGGTAACCGTAGGAAAGGAATGTGTTGGATTTCGTAGTGGCGTGCAAGAATGTGAGAATATGTGTGCACGTGTGACTTTATTACGCACTCGCTAAGCCATCGACAAATGTAATAAACTCCTTATAAACTACGTTTTTGGTGTATCTACAACATTCTCCTTTCTCATTGTGGATTAGAATCTTTATAGAAGCAGGGGAAGTAGCTCTGGATAAAGCAACATATAGCTGCCCGTGGCCAAATATTGGAGAAGACAGAAAAATACCAATACGTTTAAGTGACTGTCCCTGACTCTTGTTTATAGTCATGGCGTACGAAACCTTGCATGGAAATTGCCTGCGGTTAAAGGTAAACAGCAATTCCGGATCATGGTGAATAAATTTGATTCTAGGCAGAAAAACTCTATGACCAACGCATGTTCCCGTGATAATGACAGCCTCTATGATTGTGGGCAATAACTGCCTTACAATTAACCGGGTACCATTACACAAACCGTTTTTTTGATTCATGTTTCGTAGAAGCAAAACTGGGGAGTTTTCCTTTAAATCTAATCTATGTAGTGGAAGACCCGGAAAATCCAGTTGGTTTAAGTATTCCTCCGGGTATAGTAAATCTAAGTCCGACATTCTGCAGGCATGAGGCGTTATTGTATCAGCACTGTAATATGACTTTAGCGGACCAGGAGCGCTGTGAAGTACTTTAGAATTGATGTCGTCCGTCGTGCAGTTTTTCGGACACACAATTGCCCTTTCACATAACACTTCTGCAGTGGGATTTAACAGAATCGATGAAGGATACACAAATTCGATCAGCTGCTCTAACCCTGATTTGTTATCAGTTATAAGAAATCTATCTGGAATCTCAACATCGGAAGTAAACCGAGGATTCAAGGGATCTGCTGTTCCGACAGACCCACTTCCAACTTTCAGCAACCATTGTGCAAATCGAATAGACTCAGTATGTAAAGGGTTACCGACATTTGTAGATGAAAGTCGCATATTGCAGGATAATTTGTATAGAGTGAAGTATGACCATAGGTAGGAATGCGGAAGAGTGGCAAGCATGATATCTTGGTGGCCTTTTTTCCGTTTTATAGGTAACGTCTGTCTAAAATCTCCTCCTAGAAGCATTGTAATTCCGCCGAATGGTTCGTCTTTCTTTTCCAGTATATCCCTAAATGTTCTGTCTACGCATTCAAAACAACCACGGTCCATCATTGTTGCCTCATCCCATACAATTGCATGAGTCTGTTGCAACAGTTCTGAAATTTGTGTTTTTTTCTTTATATTGCAAATCGAAGAAGGTGAAAGATCTATAGGAATTCCGAACCGAGAATGTGCGGTCCTCCCGTTTGGAAGAAGAAGTGATGCAATACCCGATGAAGCGACCGCCAAAACAACTTTACCGTTAGATCTAAAATACGCAAGTATCGTTGACCAAAGAAAAGTTTTACCACTCCCACCATGCCCATACACAAACAATAGCGTCTGTTTTTTTAGCTTCTCGTCGTTGCGTATCCTGTTATAGACATTCAGTTGTTCTGGATTTAGTTTGGAACACATTTCTGCATGCTGTTGATGGAGAACAGACTTGTCGTATAATGTTTCTTCTAATAGGAGGCGATTCTTTAACTGAAGCAATAACTCGGGGGATGGTAAGGGTAATCCAAAGGAAGTTAAAGATTTTGCTGGTGTAGCTGAACCCAACAACCTCTCGATTTCGAATAATATATGTTGCTGTAAAGTTTCGTTGGATATGACAGAATCCTCCAAACGATGAACACCTACTAAAATTCGCATAATATCATCTCCCATGTTTGCCCACGCATTATCCCAGAATGATTTTGGACTACCAACGTCGCAATACAAAAGCAGATTACAGAACAATGTTCGTAGTTCAGAGGAGGATGCCCATGAAGAAGCATCGTTGAATGCAGTAAGCCACTCCCTGTCATCACCGATCAAACCGAAAGCTTCACATGCCAATCGATACGACGCATAAATAATTCCACCGACAGTTCGTATTTCTCGAAATGAGCGGCAACCTTTTTGATGTGAAAGAAGCATCCTGAGGTAAAACAATTCTCCTGCAGTAGGATGAACATAAATCATACGCCCAACCGGAATGACTGTATTTTTTACTCTCGCTACCCAATCTTTTTTGGCCGCATTCCATGTAAACAGTCGCGGATACTCCGTATATGTCAGCAGGCGACCATCTGGATCCCACCTATTCATTACTAACCATCTCGTCAGGGTAGAATTCCCAAAATTTGCGTTACGTGTTAAACTTTGTAGGTCTGAATTATCATTAAAAGAAACCGGCTGCATATTCTCTAAATGCACTTGCAGCACCTGGACTGCTGGTTGTCGCTCGTGTATTGCAAAATTAAGTAGTCTCCAACTTGCTTCATGAGGACATATATATCTTCCGTCGACAAAATCGTCAATTTCATTAAGAATGATTCCTGCAGCATTACCATCAGATTTCTGCTTTGAACATTCACCCGAATCATTCACTGTATCTCCTGAGGCGTCAGCTCTGCGAAGCGAAAATGAAACACGATCCACACCCTTTGAAATATACTTGAACAAATACTTGATCATCATATTCCAACCGCAATACTCTACATTAATATGCGCGTTGAAACGACTACATAGAAACTTGTTGTACGGAACTACAAATCCGTTATGAATCACTGATCCGCTCGGTAATGTATATAAATCTGATTCATTCCTCTTGTAATGTACATAACCATCCTTGTCAAACGTTGTTGCTGACGCAAAAGATTTAGGAAATTTCTTTTTACAAACTCCATCATGCATGCACGGAGCACCAGAATTTAGGAAACCACATGGACCATGGATCATACACGACGTGATTGTAGGATGTAATTCTGCCTCCGTAACAGGATTCGGCAACTCAGCTGTAATGAATTTATCAACGTCCGATGGATCTCTAATTTTTGAAGATGCGTCAACCCATAAAAGCGTATGACAATGGGGCAACCCCCTCTTCTGAAATTCAACGGTATACAGATCTGTACATAGAATAGGAAATTATTATTATACAATAGTCAACGAAACCGCAAACACACATACAAAAATATACGAAAGACAGGAATTTACATGCAGCAACAACACCAAACGGTTTGTCCTCTTTTAGGGTAGCGATAAAGCGATTCAACTTCATATTGAACACCCTACAAACAATATATGGTCGGTTCTGAGAGTGACCCATGTCGTGGGATTCCATGAATCTGGTAATTTCAGGCCATCTCGGATTACACGTGAAAGTAATGAAATATTGAGGATTACCGTATTCTCTACAAATGGCAAGCGCATCCTGATAATGTTTATACATATACCGCGGCCCACCGACAAAGGAAGAGGGCAGGAAAACACGTTTTCCAATCTGCTTCCCCACTAAATCTCCCCTACATAATGCGTCATACACACCAGCAACATACTCAGATCGAAGAGAACTTTGATGTTTTCGAAAATACTCCAATCTACTGTCCTCTACACAAAGATATGCATCTATTAAAAATTGCTGAAGAAGCCTGCCAGCACGTAGCAAAAGTGAGAAAACGTCACGACGACTATGCAGCAAGTAACTGTAATACATATTAACCGTTAAGGCCTTTGACCCTTCGCCCGGAGCAGACCTCAATTTCAAAGCCGGAGACCAACCGACTTCACCATAGGGGAAAAGTAAAGGGTACTGAAGCGGCATATAAGACTGATGTAACTTGCTGATCCGGTAAGGGTGATCATCGTTTGAACGAATAATAATATCATACACACTGGAATTTGGATCGTCAGAGACTACTATCGCGCCCAAAGTCCCAGACTGTGGCAGATCATAACGACTATCAGGCACATTGCTATACAATCTGATCGCGTAATCATCCAACCCATTATATTCAGCGATCTCGACAGACCTTTTAAACATACGAACATACTGATTAATAGAAGACAGAACTTGGGTCAACAAAGTCACAATACCAGATCTTAAATTCTCAGACTTTGCAGCCGCAGAAAAGACACGAAGCCTATTTTCAACCTCATTCGCCGTATCATATATGTACATTTGCAAAAATCGAGGAGCATTAGAAGACTGCGGACACAAACAACCTATATAATGCGAAACCTGACCCGAAACCTTAAAAGTATACGGTCCATGCCCAGATTTCAGAGAAGTATCAACCTTAGCACCAAATGAGGTCATTGAGAACATAGAATTATATGCTCTGATATTTTGCATAAAATGAGCATCCTGATACAAAGAACACAAAGAAACCGGCGGAGTTAGAGTTATAGGCATGACTACACAGCCACCCTTGCAACATTGGTTATATTTCGGATTACCAACACGTGAACAATACAAAACCCTCTCTTCATACCAGAACAGTGCACCACAATAACCACACCAACAACTACAATCACCAAGATCAGAATACCCAGGCAATCTGTTAGTAACAACGTCCGTAGGAGGACGACGAACACGACGATTCGTCGCCTTAGGAACATCCACAAAAGAAGAGACAGGCCAACTGTTCCGTTCACCCACAGCGCTCCCCCACATCATACAAAGACCAACGATAATAAAATTCAAAACAAAAACCTATATGCAACAAAACACATATAGCTAACCACAAAACTTACCTACAAAGCACACCTCTGCGAAAAAACATCGTTATATATCTACCTACAAACCCTAGTCATATATAAACCTACAAACAACACCTATTCCACAAACATAACCTACATAGCGCTAAAAAAATATTCAAAATCTAACACAACAAAACACCACAGCAGTAATAATAGGTAAAAACAACAGTTAACCTTTGAATTAGAATAAGAACCAAACGAAATCCGGAAGCTAACAATAACCAAACACAACTACTGCATGGAAATTGGAGGGAAGTAAAGATATAGAGGGAAGTAAATTAAGAAAAAATTACACGTGGACGACAGATGTCAAGCAACCAACGATACCCAAACAAAGCAACATCAGCAGCCCAACAAATCGGTCCGGCCCAACGTTTTAACCCGGTCCAGGCACGATTTCATAAGTCCCAACAGAATTTAAACTAAAGATTAATATGTCTTTTTCTTATATTTATATACACAATACAATCTTTCTAAACATATTATATAATTTAATATTTATATTCCATAACTTTCATATAAACAATATAAAATATTATCTTATAATGTATGCAGATCATTTTGTAGTTACACAACATTCGCGTTGTATATGAATTCGCATTACTTACGTAATATTTTCTTCTATGATTTGTTAAACGTATAACAAGTTAAATATTAACTTCCAAGTTCTTTACAACGTTATCGCATTTAGCAAGTAATGTTATTTCAAAACTTAACATTTCAATGTTATAAGTTTCTATATTTTTCACGCTATCGCGAGTTATAAACTAGTTAAGTTACGAATTTATCATTTATTTGTGATTAATCGATTTTTAAAACTAACAATTAAAATCATTAAATGAAAAATCAATTAATAGATTTTATTACATCCATTTATATGCTATTTTTGAAGACTTTAATGCAAATGTGTGAAAAGTTTAATGCAATGTTATGAATACGAATATGAATTGTTTTCAAACTTTATATTCTATTGATATGATAAATTATGATTTGAATTAAAACTCAAAATTGATGACAATGATAATTTAAACAATTAATTATTACATTAACAAAAACAATTACAAGTTTTACAACATGTAACTAAAATCATTAATAAGTTATAAAGATTATTTGAAACCTAAAAACAAAAGTGAGGTCTCAATTGGAAAAATATAGATATATATGTAAAACATAAAATACTAAAAGTTATTATTATGAGGTGAAAGATAAACTTTTATATGGAAAACATTGTTTTTTCAAACGATAAATAGATTGCCATCTTTTTATATAAGAGAATTAAAATTACATTATATTAACCATTAATCCTTTAAAAAAATAACCATTATTATTTATTAGGTTATGATAAAATCAGGTTATCAGCAATAATATATAATTTTTGATGCTAATGGTGTGTGAAGTCAACTTAATTTCACTTTTAAACAAGCGTTTTTAAGTGACATACATGTTTTCTACAGATGAGCTTAATGTGCTTAATTGTTCAAGTTTAATGGCTAAATGACCCAAATAATCTTAATTAGTCGAATTTTTTAAACGATAGATGATTTTTTTTGTCACAAAATGGTTGAAAGAGAAACAGCTAGAAGCAACTTATATAACTATTTTTATAGTACGAAGGTCTGAAGTAGAAACTATTAGACGGTGGCGTTTCACGTTTTCTTCGTCACAACTTAATGCGCTTAATTGGTCAAATTTATCGAATTGGTTGAATAGCCCAAAAGGGCTTAATGAGCCAAAAGACCCAAAACGTACTTAACTGGCTGAACGAACTGAATGGGAAATATACTTTTATGTCACCAAAGGGCATAACGAGCAAATATTACTAGCAACAATAGATTTCTATATTTAAGTTTCTTATGTCTAAGTTCAAACTATTATATGTAGGCGATTTAGATTTTCTACATTCAACATCTATATCACGAGGAGAAAACTACCACGAACTATTACCACATATAACTAATTCTTATTATAGGAGCTAAAAGCGAACTAAAAACGCTGACCGCATAATTTTTTTATGGTCTAGCCGAACCATAAACTTTGCTATATAATTCTTTCCTAGAGATGAATGATCGAAACATGAACTATTACACTCAACGTATATATCACATGACTAATGATAAACTAACATTGACCGTTTCGACAACAAAATTTAATTAAACATAATTTGTTTGCAGTCGCTGCATAGCGCCAAATTTTTTACTAGTATATCAATCCAAGTGTAACCTTTTTCTAGGTTATGAAGGTTGGTAGTTGATATCGCTCATTTATACGAGTATTTTATAGCGATATTTGTTATGTTTTTGTGTCAAAACGTAATGGATAGCCTCGTATTACTTGATTTTGTGTAAAGTTTATGTTTTAGTTGTTTTAATATGTTTGGAGTCAAAAAGGATGAATCGGGACCAAAATGCAGCTAATAGTAAAACGGATGTATCGGGAGCATACGGACTCGAAAAGACCTCCGGTCAGAGCCAAAACGACCGCAACGAAAAAATCTACAAACAGGGAGCGTACTGAAGTAGATTTGCGGCGCAACTAGGACCAGAACAGTTACAAAGAGTTACATTCAATGCCAATCATGTGGGAACTAAAAGGTTTTTGGGGCAGTAACATAAAAACACGAATTCTACACAGAAAATACATCTCATCAGTCACAAAATCTCAGTTTTTCATCAATTCAAGGAAAAGCAAGGCATACCATAATCATTGTTTTCAGAGTTTTATCGAATGATCGTTATTTCACTTATTGCTTAGTTATTTCGGAGACATTTGGAACTTGTTACTTACAGTTTGGTATTGAACTATCTTCTTATTTTTCATTGCAATCAAATTATGTCTTTCATTATATGATTCGTTTCGTTATCGTTATGAGTAGCTAATTTCCTTAAACGTTTGCTTGGATTTGTGATCGTTTGTGTGTTAGATTTTGGGTATGAAATTAGATTGATGTGTAGAGGTTAATCGGGGATCCGTTTGGGTTAATATTTTAATTATATTGTTAGAATTGTTTATATTTCTATTTAGTAATCTAAAACGGGTATTCGAAAGGAATCCGTAATTTTTAATAAAATAGGAACGAATTAATCGGTCGGTCTATAGTTGATTAAGGGTTAGCGGTATTTGAAAGGAATCGCTAACAACAATTTAAACAAGTAAGTAATAACACAAACGCTAGTTAATAAATTAAGAGAAATCGGTTTATTAGTTAGTAAGCTATTCGAAAGGAAGCTTATAAATTAATTCTCACACATCGGTTTGGAACTTTATGCACAATTACTTGAGGTGTTAACTATATTCGAAAGGAATAGTTGCATGGTTAGGTAATTGGAGAAATCCGGTATTCGAAAGGAACTTAGGATTTTATATTAGAAGTTTTTCGACATTTTCATACCTAGGAAATAACACACATTCGTAAATGGTCCAAGCAAGCGTCTTTTATCCATATTTGAATTAGAAAAGGATTTTGTCGTTAGTATAATCAAGTCTTCTTAAAGACTAAAACCCAATTTGTTACGTGTTTCTTGTTACTTATAGATATTATCTCAATTATAAATAGTCCCCGTGTCCGAACCCGGAATTTGCCCATACTTTACTACGATCGACAAGGGTACACTGCCCGATGTCGTAGTCTAGTTAAAAGCTTATTTTCGGAAAACTATATTTCGCACATCAAGTTTTTGGCGCCGCTGCCGGGGACTTGATATAATTGAGATTTTAGTTTTGTTTGTTTTATTTGTGTTGAATAGATTTCACGGTTTTGGATTGTTAGTTTTGTGATTTTCAGGTTATTGTTAATGGATGTTTACGAGGTCCCAAGGGAAGCAAGTGAATAGTCCGCTTTCTGACCCGGAAAGAATATTGAGGAAACGAGGATTTGGAGCAGTCGTTTTTAGTGATAAGGAATCTTCCGAAGAGGAAGTAGAGTTACAAATTGAGGAGGAAAATTTTGAAGAGGAAATGGTGGGAAACGGAGAAGGTGGTGGAGGTATTATTAACCCACCCAACCCGTTTGACATACCTATGATAAATCGTAACCGGGTAGTACCACCGACGAACGGGTCAGCGATAGTTGCACCAGATTTGGGGAATGAATTTTCAGTTAAAGGTCATCACCTCAAGATGATTCAAGACAGCACTTTTGATGGGCACTTTAAGGCCGACCCGCATAGGCATGTGGCGAATTTTATGGAAACATGCAAGATGTTTAGATATGGAGAGGGTCGTGAGGAAGGAGTAATGCTGAGTTTATTTTCGTCATCTTTAACGGGGGAGGCGAAAACATGGTTTAATGAATTAGAGCCAGGGTCAATTGAGAGTTGGGAAGAAATGAGAGAAAGATTTGTGACCTGTTTCTTTCCACCCATTTTGCGTAGGAAGCTTCTAAACCAAATTAGGACTTTTCAACAGTGGGATAATGAGACTATCACGGATGCTTGGGTTAGACTTAAGGAGTTGTTGAGAAATTTCCATGGACATGATTTGGATCGAGAGGAAGTCATAGACATCTTCTATTATAGTTTGGATAGTCGTTGTCAACACGACTTAGATTTAGCAGGTGGTGGCAGTTTCTTGTATAAATCACCCAACGAGGCTCATAGGATGATGGAAGACCAAGTACAAGCCAATGTTGCTAGGGATCGAGTCAACAAAAATAGGAAAGTTAGAGGCTCGGTAAGCCAAGTTGAAGGGAGTAGTGGCGGAAATAACGAGATTGTGAATGAGATCAAGTCACTAGCGGATGAAATGAAGAGTAGATTGGGTCGATTGGAGAAGGATGTTCATTTAGTTAGGAACGGGTGTAAGAAGTGTGGAGGACCGCACTACACGGAAGATTGTGAACCAAAAGTTGAAGACTCAAACTATGCGAATTACGGTCATCAAAACCGTGGAGAATATCAGAATCTTCAACAACCAACGGGAGGAAATTCCGGGTATGGTGATAGAAACCGGGATAACAGAAACGAGGGGCGAAATCAGTTTAGAAAGAACGAGGAAGAGGATTTGAGCTTCCAAGAAATGATGAAAGATTTTGTTTACACACAAAAGGCAACGAATGACTTGATGGCGAACCAAATGAAAGGATTTAATGAGACTCTTGATCAAGTTCAACGGAATACTCAAGCTAGTGTTCAAGATTTGGAGAGAAAGTTCGAAAGATTAAATGATCGGTTTTCAAATCGGCCAGCGGGTCAAATGCCAAGTTCTACCCAACCCAACCCGAGGCCATTCAATTCAAACAACCAAGGAGGTCAATCGAGTCAAGGGCCGAAGTACCAAATACCTAATCAAAGGAACGAGAATGTGAGTGCAATTTCTACACGATCGAGTCGAAGTACGGGGGAAAGGAAGAAGGTGAGCAAAACGGGACTAAAACGGGTGAAACTGACCCAATGCGCATAAGTGAACCCGTAGATACTGATTCGGAGGATGAGGAGGAGGAGATTGAAATGGAGAAACGACCCGGGAAAGAACCTATGATTCCAAGTGAAGAGAAATGGGTAAAAACGGAAGTCAAAGGAGCTTACAAGCCAAACGTCCCTTATCCTCGACGCTTGAAGCAGGAAAAGATTAAAGAACAGTATGGTAAATTTCTTAATTTAATTAATTCTGTTCATGTTAACGTTCCCTTGGTTGATTTGATTGTAGGTATGCCGAATTATAAGAAGTTCATCAAGGATCTCGTGAAGGAGAAGGGGAAGGCAATGGAGGATCAAGCAGCTTATCTAAACGCGAAATGCTCGTCAATCGTAAAGAACGACAAGCTTCCACCTAAGTTAAACGATCCAGGGAGTTTCTTAATTATTTGTACTTTTGATAAAACTTTTCATTGCAATGCCTTAGCTGACTTAGGTGCTAGTATAAATTTAATGCCCAACTCTTTATATAAAAAATTGGCTTTGGGGATTTTAAAGCCAACAAAAATGAGCATTAAACTAGACGACAAACTTTCAAATATCCGCTAGGCATTGTAGAGAACGTTTTGGTACAAGTAGGTAGATTCTCGTTTCCCGTAGATTTTGTTGTGTCGGAAATGGAGGAGGATAACAAAGTACCTCTAGTCTTCGGTAGACCGTTTTTGAACACCGCGGATGCTATCATCCGTGTGAAAAGTAGGGAAATTTCGTTGGGTGTGGATGACGATAGAGAAATTTTGACATATGAAAAATCTAAAAAATATTCATACTCGGCCCATGAGACATGTTTTAAAATTGATGTTATTAATAATGATATGTCTAACCAAGATTTACAGGAATTTCTCGAAGAAGAATTGGAAGAAGAGGAAAACGAGAACGGTTTTGAACGGGAACTAAAGGAATTGCTTGGAGCGGGTTTGGAAGATATGGTTGAGTCAAATAGCAATACCAATGGAGATATCACACTAGAGGAGTTCGAGAAAGTGTTCAACATCGAAAAGGACATGAGTACCACCAAGAAACAGAACGACGAGCAGCAAAATGGAACAAAAACGAATTTCTGGAAAATCTGAGCCAGTTGCGCCGCAACTCAAACCACTTGCGCCGCAACTGGGACTCAGATTGCCCAGAAATTGTTTCCACTTTGTTAGTTGCGCCGCAGCCCATTCAGATGCGGGATATTGAGGTCCCATACCCCGAAAATGGCCGAAAAGGTGATTTAGAAGCAAAGAATGAAGTGAGGGATGAACAATTGGTTAAGAATGAGGATATGGGACTAAAATCATACACAAATACACCAATGGAAGAGGAAAGATCGAAACGGGAAGTGGCGGAGCTTATTGGGTCGGAAATGGTGGCGATTGACAACCCGATGAGTATAAACATCACTTTGGAGGATTTTGAGGAGTATTTTGATTTGGGAATGAAACCGGGGGTCACCAAAGTAGAGAAAAAGAGTGAAGTAAGCATGAAGCGGAAAATCGGTATGGAGCCAAAGTTGGGAGCTTGCAAAAACGAGGAATATTTTGACTTGGGGGTTTTAATGAATGAAGAATCAAATGAGCAAGGGTATGAACGAAGCAAGTATGGGGGAGTTGTTGGAGATTCCCGGGAGCGAAAAGATTGCTCAATAATGCGGAAAACGAGGAAGTGGCACGACGAATGCGTGAAAACCCGTAACGAGTTCGATGTTTCTAACGCTTACATTTTGTTTGATGTTTTTGCTTGTAGGTACATTGGAAGTGTGTTGAGAAGTTGGTTTTGGAAGGAAATAGGGGGAAACCTCTATTTCTAAGTTAGTTGGATTTTGTGAACGGAGGAACGAGTCGAGCTATTGACTCAAGACAAAAACAAAGCGCTTACGGGAGGCAACCCGGGTTTTTATTTTCTTTCTTTTTCTTTTATTTTTGTTTCGTTTGATTTTTAGTTTTTAGATTTTAATTTTTAGTTTGGAAACGCATTCGGGACAATGCGTTAGATAAGTATGGGGGGGGGGGGGACGTCCGGAATTTAGCTTATTTTATATTCCCTCCTATATATCCATTACGTGTTCTTATTTTGTCCCATTTGAGTCTAATTATATATATAAAAATATATATATATATATATAAAAAGAAAAACGCTTAAACGTGAAATGATAGGGGCTTTTGTATTTAACTTTATTCCGGTATTTTAACGTGAAATTGTTTAGGAACATCTCTAGTTAATAAAATATTTGTAAAGAAGAATTTGGGTTTCTTAGTTTTAGTTCCTTAAGTTTCCCCGAAAAATCTAAAATCTGGATAACCTCTAGATATCCTTAGTACCAAGCCCTTGTAGTCCTTGCACCCTTTCGGGGGTAGTTGGGGAATCCTAGTATCATCTAAGCCCATATGAGAGTTAGGGGCGAAGAAAAAGGCCATAGGTCTTTCCCGTCAACAAAATAGAAATTGATCCTCACTATAACGAAGACTCAAATCCCGTTATGACCGTTCACTTCAAAGAAAATTTAAATATAAATCTATAATATTTGAAGTGAACAAAAGTGAGAGGAAAAGAAAAAGATGAAGACTAACCAATCTCAAAATAAAGAAGTACAAAAAAGAAGAAAAATGCTTAGTGATATTTTAAGGTTTCCCCCGAAAGCAAGGCGGTATAGGGGTCGGCCGTAAAGGCTGATCGCTTCAACTTCGGTTAGAGAGTGAGGGAAAAGGGGTGGTTATTTAGACATATCTAAACTAGGGGATAAATTAGGAGTTAACATTAGGAAATTGCGGTTCTTGTTTGCTTAAGTAATTTAGTAGCTTTAGATGTTCGTAGTCGGTTTTACGATCTAGCAATTTCACGCATATTTTTAATTACTAAACACCGGAATTTAGTTAAATGTTAGAGCCCGTGATTCCTTATCTTTTCTTAAGTTGTATGTTTTGTAAATTTGGTAGTAGTTTTGAGTCGGATTTGCTTAGGGAAAAGCAAATGGTTAATGATGGGGGGTTTGATATCGCTCATTTATACGAGTATTTTATAGCGATATTTGTTATGTTTTTGTGTCAAAACGTAATGGATAGCCTCGTATTACTTGATTTTGTGTAAAGTGTATGCTTTAGGTGTCTTAATATGTTTGGAGTCAAAAAGGATGAATTTGGGACCAAAATGCATCTAATAGTAAAACGGATATATCGGGAGCATACAGACTCGAAAAGACCTCCGGTCAGAGCCAAAACGACCGCAACGAAAAAATCTACAAACAGGGAGCGTACTGAAGTAGAGTTGCGGCGCAACTAGGCCCAGAACAGTTACAAAGAGTTACATTCAATGCCAATCATGTGGGAACTAAAAGGTTTTTGGGGCACTAACATAAAAACACGAATTCTACACAGAAAATACATCTCATCAGTCACAAAATCTCAGTTTTTCATCAATTCAAGGAAAAGCAAGGCATACCATAATCATTGTTTTCAGAGTTTTATCGAATGATCGTTATTTCACTTATTGCTTAGTTATTTCGGAGACATTTGGAACTTGTCACTTACAGTTTGGTATTGAACTATCTTCTTATTTTTCATTGCAATCAAATTATGTCTTTCATTTATATGATTCGTTTCGTTATCGTTATTAGTAGCTAATTTCCTTGAACGTTTGCTTGGATTTGTGATCGTTTGTGTGTTAGATTTTGGGTATGAAATTAGATTGATGTGTAGAGGTTAATCGGGGATCCGTTTGGGTTAATATTTTAATTATATTGTTAGAATTGTTTATATTTCTATTTAGTAATCTAAAACGGGTATTCGAAAGGAATCCGTAATTTTTACTAAAATAGGAACGAATTAATCGGTCGGTTTATAGTTGATTAAGGGTTAGCGGTATTTGAAAGGAATCGCTAACAACAATTTAAACAAGTGTAACACAAACGCTAGTTAATAAATTAAGAGAAATCGGTTTATTAGTTTGTAAGCTATTCGAAAGGAAGCTTATAAATTAATTCTCACACATCGGCTTGGAACTTTATGCACAATTACTTGAGGTGTTAACTATATTCGAAAGGAATAGTTGCATGGTTAGGTAATTGGAAAAATCCGGTATTCGAAAGGAACTTAGGATTTTATATTAGAAGTTTTTCGACATTTTCATACCTAGGAAATAACACACATTCGTAAACGGTCCAAGCAAGCGTCTTTTATCCATATTTGAATTAGAAAAGTATTTTGTCGTTAGTATAATCAAGTCTTCTTAAAGACTAAAACCCAATTTGTTACGTGTTTCTTGTTACTTATAGCTATTATCTCAATTATAAATAGTCCCCATGTTCGAACCCGGAATTTGCCCATACTTTACTACGATCGACAAGGGTACACTGCCCGGTGTCGTAGTCTAGTTAAAAGCTTATTTTCGGAAAACTAGATTTCGCCCATCAATAGTTGACAGTGATAAATTTGTTTATGTCTTAACTTTCTTTTGTTATTTATATCCATATAACCTTGTTTGAGATAATGTTAAAACGAACTCAGAAAATATAGTTTGAATTTTATTCTATGTTATAATTGTGGAACTTAGAATAGTTGTTATGGTTTCTATATGCAATGTAATCAACATTTACCCGTTACCTATAAATATGTAAGGGGTGGGAGCAATAATATGACTTTTGGCGTTTATTAATTCTTATAATTGGTATCAGAGCAGGATACTCACAAAAGTACATGTTCATTCAACTAAGCTTCATTCGAATAAGCTCATTCGATCAGTTTTTTAACATACACGAATAGCACTTGTATTCGTGTAAGTTGATTTTTCAGTCGAATAGTTACATTCGTGTGAAGTAATCTGGAAATATCTTGTATTCGTTTGAAGTTGGATTTGAAGATTAATTTGTCTTAGTTGAAAAGAAGATCGAATGGAGAAATTCGTGTGGGATTGGGTTAGAGGTTGAAGTATTTGAAGATTCGAACATAAGCCTTCGAATAAGGCGATTCGAATAGGTGTATTCGAATAGGAATTGGAATACGCAGCTCGGATAAAGATCTCGGATATCTCGGACAAAGTTCTCGGAGAATTTCGGATAAGTGTTGGAACGACTAGGAAAAATACACGAACTCAGTTTTGAATAGATCGATCACGGTAATTTGAATTACACAAGAAGTGGAGAATTTGAACAAAGAAAAAAAAATTACGAAGGCATTACACGAACCAGTTTTCAACATAAACAAACTCTATCATACGAACATATTTTTAACCTACACGAACCTAATCTTTCGAATAGCATATTAACCTACACGAACTCAAATCCATTAGAACAATTTTTCAACCTAAACGAACCCCAAAACCATTCGAATACAATATTAGCCCACACGAATTCGAACCAGTATTCATCACACGAATTTAAACTTTTTTCAAAGAGTATAAAACGATCAAAGAGAATTAAGATAATGACATCAAGAGACCAAATGTCAATTGGATTGGACACAAGACCTCCAGTCCTTTTCCGTGGTGATTATGAGCAATGGAGAGCACGGTTTTTGGACTTCATCGAACGACAAGACTTGGGTCCACAAATGTTAGAGATATCAAGAATGGTCCAGTGAAAATAATGGTGAAGATTGTCAATGAAGACGGAACAGAAAGTGAGAGTACAACTGCACAGTTGTTTACTCAAATGAAGAACGAGGAAAAGGATTATCACAAAGCAAATCGTATAGCAAGACCGCACATCATGAATGTTATTCAGAACCACATCTTCATGAACATTGAGAGTCACAAGACCGTAAAAGAGATGTTCGATGAGCTAACCAAGCAACTTCAAGGAAGCAAAGCCGGTCAAAGCATAAGGATGATTGGGGCTATGTACAAATTTGAATAATTTCGAGCGCAAGATGGAGAGATGCTTGAGGAAACCTACAATCGCTTTTGTGGGTTACTCAATGAGTTAAGGAAAAACAGCTTTGTAAAGACTCATCTCGAAGCGAACGTGAAATTCATGAACACACTAAAGCCTGTCTGGAAACGTTTTACTTCAAACCTAAGGTAGAATATCAATATTCAGACAACTCCAGTCCATGATGTGGTTGAATGTTTGATGCAAAATGAGGAGAAAGTTATGGAACTCATTGAAGAAATAAAGTCTAAGTCAAAGAAGGAGAATGATCCGTTAGCACCCGTGTTGAACAAGATCGATTAAATGTCGAAGAAATCCTCAAATAGTGAGAAACCGTCCCAATCAAAGGCGTTTCTTCACAACATCCAACCATCCTCCAAATATTCTGTATCATTTCCTGATGAAGAAATGGAAGGAATTCAGGCTGCAAATTTTGATGAAGATTATGAGGAAGAAATCTCACAAATGATTTCCTTACTATCCAACATGGTTCATAAGCGGAAATTTCGAAGGTCAAATAGTCAACGATTTCAATCTTCTCAGAGGGCTCAAAATAACAACACTTATCGTGGTCGTTCATCATACAATCCCACTCAAGCTCCACACAATCAAGGTCAACAATCTGCTACTCAAATCACTCAAGACGAGTAAAACAAGGAGATAAAAAAGGATAAGAGTACGTAATCTGTTTCAAGTGCATGGATCCGGGACACTTTGCTAGAGATTGTAAGAAGAAAGTGGTGAAGAATTTTGAATACTAACGCAATAAGATGTTGTATGAGAAGAAAAGGGAATCTTAAGGAGAAAAAGGGCAAGCTTTCCTAACTGAAGATGCACACTGGATGAGCGATTCCGACAATGAAGAACAAGCAAGTGCACACTTTGATCACATGTCGCTGATGGCAGATGTTGATTTCGAGGAATCTGATGAAGATGAGGTATATCAATATGTCTATGATCCAGTTAGAATGGAAACTTGCATTTTTCAAATGAGACTTATTGAGACAAAACTTCGTGCTAAACGTGAAATAATCAAAGATCTTGAAACTAAAAATTTGAAACTTATTGAAAAGAATAACAAATATGTTTATGAATTTTCAAGCATGAAAAGTCACATTAAACAACTTGAGAACGAAGTTTTGGCTCAAAAGTGGAATGAGAAAAATATGAATGAAAGTGTGTGTGAAGCAACTATCAAATGTCAACAATTGATAAATGATAGTAGCTTCCACCAAAGTGAAGTTGCACGTATTTCCAAAGAAAATTTGGAATTATGTGCAAAATTAAAAGATTTGGAGTTAGAATTTGTCAAACGAGGCCAACAGACCAAACAATTCACTTAAACATGACCGAAACAATTAAACTTTTACATAAAAAGGATGGTCTTGGTTTTGATGAAAACACGTTTGTTGAAAATCCGAAATTTCTTAAACGACCCATATCAAAGTGTTGCTCTCTCTACGATTTTGATTTCATCAAATTAGGAGCAAATATTGATAGGTTATTTTTCCTTAATGCTTTAAAGGAAGAAATTTCGGAAGAAAAATCTTGTGAGGATGCAAAGCGAAAACGGGGAAACAACTGTCAAATAGGTTTTGAGTATTATGGAACTAATAAAATATATTTTGAACAAAGTTCTCCTAATACATACAAACCTAAACAAAATGATTAGAAACCCGAAAATGCAATTCCTACGTTTTCAAAAGAACAAAATGTAAGTACGCATTCTTCGAAAGTGTTATATTATACACCTACGTTGATTCTCGAACAACATTTGGAAGAATTGCAAACTCATATTTTTGACATTACAGTTTCAAATGAATTGCAAACCATAATTTTTCTGGAAAAATATGAAAGTCATTTGGAAAAGATTGAATTGGAAATTTTCAACTTGAGAGAAAAGCAAACACAAACGTGAAATTGCTTGCAAATGAAAAACTGGAGTATGGGAAATTGTGGGAAAGGTTTTGCATCTTCAAGAACATGTAAAGTCGATTTCAAATATGTCAACGTCCTCAAACGATCATGTCCCTAAATCTCAATTTGATCAGAAAGTTATGTTTTATCAAAAGGCATTAAATGACAAAGAACGAACCATTGATCATTTGCAAAAACGAATTGATTTACTAAATGTGTCCAAACCGATTATTTCTAATGATAAAAATTTTAAACCTCCATCTCCAAAGATTCATTTCACGGAAAAATCAATGGAGAATGGTTTGCTTAAAAGTTCGATCACAACGAATGATTCGGTAAAGACAAATTTAACAAGTAAATCTTCAAAAGATGTCACGTTTCAACGAATGGTTTGATTCTGATGAAACTTTTGATGCCTCATGTGATCATTTTTTCGAGAAACCAAATCAAGTAACTCCTAAAATTGCAAAACAAACTAAGGTAGTTACAACGTCACATGTAACTTCCAAGTTTCAAAACAAACTAAAGTAGTTACACCGTCAAAAGTGCCTACTAAAGTTGCAACTAAGGTTGCTACACCGATAAAAGTGACTACCAAAGTTGCACCGCAATCTAAGGTCGTTACTCAATCGAAAAAGATTTCTAATAATGTTTCTAGTGTTTCAGTGCCAAGGAAATGGAAACTAAAGGGCATTTGGAAGTAAAAGAGTGAAGGGATTGAAGTCAAGAGAAAAGGGGGTCCGAAGAAGCAAGAGTCAAAACAATTTGTCATTAATAAAATTTGTAATAAACACGTCTTGCAAAACAATTTGTCCGTTAATTTGAAATTTGTAATACGATGTTTGAAAACTATGTTTGATTTTGGATTTAAATATGTTGGGTTATAACTTAGTTAAAATAGTTTAACCATGAACAACAAGCCTAACGAACAAGAAAAGTAACTTAAACTATTAATACGGAAGTTATTATAAGTTACTACGGAAGTTCAAGTTAGTGCGGCTGCTCAACAAGTTACTACGGTTCATCAAGTTACTACGGTTCAAGTCAAAGTCAAGTCAAGGTCAAACTGCTACAGTTGAAGTCAAGATATAGAAGACCAACTTGCCGTGCAAGTATAATCTAAGTTATAGAATTATAACTAGATTACGTTTCCTTTTGTAATTAGATAGAGTTTCCTTAATCTAGATAACGATAGTTTTAGATAAGGATAGAAGTAGTTTCCTAGTTTATCTAGGTTTGCCTCAAGGTCTATAAATATAGATCCTTGTAGAGAGATAGAAACACGTTGTATTAGTATTCATTGATTAATACGATTGAGGCTTATAATTCGACAATACTTTTGTTTATTCATTATTCATTGTTCGATAACTCGTAATATTGAAGTGTTCATCCGCTGCTGAACTTCTTCAATAGATCACGATCTAACGAAGGCGAACTTATTAGTTTACATAGACTAATACGATCCTGACAAGTGGTATCAGAGCACAGGAGGTGCTTTAGATCCATTGATCAACGAGTTCATAATCCTCATAATCAAGAATCAAGACAACCATCATGACTGAAGTTGCAATTGGCAAAGTTCCTATTCTGAACAGCAACGAATTCGACTTATGGAAGCTACGCATCAAGCAACACATCCTACTATCTGACTATACAGTCTAGGATGTGATCATTAATGGTAACAAACTTCCTGCCACCAATGGAGCTGACGGACAACCAGGAATGGCTGCTCGTGCACCGGTGACTGATCTTGAACGAAGGGAAAAACAAACTGAGATCAAGGCCCTTAGTATTCTTCTAATTGCAATCCCCAATGAATATCAATCGCAATTCGAAGAATATGAAGAAGCAAAATTGCTATGGGAAGCTTTGGAGAAGAGATTCAGCGGAACAAAGAATACAAAGAAGAACAAGAAAGCTCTTCTCAAACAGGAGTATGCAAACTTCAACTCCATGCCTGGCGAACGAATGACTCAGACGTTTGATCGTTACAAAAAGCTCACTGGAGAGATGATCAGTGCAGGAATCAAGTATGATAAAGATGATCTAAACAGAAAGTTCATAAGAGCTCTAAGCAAGGAATGGAAAGTATACATAGTTCATTACAGACAAGGGGACATCTTAGAACAAGTTGAACTAGATGATCTTTACAACGAATTAAGAGTCTTTGAGGCAGAGGTAGAAGCAGAAAAGGCTGCCAACGGAATCCCAAGTACTACTAATGCAAATACTGCACTTGCCTCACCATCTGTAGGACCAAAACATGAAATCAGCGAAGAGATTTCATTCGAAGCTTTTATTTGTAAGTGTTCAAATGTCATAGGTGAAGAGGTAAAACAGATGCATCAGGATGATTGTGATGAAATCGACCTAAAGTGGCAATCTGCTATGCTGGCACTACGAGCAAGAAGATTCTTGAATAGGACAGGAAGGCGATTCAATCCACGGAACAACGAACGAATTACCTTCGACAAAAGCAAGGTGAAGTGCTATGAATGCAGTGAATTAGGTCACTTTGCTAGAGACTGTCCAAATAAGTCAAGAACCAACAATCCACGAACCACTCAAGACACAAATCAGAGTGCACTTATGTCCCAGGACATCTTTGGATATGATTGGAGTGACTTGGCTGAAGAAACAAGTAAAAATAGAGCACTAATCTCTGAAGAACAAAATCACGTAGAAACCACTACTACTGTTCACCATGCATGCATAGCCGTAGTAATGGATGATACGGACATTCTGGGAAATTTAGTTGCTACGGATGACTTATTTTCTACTGAGCTATCTTACACTGATATTGGAATTCCTGAAATCGGCAACAACATACTGGGATACGACTGGAATGATGATTATCAAGGAGCACCACACGAGGATGCTCTCATGGCAATTGACTCACCACCTCCAACATCTCCATCTCTTATGGCCGAGGTAACTTCTAAATTATGTACTCCTGAGTGTAAAGCTATAATTGTTAAGTACAAAGATCATAATCAATTAATGAGTGACTCAATTAAAACATTAGAAGAACAAAGACGGTCAGCTCATAGAGTAACAGATAATTTAGAAAACCAAATCAAGTCCCACAAAATCAATGAACAAAGCTATCAAGAAAAGATTAATTTACTTGACTGGCAAAAAGAGGACTTACTCCTTAAACTCAAGGTGGCTAGGGATAAGATCAAACTACTAGAACAAGAACATGATAAAGTTGAATTGGATGTAGGGAAGTTAGAATTTGCTTCAAAATCTGTAAACGACCTATGTCAAAAACAAATTCATGGTAAAGTTAAAGCTGGCCTAGGTTACAAAGAAGTTTCCCCTCCATTCAATCAAAACTACATCCCACCATCTGTAGATGAACCAAGAATTCCTATATCTCAGACACCACCAAAAGAATCATTCAATGTTGATCCTATCGACTATGATGAAGTTCTAATTGAGGACTTAGTTGAAGAGAGTCAACTTAATATTGTGAAAAATACAGACATTCCTCTTGAAAATTATCTTATCACAATAGAAGGTTGCACTCAACAATATTCACAGAGTCTAGTGTCTATGCCATGCCCTAACCCCATCAACAAAATCAAAACACCTATTCAAAGAAAGCCCAAAACAGTTCCCAAAGAAACCGTTAAGACTTGGAATCACATAGGTAAAAGAGGAAACCAACGAAACATGAATCAAGTCAAAACTCAAAAGGGACAAATTATTAAAAGCTCAAGGAAAGGTTGTTTTATTTGTGGTAAATTGAATCATTATGCAAAAATCTGTTATCACAATCCTCAAAATCAAACACAAGTGATTCAAAAACCACATAATGGGGTGGGATACAAAGGAAGGGTTGTCTCTAAAAACAACTTTGTCAAACAAGTCTCTTCAGGTGTTAACAAAAGAAACATAATTTCCAACAAGAAGAATAGAGTTAATGCTGCTAGATAAACAGTTGTTTCTACGGCTAAGGTTAATACGGCCAAAAGTAAGGGTGTTAATACTGCCCGTATTAATACTGTGAAAAATACCTGTATGAAGCCTGCTCGTGTTAATACTGCCAAAGATAACATTGTTGCTAAGGCTCCTATTAACAATAAGAAACAACGGAATGTCCAACCAGTATCTATTCCAATTGTTAAACCAAAAGTTGTTAACACCAAAATTGTTCAAAAAGAAAAATCTTTCAAACAAGTGTGGCAACCAAAAGTTCAAGTAACTCAACCACCTATCCCCACTGATTTTTCAAAACTAGTACAAAGGAAGGTGAGTTACTTTGATGAAATGGGCAAACCCAAGTCAACTTTGGCTTGGGTTCCCACCAGAAACTAATCTCTATCGTTGATGTGCAGGTTCAGCCAACAAAAGAAAGTGAGAACAGTTGGCATGTAGATAGTGGCTGTTCCAGGCACATGACGGGAAACATCTCATGCCTTCAGGACTTTGAAAAGTTCAACGGAGGATATGTTGCTTTTGGAGGCAATCCAAAAGGAGGAAAGATTACTGGGAAAGGGACAATCAGCAATGGTACACTACACTTCAAGGATGTGTACTATGTACAACAGCTTCAGTATAATCTTTTGAGTGTCTCTCAAGTTTGTGATGAGAAACACACATCAATCTTCACTGCTACAGAATGCATTATAATGAAGCCTGGGTATGTCATTGATGAAAGTATGATTCTACTCAGAACACCACGGAGAGACAATGTCTACTGCTTAGACATGTCCAAGGTTCAACCAAATTCACCTGAAGCATGCTTTCTCTCAAAAGCTACATTAGATGAATCTACTATCTGGCATAGGAGGATGTGCCACATGAACCTAAAGAATATAAATAAAGTAGTCAAGTCTAGCTTGGTTAGAGGTCTTCCAAACAAGCAGTTCAACCTTGAAGATAACTGTGACGTCCCGTCTATTTGAGGTACTTGAGTTACCGTTATTATTTTAATATTATTCGCAATTGTTTTGACCCTTGTATTTCGCTTTGTTTTACTCACGGTTTATTTATGAGAA
>CAJVGC010000001.1:42731102-42758717 GCA_910822075.1 Senecio squalidus
GCAGCACGAAGTATGTTGGCTGACTCCAATCTTCCAATGTTTTTCTGGGCAGAAGCAGTTAACACTGCCTGCTATGTTCGAAATAGGGTCCTCCTCGTAAAAGCGCACAACAAAACTCCATATGAGCTTATCCACAAGAGACAACCTATGATAAGCTTCCTACGCGCCTTTGGATGTCCATGCACAATTCTAAACTCTAAGGACTATCTTGGATAGTTTGAAAGCAAAGCTGATGAAGGCACAATTTTTGGTTATTCATCTCAAAGTAAAGCCTATCGAGTTTACAATCACAAATCGAAGATAATCGAGGAGAGCTCTAATGTGACCTTCAATGAGCACACTTTCACCAAGAAGGGACATGGACCAGATTGGGTATTTGACTTGGATGCCCTGACCAAATCTTTAAACTCCAACTTTGAGTTTAACTCAAACCAAGTTAATACGGTTCTAGTTCCTACGGAAAACTCTATTCCTACTGCACCTGTTTCTACGGAGAAAGTTGCTACGACTCCCATCACAGGTACTGCTCGATTAGATGTAATGGAATATATCAATCTTCCAATTGTTTTGGAAGATCCCGTCATCCCAGACGAACCAGACTCTCCTCACACTGAAGAAAACTCTACAAAGGACGACGAGGAAGCACAACCACATTCACCATTGGCTACGGATAATGCAACACGCCCTAATGGTGTTCCACGCCTAATTGAAGAGGATGATAATGGAGTTGATCAACTTGTTAATGACGAGCCCTACACAACTGATATCCCTACTTCAGTCACTGGACCTTCATATACCAACTCTCCATTCACTACTCCTCCATTCAATGCACGCTATCCTAGCAATGCAATGCCCGATATGAATGATACTAATTTGGGTGTTGAACTACGGCTTGAGAAGATTCCATCATCTCGTGTTTCCAAGAATCATCCACCTTCACAAATCATTGGAGAACTTGACTACTCTATGGCAACTAGAAGTCAAACCGAGTCCAAAACGGATTCTACAACTGCTCTAATCAATACATGTCTCTTTGCATGCTTCCTGTCCCAAATGGAACCCAAGAAAATTCAAGAAGCACTACTAGATCCACACTGGATCGAGGCATGTCAGGCAGAGCTACTCCAATTCAAAATACAAGGAGTATGGGTTCTAGTTGAGATCCCATATGGCAAGAAGGTGATTGGTACACGTTGGATCTTCAGAAACAAGAAAGATGAACGTGGAATTGTGGTTAAAAACAAAGCACGACTGGTTGCACAAGGCTACACACAGGAAGAGGGAATTGATTATGAAGAAGTCTTTGCTCCAGTGGCTAGGATCGAAGCCATTCGTCTATTTCTAGCCTTTGCTTCATTTATGGGCTTCAAAGTCTATCAAATGGATGTCAAAAGTGCTTTTCTATATGGTGTCATTGAAGAAGAGGTCTATGTCAAACAACCTCCTGGATTTGAGGACCCGCAACATCCTCACAAAGTCTACAAATTGATCAAAGCTCTCTATGGGCTTCATCAAGCACCACGAGCTTGGTATGATACTCTCTCAGACTACCTTCTTCAAAACAACTTTCAACGAGGAACAATTGACAAAACGCTATTTTTCAAGAAGTCTAACTCAGACATTCTTCTTGTTCAAATCTACGTTGATGACATCATCTTTGGATCCACCAAGGATTCATTGTGCAAAGAATTTGAGGATCTCATGCACACTAAGTTTCAGATGAGTTCAATGGGTGAACTCACTTTCTTCTTGGGCTTACAAGTCAAGCAAAAGCCTGATGGCCTCCTCATAAGCCAAACCAAGTATGTTAGGGACATTCTTACCAAGTTTGGACTCACGGATGCCAAGGTTGCAAGCACTCCAGTGGAAACTCACAAACAATTGACGCCTGATCTTGAGGGGGAGGATGTGGATATACACAACTATCGATCAATGATTGGATCTCTCATGTATCTCACAGCTTCAAGACCAGACAAAATGTTTGGAGTTTGTGTATGTGCACGATATCAAACAAGGCCCAAGATGTCACACCTAATTGCAGTCAAGAGAATCTTTCGTTACCTAAAGGGCAAGCCTAACTTAGGCTTATGGTATCCTAAAGACTCTCCCTTTGATTTAATTGCTTATACTGACAGTGATTATGGTGGTGAAAATTTAGACAGGAAATCAACGACTGGAGGGTGCCAATTTATTGGCTCAAGACTGGTGTCATGGAAATGCAAAAAGCAAACAACGGTGTCAACCTCTTCCACTGAAGCTGAATACATTGCTGCTGCTAGTTGTTGTGCCCAAGTACTCTGGATTCAAAATCAAATGATGGACTATGGCTATTCTTTCATGAACACGCCAATCTACATTGATAACCAAAGTACTATAAGCATCATCAACAATCCAGTGAAACACTCCAAAACTAAACATATTGAGATACGCTATCACTTTATAAGAGATTGCAACGAGAAGAAACTAATCCATGTTGAGAAGATCCACACAGACAATCAACTTGCTGACCTTCTCACCAAAGCATTTGATGTGGGGAGATTCACGTTTCTGATTACAAGCATTGGAATGATCAATACAGATGAATAACTCATACACTTTTTCTCATTATTTCTATCTGTTTAAAGCAAGTCCCTTCGAGAAGAAGTAGTAACCTTATGATGAAAATCAAGTACCTTACTCTCTAGTATTGTACTATGTTATTACTGCAACATTAATAGTAAAGACAAATTGTGTCCAAAGTATGATTAGTACAACCAAATTGTTAAGACTAAGGGAAGGTTTAACTACTAATGCCCTATGTAAACAAATTTGGAACGGAATGGTTAATACGGACGAGTAATGTGTTACTACGGACCTCTGGTTTAATACTGCCAGTAACTCAAGTTACTACAGACAGTCCAGTTAATACGGCCATGAACCATTACTACGACCTCTTTAACCAACTTACTACGGACCCTTTGTTAATACTGCAGATTATCATATTAAAAAGGTTTCTTAAGAGATAAGAATACCCTAATTAATGATGATTTGACAAGTCAAAACACAACTTGTAACCCAACTTTACACGTGTCAAGCCCCGGTAACACATCTTCAACACGTGGCAAGCACTGATTGGACCTAATTTTTAAAATTCAGGCGCGAGGCACAACTACTAGTGACACGTGGCAATTTTTAATTGGACTGTCATATTTGAATCATTACCCGCGTCAATTCAGGGGTGTAAATTTTTAAAATTTTTCAGTATAAAAGGGGATGTTTTTAACCGTTTTGAAACTTACCGTTTGCAAAAACCCCTAAGTCTTCCGAAAAAGTTACCGTTAGAACTAAAATCAATCGATTTTCTTTATCGTTGTGATTAACCATTTACATTCTTGTTCATCAGTTTACTAATCAAAACACAGAATCAACAATGGCAGAACAATTTCAATTATTCAAAACTCACAACATGGTGGCTTGCTTGGAAAAGACTGCTGACAACGCCGATTTCCATCAAATAATCGATTTCTTTGATCAATCGACGATCAAGACGGCGTTAACCATCAATCCCGATATTGATGAATCCCACATTAGGGATTTCTGGACATCTGCCACTCTGGATGAAACATAGGCCGTCATCAATGCTATGGTGAAGGGCAAAGCGATCAAGGTTACAGAGTCTTCTCTCCGAAAACATCTGAACCTTCAAGACTCCAAAGGTATACTAAAAGTGCCTTATGACATCCTGGTAAACACTTTTACAAACATGGGGTATGAGGGGGATTTAAATATTTCAACATTTTTAAAATCAAAATTCTCCCCTCAGTGGAAATACATGTTGCACACTTTGCAACAATGTATGTCTCCCAAAAGAACAGGATGGGATGAAGGCAGTTCCTCTCTAGCCAACGCTATGGCGTGTTTGGCTACAGGAAGAACATATAATTTTTCTTACATAATTTTTGATTCAATGAGAAAGAATATCGAGAACCCACAAAATAAATTTTTAATGTATCCTCGATTTCTTCAACATTTTATAAACTGTGTCCATAATGATCTTCCACGATCAGAAAATCTTTTTAAATCACATGCTCATTCAAAGAAGGTTTTCACTAATATGAGACAAGTTAACAAGGGTGGTCCAGCTAATGTGACACCACTATTCTCAAAAATGTTGGTGGTCACAATTCCCACAGCTGCAGGACAAGTAACTCTACCTCTGTCCCAACCCCCAGCTGCCACCATCAGTACTACGGCAATATCTGCGGGCACTAGTGCCATATCTGTAGCCAGTACTGTAGGTGGAATCCCTGAGGTTACTACGACAGTTATTAGTGCCCCTGTACCTCCAGTTGCTACTGTGAGTTGTACTCCAGTTGCTACTGCCCCAGTCACTACTGCTAAAGTGACTAAACCCACAGTTTCTTCACCTCACAAAACCACCCAAGGCTGCTTCAAAGAGACTCAAGAGGGTTACTCAGCCTCTTGTGTCTAAAACCATCCCTAAATCTCTCACTGCAAAAGCATTCCCTGAAACATCTTCAGGAATGTCACACAAAATAGGGGAAAACATTGAACACACCCCCTTGTTCACTGAGGTGGTCCATAAGAAGGGGGGAGACCATGTAGAGAGGGCCGATACTACTGAAGCCTCTAATTCTCATAGTAGAGCTCAGGACAGTATCAACATATCTAAGACCCAAACTACGGCAACACCATCCCTTGCTGAGGACTTGTTCTCAGATTGGGAAGGTGGTCCCAGGCGCCAAGAGACCATGGGAGAGATACCTGCTTCTGCTAGGCAGGAGAGTTTCTCTATTCCCTATGATCTTCCACCTGTTGGTACCCAACAGGAAATGGGTGAGGGTAGTGGTGGTCAGTTTAAAGAATTGATGGACATGTACCAATCTTTAATGGTGAAGGTGAATAAACAAGAAGAGATGCTGTCTTCTCTTACTTCTTTGGTGCAACAGGTACTGGCACAACAGGCTCTCTTATCAGTCCAGTTACAGCACAAAAGAATCACCACACTAGATGCTGGCACTTCACCAAAACCATCCAGCTCATCCTCCTCAGATGACTCCCCTGCAGATGAAAACAAGGGGGAGAAAGAAGTTAATGTGTTATCATCTGGTCAAAGTAAGGGTGAAGACAAGGGAAGCACATATACTGTCATTACTGCCACCTCCAATCAAGATGAACAAATGGAGACAGGTAGTATGTTTGAGGGGGAGACAGATTTGATACTGCTGATATGATGGTAGATGCAGAAGGTGAAAAGATGGAAGTTGATACTCAACTTGAGGGGGAGCAGCAACAAGAAGTGAAACAAATGGTTGAAGAAACAGTAGACGAGATGGAAGCTGAAACTTCACCAAATGTTGATGCGGATCAAGTTGATGCTGAAATGGTTGCTGCGGACTCGATTGATGCGGATCAAGTTACTACTGATCCTATGGTAACAAGTCCAGTTGCTACGGACTCAGTTACTGCGGATCCAGTTACTACGGATCCTATGGTAACTAGCCCAGCTGCTACGGATCCAGTTACTACGGACCCCATGGTCACCAGTCCAAGAACAGAGGATGCAGAGGAAGATCATTCATACCTGTTCACAGCCATTCCTCCCACACTCTATGAAGCTTCAACTCCTTTTCAAGCAATCCAATCTGAAGCTACAACTCCTTCAACCACTGTATCAGAAACTCCTTCTACTATTGATCAACAAGAAGCTGTAAATGTTCTTATAAGAACAGAAATGTCAAGAACAAGTGTGATGGCTGATGAAGACACTCTAGCATCACATCTACTTAAGATCAAAGAGGAGAAAGAAAAAGAGGAAAGAAAGAAGATGTTAGCTGAGAGAGTTGCAAAACAGAGAGCATCAGCTGCATTGGGTGAAAGACCAGTTCAAACCTCTTTAAGATTACCTGAACAATCTACTGGTTTGTCTGTTTCTATTCCTACAGGTAGATTTGGGTACATTACAGTGGATGAGAGGAAGAAGAGAATACAAAGGGTTGATATTGATGCTCCTGAACACAAAAACAAAGGAAAAACAATTGTGGTGGAGAAATCAAAGGAAGAAAAACAGGAGGAAGAAAGACTTGCTCAAGAAAAATTGCTCTTTCAAGGTATGACTGAAGAAGAGATTGCTATAATAAGAAAGGAGCATGCAGAAGCTGAACTGTACAACAAGTTAGCTGCTGAGAAAGAAGAGGAAGAAAGAGCAAGAAAAAGGAAAATAGCTGAAGAAGATGCACTTCATGGTAGGTTGAATACAGCTCCAACTAAAGAAGAAAGAGAAAGATTGGAGAAGATTGCTGCAGAGGATGCAATCAAAGCAAAGGAGATGTATAATGAAGAACTCCTTCAACATCTTTGTTCTCAAGGCCAAGTTAGAGCAGATTTCGAGTATGGAATGCAAACTCTGGAAAAAGATGAAGCTGCTCTCAAACGATCAGAAGCCAAAGCCAAGCCTGAGAAGAAGAAAGTGTCCAAGTCTACTCAAATTAAGTTAGCTGAAGATAGGGAGAAGTACTCTAAGTACCTAAGAAGCAAAGGATACAGTGGTAGATCCTTAGGCCCTATGAAGCTTACTAACATTTTGGACCTTGTGAAGGAAGAAAAGCAAAAGGAAGCAAAGAGGGAAGTAGCACTTGCAACGCTTAAAGAGAAAAGGAAGCAAAATGCAGAAAAAGCATTAGCTGCAGCTCTTAAAACAGGAAGGAAGGTATTTCTACAATCTGAACCTATTCCTGAAGTAAAGAAGCCAGAAGAGAAACCTCAAGAGAAGCCCAAGCTCAAAAGACAGAAAAGACCATCAAAAAGGATTCCTCTAGCTAAAAGAAGGAGGATGAATGATGATGCTGCTGCTTCTGCTTCTCAAGAAAGTCCAGATATTCCATTCATGGATGTTAAAACAGAACCTGAAAGTATGGAACAAGACCCTCCTAGCACTACTCAAGGGGGAGATTATTCTGCATACATAAAACATGTTGAAGGTTTAAAATTTACTCCATTGAATGTGAAACCTCCAGTGGTCATAGATTGGAAGTTTATTGGTGGAGCTTTGAAAACTGAATATGAAGTCATAAGAGCAGACAAGTCAAAGAAAGTTCTTATAGCCTTCCATTGGGTTTTCAGAGAGTTTGATAGAGATTATCTTGAGAGGATGCAAGATTGGAAAAGTAAAATACTCTCATGAAAGAAAAGGAGTATGCACTGGTACTGATCTGACAATGGATGTTCTCTGTGGACTGTTTGAACCTGAATACAAGAAAACAAGTTCAGTCTTCAAGAAAGAAGGACCTAATAATCCTATACTCAACTGGTATGTCTATGAAAGAAGTGAAGTATACTCAATTATCAGAAGACATGGAGCAAGAGAATTCTACTTGGTGGATGTCAAGTATCCACACTCATTGAAGACATTGGATGAGTTGGTGGAGATAAAGCTGAATGGACCAAGTGACTCAAGAATTGCTCAGGAACTTGTTTGGAGAATCTTGTGTCAACGGGGTAAAGAAAAGAACAAGAGAGAATCTGACTTGCAAAACAAGTAGTTGTAATAAAATAGTTAATGTTGTTTTGTTAATGAAATAGTTAGTACTGTTGGAGCATAAAACTTGTACTTTTGATGTGTCATAAAAGTTCAAGGTTAGGGGGAGATTGTTGGGTTATAACTTAGTTAAAATAGTTTAACCATGAACAACAAGCCTAACGAACAAGAAAAGTAACTTAAACTATTAATATGGAAGTTATTATAAGTTACTACGGAAGATCAAGTTAGTGCGGCTGTTCAACAAGTTACTACGGTTCATCAAGTTACTACGGTTCAAGTCAAAGTCAAGTCAAGGTCAAATAGGTTTTGAGTATTATGGAACTAATAAAATATATTTTGAACAAGATTCTCCTAATACATACAAACCTAAACAAAATGATTAGAAACCCGAAAATGCAATTCCTACGTTTTCAAAAGAACAAAATGTAAGTACGCATTCTTCGAAAGTGTTATATTATACACCTACGTTGATTCTCGAACAACATTTGGAAGAATTGCAAACTCATATTTTTGACATTACAGTTTCAAATGAATTGCAAACCATAATTTTTCTGGAAAAATATGAAAGTCATTTGGAAAAGATTGAATTGGAAATTTTCAACTTGAGAGAAAAGCAAACACAAACGTGAAATTGCTTGCAAATGAAAAACTGGAGTATGGGAAATTGTGGGAAAGGTTTTGCATGTTCAAGAACATGTAAAGTCGATTTCAAATATGTCAACGTCCTCAAACGATCATGTCCCTAAATCTCAATTTGATCAGAAAGTTATGTTTTATCAAAAGGCATTAAATGACAAAGAACGAACCATTGATCTTTTGCAAAAACGAATTGATTTACTAAATGTGTCCAAACCGATTATTTCTAATGATAAAAATTTTAAACCTCCATCTCCAAAGATTCATTTCACGGAAAAATCAATGGAGAATGGTTTGCTTAAAAGTTCGATCACAACGAATGATTCGGTAAAGACAAATTTAACAAGTAAATCTTCAAAAGATGTCACGTTTCAACGAATGGTTTGATTCTGATGAAACTTTTGATGCCTCATGTGATCATTTTTTCGAGAAACCAAATCAAGTAACTCCTAAAATTGCAAAACAAACTAAGGTAGTTACAACGTCACATGTAACTTCCAAAGTTTCAAAACAAACTAAAGTAGTTACACCGTCAAAAGTGCCTACTAAAGTTGCAACTAAGGTTGCTACACCGATAAAAGTGACTACCAAAGTTGCACCGCAATCTAAGGTCGTTACTCAATCGAAAAAGATTTCTAATAATGTTTCTAGTGTTTTAGTGCCAAGGAAATGGAAACTAAAGGGCATTTGGAAGTAAAAGAGTGAAGGGATTGAAGTCAAGAGAAAAGGGGGTCCGAAGAAGCAAGAGTCAAAACAATTTGTCATTAATAAAATTTGTAATAAACACGTCTTGCAAAACAATTTGTCCGTTAATTTGAAATTTGTAATACGATGTTTGAAAACTATGTTTGATTTTGGATTTAAATATGTTGGGTTATAACTTAGTTAAAATAGTTTAACCATGAACAACAAGCCTAACGAACAAGAAAAGTAACTTAAACTATTAATACGGAAGTTATTATAAGTTACTACGGAAGTTCAAGTTAGTGCGGCTGCTCAACAAGTTACTACGGTTCATCAAGTTACTACGGTTCAAGTCAAAGTCATGTCAAGGTCAAACTGCTACAGTTGAAGTCAAGATATAGAAGACCAACTTGCCGTGCAAGTATAATCTAAGTTATAGAATTATAACTAGATTACGTTTCCTTTTGTAATTAGATAGAGTTTCCTTAGTCTAGATAACGATAGTTTTAGATAAGGATAGAAGTAGTTTCCTAGTTTATCTAGGTTTGCCTCAAGGTCTATAAATATAGATCCTTGTAGAGAGATAGAAACACGTTGTATTAGTATTCATTGATTAATACGATTGAGGCTTATAATTCGACAATACTTTTGTTTATTCATTATTCATTGTTCGATAACTCGTAATATTGAAGTGTTCATCCGCTGCTGAACTTCTTCAATAGATCACGATCTAACGAAGGCAAACTTATTAGTTTACATAGACTAATACGATCCTGACAAAATATAATGAAGTTGTTGATGTTTCATTTACCCTTGCTTCTGCTAACAAAAAAGGACCCATTTTTAAGTGGGTACCTAAATCATCTTAAATTGTATTGCGCAGGCCCGTCATGAGTGGTATTTGAATTCGGGTTGTTCAAAACACATGACCGGGAGAGAGAGAGAGTTTATTGTTAAATTTTGTGAAGAAATACATAGGCACAATACGGTTTGGGAACGATCATTTTGGAACGATTGAAGGCTTTGGGTATTTGAAGTACGACAAGATTACAATTAAGGATGTGGCATATGTTAGGGATTTTCATCACAATTTATTCAGCATCGGGAAGTTCTGTGATAAAGACCTAGAAGTGAATTTTCGTAAATGGCTTGTGCGGTTCGTGATTATAAAGGAAAGAATATGATAACGGGTTCAAGAAAGACAAATCTCTACACAATCAACATGAAGCAGTATAAAACCGAAAAGACCGTGTGTTTATTATCTCAAGCTAATTCACAAGATACGTGGTTATGGCATCGAAGACTTTCTCATCTGAATTTCAACAACATCACAAAACTTGCAGTTAATGGTTTAGTCACCGGACTTCCTAAACTCAAGTTCGTCAAGGATTAACTTTGGGATGCTTGTGAAAAGGGAAAGTTAACGATAACGTCGCATTCTTCGAAGCAAGTTTGGGATACCACGCATGTCCTTCAACTAATCCACATGGATTTGTGCGGAGCAATGCAAATGGAGAGTCGAAGTAAGAATAAATATGTTCTTGTGATTGTCGATGATTTATCTCGGTTCATGTAACACCCCGACTAAAGCAGAATACACCTGAGGCATTACAATTGTTCTTAACTCGTGTTCCTCTATTAGGTTATAATAGACACATTTAATGATTTAAATGAATGCATTAAAGATGAATAAATGTTTTACAGAAAAGTAATCGAAAAACGACAAAAGACTTAAATTATTCATTAATGTCATTAACTAGGTCCAAGCTCTTATGTTTTCTTCAAGCAAACCTATTCATTTCCTGTATCATGTAAAAAGTAAACGTCAATACAAAAGTATTGGTGAATAAACAAGTTTAAGACACAAGTATAAAGTATTAAAAAAGATTACGTAATAAAGAGTATAAATGAATATGTAAAATGTAGTATAAAAGAATGTATAATAAAAGAATATATAAAGATTGTATATTGTAAGAAAGTATAATATGTGTAATATGGCATAACACGCGTTTGTATCAAGTCTGATGTATATCATATGTGATCAAAGTCACATAGGGTCCGGTCGAGGGCCTCGACATTCACAATAACACGTCGGAATGTCTAATAACGGCCAATAGATCTATCACGTTTCCCGTTTAGTATATACATATAATGAATGATTGATTGTTTGAATGTTTGATTTATCGTGTGTGCATCCCATAATGATTGTGTCACTTGATTCATTCCAATGTTTGCCATAATACAAAAATATAGTATCAAATATGAATATAAGTACATATAAACATAAATGACTTTACGAATGAATATAATAAGAATGACTTTTATGAATGAATACCAATATGAATGAATTACGATGAATATAATACAAAAAGTATACATATAAACATGATTATAAGTGAGTATATAAACATGAATATAAGTTTTAATATGAATATAAGTATGAATCTCAATATGAATATAAGTCTGAATATACACATAAATATAAGTATGAATATAAACATAAATATGAATATGAATCACCATATTACTATAAGTATGAATATAGACATAAAATATAAATGTGAACATAAGTATGAATTAAACATAAAAGTATGAATATAAGTATGAATATGAATGTCATGATACATCCCAAAGATTTATATAATAAAAAGGGCATCGAGTTTACTCACATGATTAAATACGGAGGTAGATACGGATACTAGATTATGAATACGGAATACGTTGAAAGGAACACCAAACTTGCCTTTACAAATCTAGAAATAAGAATAAATATGAATAAGAATATATCATGAATTTAGAGTTTTCTAGATTAGAGTTTGAATAGACAAGATTAATAAGATGATGATGGTAAGCTTGAATAACATAAAAGATAAACATGATTATGATGAAAAACAATAGAATTGGGAACCTTTACAATCGATTATGGGAGGCTTGAAGTTTTGATTATGGATCTTTGTGTGGGTTTGATTTTTGACAAGAAGACACCAATTTATAGAGTTTGATATGTGATAAAGAAAGGTCAAAATGTAACTCCCCTAATAATTAACTCCAAATTTAATTATTGTAGGTTACAAAAAGAAATGGTTAAAGAGGTGTTTAAAGCCATAAATAAGAAATGTGTAACTCATTTGACCAAACTTGAAGGCTAAGAACAAGGCTAAGAACAAGGAAACATACATACATACATACATACATAGTTCTTTGCATGCATGTATTAATTAAACTACTTGTCTTTAACACATTACTAGAATTACTTGCATTTATATAAGTCCATGTGTATTAAACACATTTTTGTGTACATTAATGTACACATGCAAGATAACACATTAATAATGTTACAAGGTTTAAATAGAATTAAGATAACCCAAATATACATAACTCAAATCGAACTTTTATAAATCGTCAAATGTATACAATTACAAAGTCCGAATTAAAGTTACAAGTCATGTATCGGGTCGGATTCGGGCACGGTGTTACAGTCTCCACAACTTTAAAGATTTCGTCCTCAAAAATTATGGTTGACTAGTACCCGGTTGATTTATGAATAAGTGCGGAAATTTGGATTTCATGTGATCTTCTTGTTCCCATGTAAACTCTGGTCCACGTTTAGATTCCCAACGTACTTTCACTATTGGAATTGAACTTCTCCTTAGTTTCTTGATTTCACGGTCTAAGATTTCAACAGGTCGCTCTACGAAGTGTATAGTCGAATCGATTTGGATTTCATCCAATGGTACATGTAGATTTTCATCAGCTAGACATTTTCGCAAATTAGATATATGAAAGACTGGATGAACATTCTCTAGTTCGGTCGGTAACTCAAGTCTATACGCAACCTTACCCACACGCTCGATAATTCTGAAGGGTCCAACGTATCTCGGGGCAAGCTTCCCTTTCTTGCTGAATCGTACCACGCCTTTCCAAGGTGAAACCTTGAGAAGAACGCGATCATCAACGACAAATTCAAGAGGCTTTCTACGCTTATCGGCGTAACTTTTCTGGCGACTACGAGCGGTGGTGAGGTTTTCGCGTATTTTTACGATTTTATCCGTTGTCTCTTGTATCAATTCGGGTCCAGTTATTTGCGTTTCCCCAATGTCTTGCCAACATACCGGCGATCTACATTTACGACCATATAAAGCTTCATAAGGGGCCATGTTTGCACTCGTATGATGACTATTGTTGTAAGAGAATTCGATAAGTCCGAGGTGTGAGTCCCAATTACCACCGAAATCGATGACACAGGTTCTCAACAAATCCTCTAGTGTTTGAATAGTACGCTCCGATTGACCATCAGTTTGAGGATGGTAAGCGGTGCTGAGATTCAAGCGAGTTCCAAGGGCGGATTGAAGAGATCTCCAAAATCGCGATATGAATCGACCATCACGGTCAGAAATGATGTCAAGCGATACTCCATGAAGTCTTACGATTTCGTGAATGTAGATTTGAGCTAAGCGTTCGACACGATAAGTTTCACAAATAGGAATGAAGTGAGCGACTTTAGTCAAATGATCAATGATTACCCAAATACTGTCGTAACCTTTTAATGAACGTGGAAGTTTGGTTATAAAGTTCATCGCAATGCCTTCCCATTTCCACAACGGGATTTTGGGTTGAGTTAACAAACCTGAGGGCTTTTGATGTTCGACTTTAACCTTCAAACAAGTTAGACATTTTTGAACGAATAAGAATATATCCTTTTTCATGCCTCACCACCAATAGGAATGCTTCAAATTACGATACATTTTATCGGCACCGGGATGAATCGAGTATCGAGTATTATGAGCTTCTTTCATCACAAGATTACGAAGATCATCGATTGAAGGTATCCAAAGACGATCGTTGAAATAATGAAGACCGTATGGTTTGACGATTAATTGCTTTTCAATGCCACAACCCAATTCACTAGCCAAGTTTCCACCATTGATTATCTTCTGTTGCGCAATACCGATTAACGAATGAAGATCCGAAAGAACATGAATACTGTAGACTTTTGAATAAGGTTTACGACTCAAGGCGTCGGCAACAACGTTAGCCTTGCCAGGATGATATTTAATCTCACAGGCGTAATCATTAAGCAATTCAATCCATCTACGTTGCCTCATGTTTATATATTTTTGATTGAATAGATGCTGAAGACTATGGTGATCCGTGTAAACAATATACTTCGTACCAAAGAGATAATGTCTCCACAACTTTAGAGCGAAGATAACCGCTCCAAGTTTGAGATCATGAACGGTATAATTGACTTCGTGTTTCTTCAATTGTCTCGATGCATAAGCTATAACTTTTCCTCTTCGCATTAACACACAACCAAGACCATTTCCCGATGCATCACAATATACCACGAAATCTTCGGTTCCATCAGGAAGACTAAGAACAAGAGCTTTACAAAGTTTGTGTTTAAGAATGTGAAATGCTGATTCTTGATCATCTCACCAAACAAACTTCTCAGTTTTATGAGTAAGCTTCGTCAAAGGAATAGCGATCTTTGAGAAGTTTTCGATGAAACGACGATAATAGCATGCCAACCCAAGAAAAGATCGAATCTCAAAAGAATTAGTTGGAATAGGCCAGTTACGAACGACCTCGATCTTAGTGGGATCAACGTGTATTCCCTTCGCATCAACTACATTACCCAAAAAATTAACTTCCTTGAGCCAAAATTCGCACTTCGAGAATTTAGCATAAAGCTTTTCTTTCTTGAGGAGTTCTAGAGCAAGTCGCAAATGAGTTTCATGCTCGGCTTTAGATTTTGAATAAATGAGAATATCATCGATAAAGACTATGACGAATTTGACGAGGTATGGTTTACCAACGCGATTCATTAGATCCATGAAAACAACAGGTGCGTTTGTGAGTCCAAATGGCATAACCATAAACTCGAAATGACCATATCGAGTTCGGGAGGCAGTTTTAGGAATGTCTTCTTCGGCTACTCAAAGTTGATGATAGCCCGAATGAAGGTCTATCTTAGAGAAACAAGTAGCACCTTGCAATTGATCAAACAAGTCGTCGATTCGAGGTAAAGCATAACGATTCTTGATGGTAAGTTTGTTAAGTTCACGGTAATCGATGCACATCCGAAACGAACCATCTTTCTTCTTTACAAATAAAATAGGAGCACCCCAAGGAGAAGAACTAGGGAGAATAAAAACCTTGTCGGTTAGTTCTTGCAATTGGCTTGAAAGCTCTTGCATTTCCGAAGGAGCGAGACGATAAGGAGCTTTGGCAATAGGAGTTGCATTAGGAATGAGATCAATACGGAATTCCACTTGTCGTACATGAGGTAATCCAGATACGTCTTCGGGGAAATCCCGAATGATGGGAATATCTTCAAGTTTGAGCGTTTCTTTCCTTGTATCAATGATGTGAGCTAGAAACGCAGGATAACATGGAAGATCCTTCTTATGCTTACGCAAGTAGCTATAAGCTTGCGTACAGGACATGAGTTTAAGTCCCTTTGATTTTGTTTCACCACAAACCGTAAGAATACTACCATCAGCACACGGAATACGAATAGATTTATCAGAGCAAATGATCTCGGCATGATGTCGGGATAACCAATCCATCCCTACGATAACGATTAACGATAATTGACTGGGCGTACGCTTAACAATGACCAACGAATGATTTAACGAATGATTAACAAGTAATTAACGAATGAGTAATGAATAATTAACGGATGAATAAAGAATGATTAACGAATGATTAACGAATGATTAACAAATGATTATCAAATGATTATTGATTCACGTATGATTAACGTATCCGTATCACTCACGTATAATGTTTAAAGATATCATAAAATAATGAATATATAAATACGTATAAATACGAATAAAATTGATTTTTGAGGGTTACGGTTAAATCCGTAGAAATTCTCGACATATCAAGAATACCAACTCCAAAGAATCATATCGTGACCTAGGAGAGGATGACTCTCGTTCAAATTTCCCAGTTTGGTATACGTAATTGTAACGAGATACCGCTCTAGACAGAAATTGAACTACCGATCTTCCAAACCTTACAGCCTTATAACATGAACTTATAGAATTTTAATTCAAGACGAGAAGGGTAAAACATTTCATTATTAAAGATTTGGTTTAAGTTTCGCGCTTTGGCCTAGGAGAGGAGTGTTCGTCGAGAGTTTACGAACCAGTATCGTTAACGCTCTCTCGATTAGTCACATCCAAACCTTACAGTTACTACGCAAACAAGTACCAAATCTTCAATAAGGTTTAGAAATATATATATAGTATTTATAAATTTTTTTTTTTTTTTTTGAAAACGACGAATGAAGAATCTCTCAAAAGAATTTAGTAAGAGGAACACAAAAATTAGTTAAAAACAATTTTTTTTATGATGCATGAACACACGAGGACGTAGTGGGGTAGCTTATAGACTAGGTCGTTTTTCTAACCATCTAATTCCCGATAAACACGAGCTCTGATACCAACTGTAACACCCCGGCTAAAGCGGAATACACAAGAGGCATTACAATTGTTCTTAACTCGTGTTCCTCTATTAGGTTATAATAGACACATTTAATGATTTAAATGAATGCATTAAAGAAGAATAAATGTTTTACAGAAAAGTAACCGAAAAACGACAAAAGACTTAAATTATTCATTAATGTCATTAACTAGGTCCAAGCTCTTATGTTTTCTTCAAGCAAACCTATTCATTTCCTGTATCATGTAAAAAGTAAACGTCAATACAAAATTATTGGTGAATAAACAAGTTTAAGACACAAGTATAAAATATTAAAAAAGATTACGTAATAAAGAGTATAAATGAATATGTAAAATGTAGTATAAAAGAATGTATAATAAAAGAATATGTAAAGATTGTATATTGTAAGAAAGTATAATATGTGTAATATGGCATAACACGCGTTTGTATCAAGTCTGATGTATATCATATGTGATCAAAGTCACATAGGGTCCGGTCGAGGGCCTCGACATTCACGGTAACACGTCGGAATGTCTAATAACGGCCAATAGATCTATCACGTTTCCCGTTTAGTATATACATATAATGAATGATTGATTGTTTGAATGTTTGATTTATCGTGTGTGCATCCCATAATGATTTTGTCACTTGATTCATTCCAATGTTTGCCATAATACAAAAATATAGTATCAAATATGAATATAAGTACATATAAACATAAATGACTTTACGAATGAATATAATAAGAATGACTTTTATGAATGAATACCAATATGAATGAATTACGATGAATATAATACAAAAAGTATACATATAAACATGATTATAAGTGAGTATATAAACATGAATATAAGTTTTAATATGAATATAAGTATGAATCTCAATATGAATATAAGTCTGAATATACACATAAATATAAGTATGAATATAAACATAAATATGAATATGAATCACCATATTACTATAAGTATGAATATAGATATAAAATATAAATGTGAACATAAGTATGAATTAAACATAAAAGTATGAATATAAGTATGAATATGAATGTCATGATACAGCCCAAAGATTTATATAATTAAAAGGGCATCGAGTTTACTCACATGATTAAATACGGAGGTAGATACGGATACTAGATTATGAATACGGAATACGTTGAAAGGAACACCAAACTTTCCTTTGCAAATCTAGAAATAAGAATAAATATGAATAATAATATATCATGAATTTAGAGTTTTCTAGATTAGAGTTTGAATAGACAAGATTAATAAGATGATGATGGTAAGCTTGAGTAACATAAAATATAAACATGATTATGATGAAAAACAATAGAATTGGGAACCTTTACAATCGATTATGGGAGGCTTGAAGTTTTGATTATGGAACTTTGTGTGGGTTTGATTTTTGACAAGAAGACACCAATTTATAGAGTTTGATATGTGATAAAGAAAGGTCAAAATGTAACTCCCCTAATAATTAACTCCAAATTTAATTATTGTAGGTTACAAAAAGAAATGGTTAAAGAGGTGTTTAAAGCCATAAATAAGAAATGTGTAACTCATTTGACCAAACTTGAAGGCTAAGAACAAGGAAACATACATACATACATACATACATAGTTCCTTGCATGCATGTATTAATTAAACTACTTGTCTTTAACACATTACTAGAATTACTTGCATTTATATAAGTCCATGTGTATTAAACACATTTTAGTGTACATTAATGTACACATGCAAGATAACACATTAATAATGTTACAAGATTTAAATAGAATTAAGATAACCCAAATATACATAACTCAAATCGAACTTTTATAAATCGTCAAATGTATACAATTACAAAGTCCGAGTTAAAGTTACAAGTCAAGTATCGGGTCGGATTCGGGCACGGTGTTACAGTTCACTTGGGTATATTTTCTTCATTCGAAGTAGGAAACACCGGATATTGTGATTTCCTTCATTAAGAACAAGAAATTACATTCTGAGCATTGGTGAAAACTATTCGTTCTGATAATGGAACCGAGTTTAAGAGTCATATTCTCAATGATTTTCTTGACAAGGTCGGAATCACACATCAATATTCGGCAGCTCGAACTCCACAACAAATTGGAGTTGTTGAAAGGCGTAATCAGACACTGGTGGAGGCTGCAAGAACGATGCTTTCCTATTCCAAATTACCTCTTTCATTCTAGGCCGAACCAATTTCCACCGCTTGCTTCACTCAAAATCGCTCAACAATCAACAAACGATTTCTTATCACTCCATACGAATTAATGAATGGCCGCTCACCGAATCTCAAATATTTACATGTTTTTGGGTGCAAATGTTCTTTGTTGAACGATAAAGACCAGTTGCGGAAATTTGATGATAAGGCGGATGAAGCGGTGTTTTTTGGTTATTCTTCGGAATCAATGGCGTATCGTGTTTACAATGTTAGGACAAGGGTTGTGGAAAGTGTGAATGAATCTTTCGATGAATTCGGCACAATGAGTTCAGACTATTTCACCTTGGAAACTCAAGTGAAGACTTCTACACCAATCTCCGACCACTTTTTCGACACCTTGTACTATTTCAATGATGACAATTCACGACGATCACAAATCTCGCCAAATACACCGATTGAAACACTTAACGTGAATGAACAACCAGAAACCTCAAACGACAATTCAGAAACCTCAAATGAACATCCAAAAACCTCAAATGAACAACAAGAACCCTCAAATGAAGAATCCTCGAACAATTTTACTTCCGATTCATCACATGCTGATACACCGATATCCTCAAATGTTCAAAAGCGTTGACACCGAAGAACCCTCTACTCCACATTTAAACCCGATCATTACCCCGATTTCTACACCACTCGAAAACACTCCAATTTTTCAACAACCAACGGCACCAACTGAACGTGTCAAGTTGTGGACAAGAAATCATCCTATTACTCAAATCATTGGAAGTGTGAATGACCGTGTTCGAACCAGAAAAGCAACGGCAAATGAATGTCTTTTCTCAATCTTTTTAAGCTCGATTGAACCAAAGAACATCAAGAAGGATTTCACAGGTCCACATTGGATAAACTCTATGCAAGAGGAGTTGAATCAGTTCACGCGTTTGGATGTTTGGGAAAAGATTCCTCGACCGAAGGATCGTTCGATTTTCGGGGTCAAGTGGATTCACAAGAACAAGAAGGATGAAAAGGGAGTTGTGATATGAAATAAATCACGACTTGTGGCTAAGGGTTATTCTCAACAAGAGGGAACTGATTATGATGAGACGTTTTCTCCAGTTGCTAGGATCGAGGCGATACGAATGTTTCTTGCATATGCGGCAACGAAGAACTTCATCGTGTATCAAATGGACGTCAATACTGCATTTCTCAATGGAGATCTCAAGGAAGAAGTTTATGTTGAAAAACCAGAAGGTTTTATTGATCTACATCGACCGAATGATGTTTTCAAGCTCAAGAAAGCTTTGTATGGTTTGAAACAAGCGCCTCGTGCATGGAATGAAAAAATTCCGTCTTTTCTTTTAGATGCAGGTTTTACTAGAGCGTCAATCGATACTACTATATTTAGTCGTAAAAAGGGCCAAGATGCAATTTTTGTGCAAATATATGTTGATGACATCATTTTCGGGTCAACAAGTCAACACTTGTGTAAACAGTTTTGTGCGTTAATGGCTAAACATTTTGAAATGAGCATGATGGGTGAAATGTCGTTCTTTTTGGGCTTACAAGTCAAACAATTACCGGATGGGATTTTCATAAATCAATCAAAATATATATTTGAAATGATTAAAAAGTACAAAATGGTCAATTGTTCTCCAAGGTCCACACCAATGGCTCCTCGGGTAAACTTACATGATGATCCAACGGGATTATCCACGGATGTAACGTTGTACCGAGGAATGATTGGCTCTTTAACGTACTTGACATCGAGTCGTCCAGATATTATGTTTGCTACTTGTATGTGTGCCATATATCAATCAAACCCAAAAGTATCTCATGTTTTGGATGTAAAACGAATTTTTAGATACTTAAAAGATACTACCGATTTGGGTTTGTGGTATCGAAAGAACACGGGCTTTGATTTTATTGCTTATTCTGACGCGAATCATGGAGGTTGTAACTTAAACAGGAAAATCATTTCGGGTGGTGCTCATTTCCTCGGAAACAAACTGATAATTTGGACTTCGAAGAAGCAGAATTGTGTTTCCATTTCAACAGCTGAGGCGGAATATGTGGCGGCAACAATTTCTCTGTTACAAGTCCTATGGATACGAACACAACTTTGGGATTACGGCTATGAAGCGGACTCAATTCCAAGCTATTGTGATTCAACAAGCTCAATCTCGATTTCGGCTAATCCGGTTCAACATTCTCGTACTAAACATATTGATATTCCTTATCATTTTCTAAAACATAACACTGAAAAAGGAATAATTGAATTACACTTTGCTGAAACTGATTTTTAAATTGCCGATATTTGCACAAAAGATTTGGATGAAAAACGATTTAAATTTCTTATATCCAAGCTCGGCATGTTGAATTTAAAAGATTAAATCGGTTACTTAAGTTGTAATTTGGTCGTTTCTTTTTGTTATTTTTTCATTTTGCCTATGTGTTTAGTTACTTGTTTAAGGGGGAATCATAGGTTAAGGGTCAATAAGTAGTTAAGGGGGAATCCTGATTTGAGGGGGAATAACTGGAATGTAAATACGTGATTCTGCATTAAATAAATAAAATAAAAAAATAAAAAATAAAAAAAAAATAAAAAATTGAGGGTGAAAAATGTAAATTTGAATATGGGTATCCATGGATAACCCATTGAGTTTTTCGGATCCTATATATGGTCAAAAACGTTTTATTTTTCATAATTCATTCGATTTTCACTTTTCAAACTCTCTGGGCAAACAATTTTCTGAAGAAATCTTACGGGTTTTACGGATCAAACAAGCGTTTTTAACGAAGAACATAAGTTATTAGGTAAATTTTTCTATTAATGTTCTTAGTGTTCTTAGTCTTTTCTTTAGGAAAATTTTCTGATTAGGTTAATCGAAAGTGTTAATTTGTGTTTATGTGCTAAATTTCTTATGTGTTCGTTGGTTTTGATTTGATTCGAATAGGCAAATATGCTATTTTTGTGTTTGTGCCTCATGTTTTGAAGATTTGTGCTTGTTCGTATTGCTTATGTTTTAGTCTTTCGAATAGATTAGGCAGCATACATGAATAGGGGTAATTACTTTGGAAATCACTAAGTGCTCACACAAATGCCTTTTCAACTGACACGAACTATATACACGAATGTGTTTTCAACTGGCACGAACTGCATTACACGAATGGCTTTTGTACTTACACGAACTCCTTTACACGAACTCCGTTACACGAATAGCTTTTGTACTTACACGGACGTGTTCATTCGAATAGGAACTAGGCTTACACGACTGACTTGATCTTCGACTAGGCACTTCTCTTAGAACTTATATGTTTACTCGTACACGAATAGGTGTCATCAATTCGAATAGGATGCCCATTCGAATAGGATGACCATTCGAAAAGGATGCTCATTCGAATACTAAAATTGTTAGGTGGCTTGGACGAATAGATGTGTATTACACTTTAAATGGTTAAATTTTTCTAAGTGTTGCTTCGAATGGAATTTTAATATACACGACCCAACTCTTTCGACTGTTTTTTCAACATACACGAACGACACCGTATGAATGGTTTTTTAACGTACACGAAATCATCCATTCGAACAAAAACAAAAATCAATTTTTCTCTAAGTGTGAGTTCGAATAAATTTTCAAAAGATACGAATTGAGTCGTTCGAATAGATGGTGGGATTTTAAAACAAGTATATATTCAAACGATTCTTACTCATACAGATATGGGTATGTTCGAATACATTTTTCACCACGACCATTGTCATTCTAATGGATTATCCCTCTTGGTTCAAAAAGCTTTTTCTCGGATTAGACTTCCAATTACATCATATTGGGACTCGGTCTTAAAACGAACTTGCGCGTAAACGAAACGGTATCTATACATGTTATGTAAATTCATTACGGGTGGATTTTAGTAGCTGACTACAAGTCTCGACTAGAACTAGCTCATTTGTTTTGTGTTCATGTATTATGTTTAGATCTCGTTATCTTTCAAAAACTTGAAGTCTCAAGATTGAGTTTTTGTGGACTAGGGTGGATGTATTTTAGTAGCGGATTCTCGAAATCTCGACTAGAACTAGTACATTCATTCAACGTCTTCGAAAACGAATATTCATTGTTACTTCATGATAAATCAATAAACTTTCAACGATGAATCAAACGATAACATGTGATTCTCGGGTTTGTTTTTCTAAATATTGAGTTAATCACGTGAAAAGTGGAATAGTAGCAAATCTTTTGAACCACGAATAGAACTTGCACATTTTTAATTTTGTGAAAATGTGTTTAAGTAGCATATTCAATTGATCACGACTAGAACAATCACTTTTTACGGTGTTAATGAATATATTTCGGAAAACATCCAGGTTCAAAGTGTGATAAAAATGAAAAATCTTATTAAAATCACACTTTGCAAAAGTTTTTGATTTATTCTAACGGGTTGTTTCATTTTCAAAGCTTCAATGGCGCGAACAAAGAAAACAGTTAAGATGGATTCTCATGTTCAAGCGTATTACAGATTGGACGGATATACCGGGCCCATTGCACGAAGGATGTCATCACCAGCATTTCCGTCTGAGGAAACGATTCATCCTACTCGGTTATGGTTGGACATGGTGCCAAATAGCACGAAGATTGACGTTGAGACGTATCAATGTCCATTCCCCATTTTCCTCTCAATCATAAAGTATCATAAATAGGGAAGGTTCATTGCCAATCATCCACGGGTTCCGAGGGTCTATTTGCAACACATGTGGTATCATTTGAAGTATCAGGAAGCAGATGACTCAAATCCTGAAGTTATCATCGAAAAATCACTATTATGTGATTTCAAAGTTTGTCATATAGACATGTCGGTTGAAGCACTGAGGGAGATTTTGAATTTACCAGATCATGCTGAGTATGAAGAAATACCACAAAATGAAGACTTATTTCCGTTCATTTATCAGTTATGTTATGAAGGGGATTTATCTTCGTTAAAGCTTGATTGGGATATGATTCCGCATCGATGGCAGTTTTTTTTTACAGTTGATGGTGCACAATCTCACACCGAAAGCACGTGGGAAAGATAATGCGAACAAGATTACTATTTTGATGTGGATTGTCTTCATCTTCAACAAGAAGTACGACATTGCAAGATTTATCTTTGATGACTTGCGAGATTTTATCACGACACGAGATAAATACTTTGATCAAGAGAGAAAGAAAGATGAAGAAGCGTCAAATCCTCCTAAAAAGGTGGTAAAGAGGAGTAAGAAGGAAATCAAAAAGGCGTACATTCCTTATTAACGCTTTCTTCAAACGATAGTTGCTCAAGTTCTTCAAGATGCTCCACCCGAGTTAAACAGACGAATTGGCGATCACAATTATCAGGAGTTTTTCACTCCAGTTTTTCGAACTCGTCAACTTCAAACGGCGGAAAAAGGAATGCCAGTTCCGGAGCATTTACTTTATTTTATTCCACCTGATGATGCACGATTACTAGCCTTTAGGAATCCAAACACTCGTGTGGAACAATCAGATCCGATTGTTCCTACCCCTCGAGTATTAGCCCCTACCCATGGTGAGGGTCTATATTTAGGATAGAGCGAGGAGGATGTTGAAAATCGTGGTGGAAATACAAATACTGATGAAGATATTGTAGTAGGGGGTGAAGGGAGAAATGTGGTTGTACAAAAACCAGTACATACTCAGCAAGGACTTGTACTAGCGAGTCCTTCGGGCACATATGAGGAAGGAGTTGAAAAATATGTGAGAGAGGGTGAGAGAAAAAGCATGGGGATAAAAGGAAACAGAAAAAAGCCCCATCCGAGCCTAAGGATAGACACAGGGATTCCAAATCCTCTACTCTCAGTCGTGTGTCGACGGAGAGTATTGAAAAAGTCGTCGACTCCCCATCGACGCAAATGGAGGTCACCCTCCTCACAACTCATCATCCCACTGGGTGATGTTTCAATACGCACGGGAATAAAACCAAGTCAACTAACGTCCACTCCTTCGGAGCCGGATGTTATTGAAAAAGAGATTCAACATCCCCGACTCTCGACATCACTTGTGTACGAGTCGAGTCCTTCACTTGAATTTTTATCTCAGGTTGCACTGGAATCTAGTAGTCTATGTGACACTAGCGGAACGGTTATAGGACGTTCGCAATCCGAACGCATCCGAAGATTAACCGGAAATCCTTCCTCCGTTAACATCACGCCAGCGGTCGATGTAGGTTCGTCTAAAAGTGACTTTGTGTCACCGATAGATAAGGAAACGAGTAATCTGAGTGATATCGGGTTACCACCACAGATGATCGAGCTTGCTCGAACGCCCGTGTCTTACCCAGATCCGAGCGGAAAAAGAAAACAAGTGGTGGAGGAACTTGATCCAGTCACACAACTTCGTTATCATCTTGATGAGATTGAAAATAGAGAACAAAAAACTCCAATCATTCAACCATCAACACAACCTCCGATCAATTCATAGACAACACCTGCCAGGTCCTTGAATTCCTCTAAACCGAATCGAATTGAAAATAGCAGGTCATGATGCGGTATCTCATGACCTATGTTTGGATCACAATTGAAGGAAATGTTGAAGTTGAATTTGTAAAACTGATTAGAACAACAATTTGAGCATAATTGTTTTCATAGATTTCATTTGATAGTGTGAACTGGTTTTAGAATTGAGCATGTTACAACTCACATTCAAGCTCACGAAACCTCTTTGAGAGTCATCCGGGTTCAAAGACAACAAACTCAAACTACCTATCACACTATTTATAGATAAAAACTAAGAACAAACACACTACGAATTAAATTATTACAACATTGTCAACATTTAAATTTCACTTCGGGGAGTTCACTTCAGTTCTGAACTAAAGTCTTCATCTTCCGAATTGATTTCTTCAATCCTAATTTCGGTTGACTTAACTTGCACCTTGGTTTATTTTCAGTTCGGAGGAACTTCATTTAGTTCAGAGTATCTGAACTAACTTGTTCTCCGAACTGAAAACTTCACTTCGGATTATTCTTGACGATTTCAGTTCGGACCCTCCCCGAACTGAAATCATCTTTATTCCTTCACACTGAAGACTCCATAGTTTCATCCACTCCATTTCTTGGCCCAACAATCGCCCCCTTGGATGATGCTCTGAGTCTTCTTCTTCTCCATACCTTAACTTTCCATGGTCAGCTTCCTCCAATTCATGAGGAATAGCTGCAGAATCACCAGATTATATTTAAGACCAAATTCTTCATGGAAAGCATTTACTCAGTAGCTTATTTCACCTTGCTTCTCGTTTGAGGTCAAACTTGACCTTTTCCCAGCAAGAAAGTGGATAGCTACTGTAACTTATTTTCAAACGAGCTTCACCTTTCTTGCATAATCTTCAATCAGGTTCTTTGAGATCTTGATTAGATCATCCTGATTTTAAGTCTGAAGCACCATGTCACACCTCTTTCTCAAATTGATGACATGAGGTTGAGCTCCGTTCTACTTCCATCACACCCCTCTCTCAAATTGATAACTCGTGTTTTCGCTCCACACACCAACCGTCTTTGAATAAATAATGTGTAAAACCAACTCCACCATGAACACCTTGAAATCTAAACATGATCTTCAATTCAGCTTTTCAATTTCACTCCGACCTTCTTCTATTTCACTACGGACTCCTTCAATTTACTAATAGGTTGACCTAATCTTAGAATCAAGTCAAATTGATGAAGTAGACTCAATCGAATTTAATCAATTGATTTGTCTGGCTCTGATACCAATTGATAGGTCCTTGAATTCCTCTCAAGCAAATCGAATTGAAAAGAGTAGGTCATGATGCAGAATCTCATGACCTGTGTTTGGAATCACAATTGAAGGAAATTTTGAAGTTGAATTTGTGAAACTGATTAGAACAACAATTTGAGCATAACTGTTTTCATAGATTTCATTTGATAGTGTGAACTGGTTTTGGAATTGAGCATGTTACAACTGACATTCAAGCTCACGAAACCTCTTTGAGAGTGTTCCGGGTTCAAAGACAACAAACTCAAACTACCTATCACACTATTTATAGATAAAAACTAAGAACAGACACACTACGAATTAAATTATTACAATATTGTCAACATTTTAATTTCAATTTGGGGAGTTCACTTCAGTTCTGAACTAAAGTCTTCATCTTCCGAATTGATTTTTCAATCCTGAATTCTGTTGACTTAACTTGCACCTTGGTTTATTTTCAGTTCGGAGGAACTTCATTTAGTTCAGAGTATCTGAACTAACTTGTTCTCCGAACTGAAAACTTCACTTCGGATTATTCTTGATGATTTCAGTTCTGACCCTCCGCGAACTGAAATCATCTTTATTCTTTCACACTGAAGACTCCATAGCTTCATCCACTCCATTTCTTGGCCCAACAATTGCCCCCTTGGATGAGGCTATGAGTCTTCTTCTTCTCCATACCTTAACTTTCCATGGTCAGCTTCCTCTAATTCATGAGGAATAGCTGCTGAATCACCAGATTATCTTTAAGACCAAATTCTTCATGGAAAGCATTTACTTAGTAGCTTATTTCACCTTGATTCCCGTATGATGTCAAACTTGATCTTTTCCCAGCAAGAAAGTGGATAGCTACCGTAACTTATTTTCAAACGAGCTTCACCTTGCTTGCAGAATCTTCAATCAGTTTCTTTGAGATCTTGATTAGATCATCCTGATTTTAAGTCTGAAGCACCATGTCACACCTCTTTCTCAAATTGATGACATGAGGGTTAGCTCCGTTCTACTTCCATCACACCCCTCTCTCAAATTGATAACTTATGTTTTCGCTCCATACACCAACCGTCTTTGAATAGATAATGTGTAAAACCAACTCCACCATGAACACCTTTAAATCTAAACATGATCTTCAATTCAGCTCTTCAATTTCACTCCGGACTTCTTCTATTTCACTAAGGACTCCTTCAATTCACTTATAGTAATAGGTTGACCTAATCTTAGAATCAAGTCAAATTGATGAAGCAGACTCAATCGAATTTAATCAATTGATTTGTCTGGCTCTGATACCAATTGACAGGTCCTTGAATTCCTCTAAAGCGAATCGAATTGAAAATAGTAGGTCATGATGCGGAATCTCATGACCTGTGTTTGGAACAC